>JANJGK010000012.1:17217886-17228469 GCA_039081455.1 Macrobrachium rosenbergii | reverse complement strand
CCGTATAATATGTTTGTTTCATTTGTAATGCAAATGAACAGAGGCGAATTGGAAATCTTCAAATATATACCAAAATAATCTTCTAGCAATTAGAAAATAATGAATACTCTTTGTGAAATACTCTTACAATGCTTTTTACATTTGTAATACAAATGGAGGGGGAATATCTGAAATCTTCAAACGTATACAAAAAGGATTCTACATATATTCCATATATTTCGTCACCGACGAGTTTATCAAATTAAATTATGCGATTCGGTTATGGAATGCTGTGGGATATTACTGTATTCCCTCTCTTTCGGTTTTTGGAATTACGTTACGGTATATCTGATTCTTTTGTCCCGTCAGATTAGTAATTTTGCATTTACAGGAACTGAAATATGTTCATTTGTCTGTTTATCAGTATGTATATTATGCACATATATTTCTCGAGCTGTCTGTCCGAATATTCTATCTATCTATCTATCTGTCTATATGAATATATCTACCTATCTACATGAATATTGTATCTAACTATCTATTTATATGAATACTATCCATCTGTCTGTGTATATGAATGTTATATCCATCCATCTATATGAATATATCTCTCTATCTGTCTATATGAATATTATATACATATATATATTTGTTATGGAAAATAACCCATTTACCAGGAAATGTTGGTAGGCGTGGGCAAGCCGCTGTCCCCCCCCCCTCCCCCGCCTCTCTCTCTCTCTCTCTCTCTCTCTCTCTCTCTCTCTCTCTCTCTCTCTCTCTCTCTCGTCAATATCAATTACCCGACATCGTGTATAAATCAAACGGTGTTCTATAAAATAGTTTATTAGCATATAACAGGTTAAACATGGCAAATAGGCAAAATCCTAAGAAGAAAAGGAAAAAAGGCAAATGACTGTCTTCCCCAAACATTTTATCAGTCACCAAAATTATAAGTGGGATTCTTCCCACTTCAAACCCCCAATCACTAATTAGTCACCATTCTAATTATGTGTCTTTGTTACCAGTTCACTTAAGTGGCTACATCACACAGTGGCCATGTAGGTGTGTCCACACGACACACATGAGCATGCATGGCGATGCATGACTATCCATGAGCTCTTGCATGAGACATGGAGAAATCATCTCTTACTAGACTTGGTCTGTGACACTCCACAACACCATAAAATAAATGATAAGAAATGATAACAAAATGACAGGCCACTAAAATGTGCAGTTATTATTTGTCTTTAATACTTACCTTCACAGCAAAAAATTTGGTCCCAGAGAGAAAGAGTCCTTCTCACTTGGCTCCTCCAAATCGAATGTTTGGCTTTTCACAAAAGCTCAACACTTATCCAACAAGCCACTTTTCATCACCGATAAACGTACGAACACCTTCTTCACGACACACCCGTATCCGGATCTAAACCGGACAGAACTCCTAGAACATTTGAGACCAAAAAAAAAAAAAATAAATAAATAAATTAATAAAAAAAAAAAAAAAAACAGGTAGCACCTCCGCACACCTGTCGCTGATACAGCTGTATCTAAAGGTGGCTTTCGTTCGGGCACTCCGTGCTGAGCTTCGCAGATCATCAGGCGTTCATCTATGCACTGGAACGCGCTGACATACGTACTTATAGAAACACATTATCCATCTACCAGTATGAATCTATCTATCTATGTATATGAATATTATCTCTATCTACCTATCTATCTATATGTATCCCTGTTGAAGTTTGTCCTGGAGGATAATGTAATTTTGGAAATTTTAGGGCTCTGAATAAATTTTATTCTACTCCATTTGTAGATCATACTATAAAAATTAGTAGTAGTATGTTTAACCTGGCAACTGTGAAGGGCAAGCCAGCCCAACTTAGTGCCTGTCCCAAGCCCGGATAATCAGAGAGGGTTGGAGTCGGGATGGGGCATCCTTCCATAAAACACCTACCAAAACACAATGCAGTAATGAAAAGAGCCGTTCAAGTTAGAAACAGCTGCAGGAGGTTCACTTAAAACAGCTACCCCGAGTAAGGATTAAGCTGAGAAGTAGGGAAAGTTATAATGTTTGCATAACAACGAAACGTATGAGAGATAGAATATGAAAGTAATCATGCATTTACGCATAGTTCTTTAGTAAAACCATTTTGAAAATAAAAAGTTTTATTTCTCCTTATTTTAGACAAAAAATAATAAAAGGAGTTCGACAACTTGAAAGCAATCATAATTTAATGTCCTATTATTTCAACAGAGTATCAATAATTACAAGCATGAATGAGTTGTAAAGAACTCATAGATATGAAATAATTATAATGAAATATTTAGTATTTTTTATCCAGCTGTGAGATATAATAGAGATTCCCATTTTGCCCTGAATTCCAATTTCGAATAATAATTTTCATTCACCATCAATAATAGTATAGAAAAATTCTTTGCTAGTTGTAAAAATTCCTTTGGAAATTTATCATCCAACTGACTAAAATTTTTTTCCATAAATGGTAGGAAGATTATATTAAAATAAGATGCATAAAAAACCTTTTAAACGTGACATGATATTCGTATAATTTTGCTAATGCTTTACCTTTTATTTCCATGAATTATATTACATTATATTTTATTATATATATATATATATATATATATATATATATATATATATTATATATATATTAACTCATGTCTGTCCCATAAAGATTTATCGAAACTATCAGCAAACCTCAGACGTCATATGCTAGTGGCAACGGGTCACAGTGAGACTCAAAAGCGAACCTGGTCAAAGTAATATACAATAATAAGGATTAGAAGAGAGGAGGAGTATAATGATATTAAATTCCAAGGTCTAAACTTTCTAATACTGTACCACTATTTTGATGCATGAACGATAGTAACGCCTAAAGAGAGAGAGAGAGAGAGAGAGAGAGAGAGAGAGAGAGAGAGAGAGAGAGAGAGAGGAGAGAGAGAGAGAGAGCCAGCCTTCTGGTAAAAATTGGTGTTCGTAAATATTCCTTCGTAAACAAACAGATAAATAAACAAATTGTAAGAAAGGAGAGAGAGAGAGAGAGAGAGAGAGAGAGAGAGAGAGGAGAGAGAGAGAGAGAGAGAGAGAGAGAGAGAGAGAAGCCAGCTTTCTGGTAAAAAAGGTTTTCACAGAAATCCATTCGTAAACAAATAGATAAATAAACTGTAAGAGAGAGAGAGAGAGAGAGAGAGAGAGAGAGAGAGAGAGAGAGAGAGAGAGAGAGAGAGAGAGAGAGAGAGAGAGAGAGAGCCAGCCAGCCAGCCTCTCGGTAAAAATTGGTGTTCGTAAATATTCCCTCGTAAACAAACAGATAAATAAACAAATTGTAAGAAAGGAGAGAGAGAGAGAGAGAGAGAGAGAGAGAGAGAGAGAGAGAGAGAGAGAGAGAGAGAGAAAAGCCAGCTTTCTGGTAAAAAAAGCTTTTCTTAGAAATCCATTCAATAAACAAATAGATAAAGAAATAAACTCTAAGAAAGGAGAGAGAGAGAGAGAGAGAGAGAGAGAGAGAGAGAGAGAGAGAGAGAGAGAGGCCAGACTTCTGGTGGAGTAAAAAAAGGTTTTTGTTAAACGACACTCTTGAACAAACAGATAAAGAAACAAACTGTAAGAGAGAGAGAGAGAGAGAGAGAGAGAGAGAGAGAGAGAGAGAGAGAGAGAGAGAGATAGAGAGAGCAGCCCTCTGGTAAAAAAGGTTTTCGTAGTAATCCATTCATAAACAAACAGATAAAGAAATAAAATGTAAGAAAGAGAGAGAGAGAGAGAGAGAGAGAGAGAGAGAGAGAGAGAGAGAGAGAGAGAGAGAGAGAGAGAGAGTAAAAAACCACTTTTAATCAAACAGATAAGGAAACACACTGTGAGAAAGGAGAGAGAGAGAGAGAGAGAGGAGAGAGAGAGAGAGAGAGAGAGAGAGGAGAGAGAGAGAGAGAGAAGCCAGCTTTCTAGTAAAAAGGTTTTCGTAAAACTCCACTAGTGAACAAACAGGTAAAGAAATAAATTGTAAAAAGGAGAGAGAGAGAGAGAGAGAGAGAGAGAGAGAGGAGAGAGAGAGAGAGAGAGAGAGAGAGAGAGAGAGAGAGAGAGAGAGAGAGAGAGAGAGAGAAGCCAGCTTTCTAGTAAAAAAAGGTTTTCGTAAAACTCCACTAGTGAACAAACAGGTAAAGAAATAAATTGTAAGAAAGGAGAGAGAGAGAGAGAGAGAGAGAGAGAGAGAGAGAGAGAGAGAGAGAGAGAGAGAGAGAGAGAGAGAGAGAGAGAGAAGCCAGCTTTCTAGTAAAAAAAGGTTTTCGTAAAACTCCACCAGTGAACAAACAGATAAGGAAACAAATTGTAAAAAAGGAGAGAAAGAGAGAGAGAGAGAGAGAGAGAGAGAGAGAGAGAGAGAGAGAGAGAGGAGAGAGAGAGAGAGAGAGAGAAAGCAGCTGTACTTCAGTTACGGCGACTGACTTATAACAAAGCAATCAGTATAAATGTGCTGACCATACATAAAGACTGATTTACGACAAGGGGGCAATGGGTGAATGTGAATGGAGAAATTTCGGGTTCCATAACTTTTGGGACATGAAATATGTAACGCCCCCTTTCCTGACTCACCCACCAATCAGTTCACTGGCCCTCAGGACCCACTGGGACCCACTGCCTTCTCACCAAAGCCCTCTGCATTGCCCTTATCTCTCTCTCTCTCTCTCTCTCTCTCTCTCTCTCTCTCTCTCTCTCTCTCTCTCTCTCTCTCTCTCTCTCTCTATATATATATATATATATATATATATATATATATGTATATATATTAATATACAATATATATAGCAATGGACACAACCAGCAGGGAAGCGCCATCTACATATCAGTAAGGACACCAAGGCCAAAACCCGGAACAGCATTTTACACAACTTCATTGGGACATTTTTCGAGCAGTACTCTCACTCGTTATCAACCTACAAAATTAAAATGACAACATTACAATTCTTATAAAAATTCAAAATAATACAGCAAAATTACTATAAAAATTATAAGAATACGTTTAAAAGATGGCTAATCAAAATAAATAAATGAATAAAATACATAGTAATTTTGCTGTATTATTTTGAATTTATTATAAGAGCTGTAATGTCATTTTTTTTTTGTAGGTTGATAACGAGTGAGAGTACTGCTCGAAAAATGTCCCAATGAAGTTGTGTAAAATGCTGTTCCGGGTTTAGGCCTTGGTGTCCTTACTGATATACAATTATATATATATATATATATATATATATATATATATATATATATATATATATATATATATATATATATATATATTGTGTATCAGTAAGGACACAAGGCCAAAACCCGGAACAGCATATATATATATATATATATATATATATATATATATTATATATATATATATATATATATATATGTATATATATATATATGTATATATATATATATATATATATATATATATATATATATATATATATATATATATATATATTTAGAATAAGTAGCTGTCCAAACTAACTGACACTAAAAACTATTTAATGCTATTTTCTTTTATTGTTGTTACTGAATAAGTTACTATAGCAAGCTCTGTTAATAAATCAGTTATCACTCTAATTCGTAATGGTACAAAGTCTAACTACTATACCTTTTACTGTACCTCCATTCATATTCTCTTTCTTCATCTCACTTTCCACCCTCTCCTAGTAATTGTTCCATAGTGCAACTGCAAGGATTTCCTCCGTTACACCTTTAAACCTTTTTAATCTTAATTTCCTTTTCAGCGTTGAATGACCTTATCATAGTCAGAGCGCTTGGCCTTTGGCCTTTGGCCTTAAGTTTATATTCAGTCCACTTAATCTGACTAAAAATAGTTCATCGCTGTGGATTTGTTTCCCAAATATTCTTGTCACAGAATTAGCAGCAGTTGTAGCATATTCTGTTACCATCATGAATTCAGAGCAAATACCTTAAAAATTTTTTTTCATTTTGAAGAAAAGAAGACAAAAGAAACCCCAATGAAATACTATGAAAACCTAGAACTAGAGAAGTTATTCTAGAATAAACAGTGCAGAAACGCTCAGTTACAAAAACAATAACAGCAAAGACCTTCACAAAAAATAGAATAAAATAAATAAACAGGAGAAATGCTTGCGGCGTAAAACTAGAAGTAACTAAAAGCACTGTGCTGAAAAATACAAGCAAGTGTGTTTACATGTTAATACTGCTGAAAGGGCGAGAAATGGGGGGAACAGTTTTTCCTGAATATTCGGGGAAAAGGAGGAGAGTGGAATTTGTTTGTCTGTGTGTGTGTTTGTGCGTTTTCGTCCATCTTGGATGTTAGTTTACTCAAAGATGTTTATATTAGGGTTCTTCCTTTACTTACATTTTAAATCAACCTTTATATATATATATATATATATATATATATATATATATATATATATATATATATATATATATATATTTATTAATTTATTAATTTATCTGTTTTTTAATAACTGATCTCTTCTTTCTGTGCTCCCCATTACCTTCTGTTGCCTCTTTCTAATGAACACCATAATATTCTCTGGAAGCTTGAATTTTAAATCAATAGCCCCTGTGGTGGGCTTGTTCCATATGAATAGGGTTCATCTTCTGAATAATAATAATAATAATAATAATAATAATAATAATAATAATAATAATAATAATAATAATAATCTGTATTTCCTGCTACATTCTCTTTCAACTTTCGAATGAACACAATAATTTTCGTTGGAAGCTTGAATTTCAGGTCAACGGCCCCTGTGAGCTTGTCCCATACGAATAGAGTTCATCTTCTGAATAATAATAATAATAATAATAATAATAATAATAATAATATAATAATAATAATAATAATAATTTAAGACATATCTGAAGAGATAAATTGGTAACTCGCGTATCAGACGGTCGTTCAGCCACAATGACGAACAAACCAACAGGAGAAAAAGCAGATTTATACGTCCATACATAAGGTATGCGTATGACATACATACGCTGTCCATATGACCATCTTTTTGTTAAATTCAAACACCTTATATTTTAATCGCTGGTAAAATCTAAGATTAACTTTATAGAAATTCAAACCTATATTTTATAATGATTGGCAAAATCTAAAATTAACTTTAGTAAAATTCAAACCTATATTTTATAATGATTGGCAAAATCTAAAATAACTTTATTAAAATTGAAACACTTATATTTTAATGACTGGCAAAATATAAAATTAACTTTATAAACATTGAAAACACTTATATTTTAATGACCGGCAAAATATAAAATTAACTTGATAAAAATTTAAACACTTGAATTTTAATGACAGGCAAAATCTAAAATTAATCCTATATAAGTTCATAATACTACCAGGGAAAGAAATTTAGGAAGACATCAACTTGTCAGAATCAGGGAAGGGGTCAAGTCTACAGAGGAGAAAGTAGGGCCTAATGAAGGTGTCAAAATGAACGGAAGGGATGTCAATGCTGGCTGGTATAGCTCGGGAGAGAGAGAGAGAGAGAGAGAGAGAGAGAGAGAGAGAGAGAGGGAGAGAGAGAGAGAGAGAGAGAGAGAGAGAGAGAGAGAGGTAAACAGCAGTAAAGTTTGTTGTTGTTGGGAGAATTAGCAGAAAATGTAACACAAATGAACACTGAATTTTAGTTAAAAGATACTCATATACATAAGGACACAAACACACACACACACGCACATATATGTATATATATATTTATAATTATAATAACTTTTGTACGTGATTCATTTGTTACGCATTACCACAGGTAAAAAATAATGTGGTAATGTGTGATATATGTATATATATATATCTATATATATCTTTATATATAAATATCTATCTATCTATCTATCTATCTATCTATCTATATATATATATATATATATATATATATATATAATATTATATATATATATATATATATATATATATATATATATATATATATATATGTGTGTGTGTGTGTGTGTGTGCGCGTGCCCGCGGGCAATGCCTGCACGATTTATCGTTAACTCAAAGAACATTTGAAATTTCGTGAAGAAAAGAGCAACTTACCTGTATGTTAAATCTCATTCATTTTAAGAGTCAATTCACACAATTGTATATATCTACATGGAAATAATACTTTTTGTACCGAATTAATATTATTAACACTGAATTGGTTGTATGATAAACAATAGGTCACAAAGAGTTTAAATTCTGATTATAACACAATTTCAGCTCTTACTTTATCAGTTAAAAATGATAGAAAAATATTATTATTCCAATCTTGCCTTTAGCTGTATTGAAAATTAATGTGGATCATAAAATATGAAAAGAAATAAGTTAAATCTTCTGGATAATATAAAATATTAGATAGGTAACACTGAGTATGATTTATTGTACATGTGTGATATAACATAGATGATATTGTGTATATTCATACATATACATCTATATATCTATATATACATACACACACAAATATACATATATATATATATATATATAGATATATATATATATATATATATATATATATATATATATATATATATATATATATATATATATGCATGTTATTCCGACGAGGCTGAGAGAATTTGATATTAAACGGCACTTGTAGCTTAATTTTTGTGACTATAAAAAGTGTCACAGGGATGTGACAAAAATGTATATGTATATACATATACTTACGATTTTACGATCACTTTTGCTGTTTCTCTCCACTAGGATTCATATAATTCTAAATTCAGTCCATTTTGAACGTACCGCCTATTACTGTATTATAAAATTGATTTAAATGGCAGGTTTTTTGGTCATCATCAACGAGAAATCCATTCTCTCTCTCTCTCTCTCTCTCTCTCATCTCTCTCTCTCTCTCTCTCTCTCTCTCTCTCCCTGACTTCTAATCGACTTTTTATCGCCTTTCAAATAATTATCTAATTTCCTTCTGTCTGCAAGTTTTCCCTTCCAATCTCTCTCTCTCTCTCTCTCTCTCCTCTCTCTCTCTCTCTCTCTCTCTCTCTCTCTTTGACTTCTAGTCGAAATAGTTATCTGATTTCATTCCGTCTGTATGTTTGCCCTTCCAAAATCTGTCTCTCTGTCTCTTGTCTGTCTCTCTACCCCTTGACCATCTCGAAGCACAAACTCGCAGCCACGGTCACTTTCCTGAGGCAAACTCCGTTAGTACTCCGTAGAAACCTATTCCTCCCTAGGCCTAAAGTTTCCTGTGAGCGGATGTGAAGCCAGGTACGGTAATGGCTGGCATTAAATACTTTATAGACATCTATCTCCGCGTGGTTAAGTGGTTAACGGCTTTGCTTTGTCAGCAATAGACCTCCTAATCAATCCCACTAGGCAATTTACTAGAGAATCTACTTGATCCTTCAAGCTAAGCGGTGAATAGGAGGGGAGGGGGAGTCTAGTGGTTAAGCTGATTGTAGTCGTTTGTAGGAAGAGTAGTGTAGATATGGAGATTGGAGCTACGTCCCAAAAAGGAGAAAAGGAGTGTTGTGAGATAGTGAGATATATATATATATATATATATATATATATATATATATATATATATATATATATATATATATATATATATATATTTATATGCAATACAACCCACACATATTTTGAAAGATTCTCTAAACAGAGAAACTGACGTAAAACAAACTGAGAGCGTACACAAAATTAACATAAAAATATTAATAATTGAATATTATAACAGAAAAGTTGACAGACAAATCGCCGTTTCAAAACGTCCACCTTTCCTCAGCCGAAATACCGAAATCAGAGCTTAAACAGTTTAAACAGTTAAAGACACTCAGTTAAAAACGCTCCAAACGGAATCAAAAGAAACGCGCCCCTGCATCATGAATCCGACTGCCTACCCCTTTCATGACAGCTGGGGAAAAAAAGAACGTTCATTAGAGCAAAAGAAACGACAGAATTCGGTCATCGACGTCACAAAGACCGCGTCGCGAATGAACGAGCGCTTTGGTCGTAAAAATGAAAAGGACAGCAGAGGTCGATTACAAACGGCAGATGAAATCTCTCTTCTATTCTTTATTTACCGTGGACACCCGATTGCATCAAAGCTTCGTTTGGGAGTAAAAATACGGCCATTTTCTCTTTAATAAAAGAATAAATAAATTCATCTAAAGGCGTACACAAGGCGTACACATGTATGGAAGTTTTCAAAGGTTAGGTAATAATTCACAACATAGCTGTATTTATATACAATTAAGGGATTACAATCTGAATCGCATGCGCGCACGCACACACACATGAATGTTCATGTATTGGAGCTTGATGATGAATAACTTTGTGGCTTCTTTTACTTGGTATTTTAGTTGATATGCGTGTATATATATCTATATATACATTATATATATATAATATGTATGTATTTATGTATGCATGTCTATATATATAAATATATTTATATATATGTATATCTTTACAATAAATGTACATACGCTACCGGGGTCTAAGCGATGACAGTCAGGGCAGCCGATCGCGACTACAGTCTACCCCAAAAGCCAATCAAAGTCCTTCAAGAAGGCATCGTGCTTACCCCATACAAATGGGAAAACA
>JANJGK010000012.1:17212886-17215386 GCA_039081455.1 Macrobrachium rosenbergii | reverse complement strand
ATATTTTATTTATATATAAATGAATGAAATATTTATGACCAAAAACTGTAAATATTCATTGGAGTTTTCGTTAAAAGTGAGTTTTTTTTATCACCTCATTGGTTTCTGTATAATTAGAGTGAATTTTAATGTGATTGTGCTATTTAAATTGCTTATTTATATAGTTTTTCATATTTTATTTATATATAAATAGAATGAATTACTTATGACCAAAACCTTATACATTAATTTAATTTTGTGTTATAAAAGTGAATTTTTGTTAAAATTCGTATGTTCCTTTATATTTAGACTGAATTTTAATATTACTGTGTAATTTAAATTTGCTTTTCAGTTAGTTTTCCATAAGCTATATATATATGCAATATATATATATATATATATATATATATATATATATATATATATATATATATATATATATATACAGTATATATATGTAAACAGAATGAATTATTTATGATCAAAACTTTATATATTCATCAGAGTTTTTTTTATAAAAGTGAATTTTTTAATAATTTCGTTGGTTCCTTTATAATCAGAATCAATTTTAATGTTATTGTGTCAATTAAATTTTTAATAGCTTTCCATGTTCTATTTATACAAATAGAATGAGTGTTTTATGTCCAAAACCTTATATATTAACTGGAATTTTTTTTTTTTATAAAAGTGAATTTTTTTATCACTTCGCTTGTTCCTTTACAATTAGACTTATCAATTCTAATGTTGTGTAATTCAAAATCATTTTTTAGTTAGCTTTCCATATTTCAGTTTATCTATAAAAACAATGAATTATTTATGACCAAAACTTTGCATATTCATTGGATTTCTTTTACTAAACGTAATTTTTTATCACTTCGTTGTGAGACTTTATAATTAGACTGAATTTTAATGTTACTGAGTTATTTAAAATCATATTTTAGTCAGCTTTTAACAATCTATGTATATATAAATAGAACGAATTATTTATAACTAAAACCTTACATATATTCATTGGACTTTTTTATAGACGTAATTTTTTTATTACTTTGTTTGTTCCTTTATAATCAGACATTAATTTCATTGTTATTGTGTCATTTAAACTGACCTTTTAACCTAACCTAACCTAACCTACAGTACAAAGTGATCGAAATGAATCTGGGACAATTTGCTTCCGTCCATAAGATTTATAATATAAAGCTCTTGATGAAAGTTTGTGGATGCGTGGGCCATATGAAAAAGATTTCTTTAAATTCTGAAGGGGATTTGGATGTGGATCCTGCGCATACAAACACACATATATATACATAATATACATACATATAATATATATATTATATATATATATATATATATATATATATATATATATATGTGTGTGTGTGTGTGTGTGTGTGTGTGTGTGTATGTATGTATATATAAATACATAAAATATATATGAATATATATATATAAATTATATATATATATTATAATATATATATATATATATATATATATATATACATATATATATATATATATATATATATATATATATATATATATATATATATATATATATATACATATATATATAAAATATAAATGCAAAATCCCCTCTTGACCCAAAAAATAATATACATTTATATATCACTGTGGATATTTCACTCCATAAATAAAAAAAAATACACAAATTACGAAACGAACGCAAAAGCATCCTCCATAACAAATGAAAATAAGTCAAACCTGATAAAAAAATAGTGAAAAGTAATAAGATGAACGAATGAGACGCAAAAATGAAAAAAAAAATATGTGAACACTCCTTCCCCCTAATGGGAAAAGTCTACAAGACACCGAGGGAAGAATTCAAAAATTCTGAAATGAAAAAGAAGAAAAAGAAGAAGATGAAGAATGTTCTGCAGAAGAATCTTAATAAAGATCTTCAAGGTTTGTTTTCTTTTTAATTGACTCGCAAAATTTCTTCTGAGGCAAATTCTGTTAGGTTCCTTGTTGCTGCAGAAGCAAGGAAAGTTTTTTTTGTTTAAAAGGTTATTGACTTACTATTATTGCCTCCGTCAAAGAATTTCGGTGGAGCATTATTATGCCTGCATGGAATGGAATGGATTATGAAATTTAGGCCAAAGGCCAAGCCTTAGGACCTATGAGGTCATTCAGCACTAAAACAGGAGGAAAACCTCGCAGTTGTACTGTGGAACAATTGTTGGGAGAGGCTGGAAAGTAAGAAGGAAGAAAGAGAATATGAACGGAGGTACAGTAAAAAGAATATAAGGGGCTGCAGTTAGGGGCCGAAGGGACGCTGCAAAGTACCTCAAGTAATGTCTCCAGTGCACCACATGAGGTGTACTGATGACACTATGCCCCTTATGGGGCTTGTACATCGATGTCCGCCTGTTTATATTTACGCAAGACACCTCAAATAACTGGACGGATTTCACAAAGAAAATTTGTGGTGGATTAGATTTTAAGGTAATATCTGACTGGGACTAGGAACATTTAAAATGCGCGTCATCTAATGCAGTCA
>JANJGK010000012.1:17200386-17207886 GCA_039081455.1 Macrobrachium rosenbergii | reverse complement strand
AAAAAAAAAAAAAACACAGACACAAACGTAAAAAAAAAAGAAAACAGAAGACAAACAGACAGAGGTCGAAACGACAACAAACTGCACAGAACCCAAACGTAGCAATAGCAATAGCGTTTTGTAACACTAAGAAAAAAAAAAATAGAAGGCTGGAACGCTGGCAATATGAACGGGGAGGGAGACTGAAAAATCGAGAAAGAGAGAGAGAGAGAGAGAGAGAGAGAGAGAGAGAGAGAGAGAGAGAAGTAAAATATTGTGCCGGAAATGTTTTGGAAAGACAGGATGAGTGCACAGGAAGTTGGGTACACTGTACAAAGGGCATGCATGTGTAAACGCTTACACATTTTTGTATACTTCGTATGGTTTCAGGATAGGTATGTGAAGGTGTTTCTTCGTGTGTATGTGTGTGCGTATATATATATATATATATATATATATATATATATATATATATATATATATATATATATATAATTAAGTTATATGTATATAATATATATATACATATATATAATATAAATATAAATATATACATATATATATATATAAATGTATATATACATCTATATATACATACACACACACACACAATATATATATATATATATATATATATATATATATATATATATATATATATATATATATATATATATATATATATATATATATATATATCGTACATCGGTCAGCATCATTGGATATATTATTATTATAATTATTAATTTTATTTCGTCTACCACAGTGATCCTACTGGATTGGGTGGTTTTTATAGTGTGGGGTTCCGGGTTGCATCCTGCCTCCTTAGGAGCCCATCACTTTTCTCACTATGTGCGCTGTTTCTAACGGCACACTCTTTGCATGAGTCCTGGAGCTACTTCGGCTTCTAGTTCTTTCCAGGTTCCTTTTCAGGGATCTTCGGATAGTGACTAGTGTTCCTATGATTATGGGTAGGGTTTCCACTGGCATATCCCTTATCCTTCTTATTTTTGTTTTCAGGTCTTGATACTTATCAATTTTTTCTCGTTCATTCTCACCTACTCTGGTGTCCCATGGTACTGCGACATCAATGAGTGATATTTTCTTCTTGATTTTTTCAATCAGCGTCAAGACTGGTCTATTGGCACGTATCACCCTATCTGTTCTGATACCATAGTCTCAGAGGATCTTTGCGTGATAGTTTTCTATCACTCCCTCAGGTTGATGTTCGTACCACTTACTACTGCAAGCTAGCTGGTGTTTCTTGCACAGGCTCCAGTGGAGGGCTTTTGCTACTGAATCATTCCTCTTTTTGTGCTGGTTCTGTGCACGCGCTGGACATTCGCTTGCTATGTGGTTTGTGGTCTCGTCTTTCATATTGCACTTCCTGCATATGGGTGAGATGTTATTTCCATCTATAGTTCTTTGGACATATCTTGTTCTTAGGGCCTGATCTTGTGCCGCTGTCAGCATCCCTTCTGTTTCCTTCTTGAGTTCTCCCCTCTGTAGCCATTGCCATGTTTTATTGCCGGCCAGTTCTTTTGTCTGTCTCATGTACTGTCCATGCATTGGTTTGCTGTGCCATTCCTCTGTTCTGTTTTTCATTCTCCTGTCCCCTATACTTCTGGGTCTTCGTCTACTTTTATCAGTCCTTCTTCCCATAAACTTCTTAGCCACTCGTCTTCACGGTTTTTCAGATATTGCCCCAGTGCTGTGCTCTCGATGTTGACGCAGTCCTCTATGCTTAGTAGCCCTCTCCCCCCTTCCTTTCGTGTTATATATAGTCAGTCTGTATTTGCTCTTGGGTGTAGTGCTTTGTTTATTGTCATGTGTTTCCTAGTTTTCTGGTCTATGCTGCGGAGTTCAGCGTTCGTCCACTTCACTACTCCTACGCTGTATCTGATTACTGGTGCTGCCCATGTGTTTATAGCTTTCGTCATGTTTCCGGCGTTGAGTTTTGACTTGAGCATCGCCTTGAGCATATATTCTTACCTGATCGTGTCCTTCATCTCTCGGTGCTTTATATCCTCTCCTTCTATTATTCCCAGGTATTTGTATCCTGTCTCATCTATGTGTTTGATGCTATTCTCGTCTGGTAGCTTCATCCCTTCAGCCCTTGTCACTTTGCCTTTTTGTATGTTGACCAAGGCGCATTTTTCTATTCCAAACTCCATCCTGATGTCCCCAGATACAATCCTTACAGTCTGGATTAGGGTATCTATTTCCTTGATGCTCTTACCATACAGCTTGATGTCGTCCATGAACATCAGATGGTTAATTCTGTTGCCTCCTTTCTTGAATTGGTACCCAGCAGCCGTCTTCTGCAGTACTACTACAAAGAGTAGCGGGGACAGTGAGTCGCCTTGAAAGATCCCTCTCCTGATGTTAACCTCTGCTAGTCTTATCCCAGAGCTTGTAAGTACTGTATTCCAGTTGCGCATTGTATTTTTTAGGAAGCTGATGGTGTTTTCCTCTGCCCCATATATTTTCAGTCATCTATTAGCCACGTGTGTGGTACCATGTCGAAAGCTTTCTTGAAGTCAACCCATGCCCTGCTTAGGTTGGTTCTCCTTCTCTTACTATTCTTCATTACCATTTTGTCTATCAGGAGCTGTCTTTTGTGCCCTTACACTTCCTTCCGCAGCCTTTCTGTTGGTGGGGGGATGGTGTTTGTATCCTCTACAGTAGGTAGTTGTATAACCTTTCACTGATGATACCTGTTCGTAACTTCCACATTATTGGTAGGCAGGTGATAGGCCTGTAGTTACTTGCTATATTTCCCCTGTTCTTGTCTTTCTGTACTAATGATGTTCTCCCTGTGGTCACCCATTTGGGTGATTGGTGGTCTGCGATACAATGCTGGAGTTGTTCTGCTATTCGTGGGTGTAGGGCCTTGAAGTTTTTAAGCCAGTATCCATGGACTTCACCGGGACCTGGGGCTTTCCAGATGGGCATTTTCTTTAGTCGGTGTCTGACTGTGTCTGTAGTGATTTCGGCGAATCTCTGTTTTATTCTCCCCAACTCTTCTGCCTGGACTTTCTGGAGCCATGTTGCATGTTTGTTGTGTGATACCGGACTGCTCCATATGTTTTCCCAGAGCTTCTTACTTGGCTCGGCTCCAGGAATTTCCTGGTGGTTGTCTTCCCCTCTTAGTTGGCTGTATAGTCTTTTGTTATTATTATTATTATTATTATCATTATTATTATTATTATTATTATTATTATTATTATTTACTTGTTCGTTTTATTCTCGCCCCACCTCGAAAAAACTTATTCAGCTAAAATTCAAATATAATTCAAATTCAAATGTTTACAAAATCTATAGCATTTACTGTATAGTTCCCTATTTACTATATTAACTAATCATAATTACTGCAATGATATAAATGGACAGCCGACACAATATTCGTGAAGTAACAGCAAACTTTTGTGAAAAGGCAAAAGCGCCACGCCGTTTACCCTCTTGAACGCAGCCTTGAACTTGGGGCACGCTGGGAGTTGAATGTCAACAATAGGCGTGTTTGATTTTCTTGTGGGACTTGGTAGTGAAGAATCGTTAAAATCTGTTTTTATTTTTTATTCACAATATACGTAGCTAATTATTGGGTGTGTCTTATGCATACATGTTTATATAAGTATATACGTGTTTATATATATAAATAATTAATATGTGCAAAGTTAAGTATACCTTAGTTTTATCAGACCACTGAGCTGATTAACAGCTCTCCTAGGGCTGGCCCGAAGGATTAGACTTATTTTAAGTGGCTAAGAACCAATTGGTTACTCAGCAGCTGGACCTACAGCTTATTGTGGAATCCGAACCACATTATGACGAGAAATGAATCTCTATCACCAGAAATAAATTCCTCTAACTCTTCATCAGCCGGCCGGGGAATTGAACTCCGGCCCATCGAGTGACAGTCCGTAGCTCTACCGACTCACCCAACGAAGAGCTATTAATATGTGCAGTATATATATATATATATATATATATATATATATATATATATATATATATATATATATATATATATATATATATATATATATATATATATATACTCTGCAAGTCACTTTCCTACGAAATTTCTAAAATAATAATTTAGAATTGACTGATCAATTATTTAGTAACAAATCATTAAGCAATGCACGTACCAGGCATAAAACTCAAATAAACGCTCAAACTGAAAACAAAAACAAAAACAAAACACAAGTAAACAATTAAGCAAATAAACAAGAGAGCAGTCTGGAAGCATAACAGGGCCACATGCGTAATCGGTTTTAATTAAATCAGGTGAAAATTCCGGCTTATGATTTTTCCCCCTATTTCTGTCAGTGACGGTCGCTTGGTATGGGAAGTCAGACCAACTCCCTTTCTCCATTACAACAGTATATCAAAGTTTATTATTATTATTATTATTATTATTATTATTATTATTATTATTATTATTATTATTATTATTATTATTCAGAAGATGAGCTGTGTAACTGAAAATTAATTTAGAATTACCAAAATGTGGGGTATGTGTTTACTCAGGGAATATATATATATACATATACATATATATACAGTATATATACACGGTCAACATGGCAGAGGTGGGTGGATATCGTCTCCAAACGCAAAACACCTGAGTTCGACGGGTGGGTTGATGGGAGATGGTATTCACTTATACCCTCTCTTGTGGCCGACTGGTTAGTGTGTCACTGTAGTCCTGATTCCTCGTCCGTCGCTGGTTCGACCCCACGGGACGGTGGACTTATTATCAACTAAAAATTCCCCTTCGGTAACATATATGAAAATATATTACTTCCGAGGTAGAGTGAATTGGATATTAAAGGACGTTTGTAGCTTTCTGATTATACATGTATATATATATATATATGAATATATGTATATATATATATATATATATATATATATATATATATATATATATATATATATATATATATATATATATATATATATATATATATATATTGAGAGAGAGAGAGAGAGAGAGAGAGAGAGAGAGAGAGAGAGAGAGAGAGAGAGAGAGAGAGAGAGGTTCACGTTTTACCACCATGAATACCTGATGTCATCACAGGAAGACTGATAATAAACATACGAAAGTATTTTGATATTTAAATGGTTGTATATATATATAATATATATATTATGTATATATTTATATACATACATATATACATATATATAATGTGTGTGAATAATTGCAGTCTCCCTCATTTTTCCTGCAACCCTTACGATCGAATGACACCAGCAGCAAGGCATATGCAGCTGACTTCTCTGTAAGATACCTATCACCTGGTATCTTACAGGTAACCTCAAATCTCATTAGCGAGTTCCAGCTGCCTTAAAAATCTCAACAGGTAATGCTTTGAAAATACCAACTCGTCAATTTCAGTGACAGACCCGGAGGTAACGAATGAGATGTAGCGCCTAATTGAAGCCCCGAATTGCAGTGAAAGCCAGAAAAGAAAGTAAAGAAAGAGTGGGAGCTGAATTGGGCGAAGGCTGTCGAAGTTAGTTGGCAGCTCTGGCCCTTTGAAAGGACGTCGTGAGAACAGCTGTTTGCGACACTTTCCTCTCGGAGTTTTTCTCTCGCGATGAAACTTGAAATCTAGACTACTTTCCATGTCCTTTTTCTAGAAAAATCTAATCTTTGTTTCCTTCGGTGCTGCTCTTCAGTTTTTTCTCTAAATTGTAAGGTAGCTCATTTTTTAAAATTAGAAATGTGCACAGCTTTCCCCAACGTAGCTTTGATTTAACGACAGGGTTTGAAATCTAGGCTAATTTTCCATTTCCTTGTGGAAAAAACCTACGCTTTGTTCACTGGGTGCTCTTCTTCCAGACATCGTTTTGAATTGCATGTCTTTTAGTTTTGAAGTGCATGTTTTTCTCCTTTCTCTAATTAGAAATGCATACTGTACATCTTATCTCAGCGTGCCTAAATTTCACGACACGTTTTGAAACGGCTATTTTTTCCATTTTTTCCTCTTAGTAGAAAATCTACGCTTTGCTCCCTTCGGTGCTGGTCTTCCAGATTTCGTTTTCTCATTTCTTTAATTAGACACGCATACAACTTATCCCTCGCTGCTTTAATTTCACGACACGGTTTGAAATCTAGACTATTTTTCTAACTTTTTGGTAGAAAAAAAAAAAACGCTTTGTTCCTTGGGTGCCGTTCTTCAATGTTTGTAGTTTTGATTTCAAGACACGTTAGTAATTTTGGACATTGTACCTTTATCTGAACGAAACATTATACGCCACTTCTACTCGGAGTTTTTCTTCGAACGAAATAATATACGCCACTTCTGCCCGGAGTTTTAATTTCGTTGTGAATTTAGATTCTAGATTCTCCGTTCTTTTCAAATTGAAAAATATAATGCGTCTTGTTCGCTTCCAATTTTATTTCGGAAAGATGAATTCAAAGTCTAAATTTCCCTCAGGTCGTGTACATTAAAAAAACAGGTCTTGTCAGCTGGGAACCTTCACTCCGATACGCATTTTCAATTCTGCATTTTTTTTCCACAGATGAATATGTTTTGTTCAATGGGAACTTTTAATTAAAGTTGTGCTCTAATAATGATCAGTTTAACTTTTTTACATATAAAGGAAAGATGAATTTATACTTTGTTTTAAAACAGTTATAGGGAATCAATCCATCAATATGTAACATGAATAAAAATTAATCTATGGTCCCTTGTTCATTCATTTTTTGTATGTGAAAGTAATATTTCGAAACGGGGTGTAGGCTGCTTGATTGAATATTCTATTACTAGGGATACAGACAGATTTTTCCAGAGAGTTGCTCTGCTTTACCCTTGTAATAATTCTAGAACATATATATATATATATATATATATATATATATATATATATATATATATATATATATATATATGCATATATATATATGTATATATATATATATATATATATATATATATATATATATATGCATATATATATATGTATATATATATATATATATATATATATATATATATATATATATATATATATATATATATATATATTAGTTCATAAACCCAACGCCTACAAGAAGCAAAACAAAGAACATGGAGAATAAAGAGTGGGGTTTAACCAACGACGAAGCGATAAGCCTATGACTAAGAAAAGTATTTAAAGTATATTGTGATTAACTTACCCTTATTAAATCACAAAGAAGAAAATTATTTTCCTATAAAAGAAGAAAATTATTTTCCTATAAATTTTTAAACTCAAGGTGAAGTTAGGAGTTTTCATCTACCTGATTAAGAGTCAAAGAAGCTGTTTCTCGAAGGCTATCGTCACACTTTCACCACAATTAAGGAAGGAAATTGAAAAATTGGTCTGGAGTCTCTCTCTCTCTCTCTCTCTCTCTCTCTCTCTCTCTCTCTCTCTCTCTTCTTCTTCTTCTTCGTTTAACGTGCTTTTTTTTTTCATATGGGGTAGGCCATAGCCTCGATCGGCTGCCCTGCCTGACATCGCTTAGACCCCGGTAGCACATGTGTA
>JANJGK010000012.1:17188757-17200286 GCA_039081455.1 Macrobrachium rosenbergii | reverse complement strand
GAGAGAGAGAGAGAGAGAGAGAGAGAGAGGGTGGTGTGTAAGGATGCAAGTTTGTATACACTGCTTTTATACATATATACATATATTCATACATCGATACACATGCATACACATGTATGTATGTATGTCTATGCGTGTACTATATATATATATATATATATATATATATATATATATATATATATATATATATATATATATATATATATGTATATACGCATATAAATATATAAATGTATATATGCATATATTTATACACATACATACATATATCTATTTATTTGTATATTATATATACATATATATTAATAAACATTGAATGTGGGTATACAAACGTATATCTTTGCTGAGTTCAACCTGAATAAATCAACTCTCCCGGAAGCATAGCCCAAGTCACTTGCTGTCAAAATGACAGAAAGAAAAAAAACCCTAATTTAAACTCCTGATGAGGTAAAAAATACTTAGGCAACTAATCAAGAGTTTGAAACTTGTCCTTCAGAAGTCCAAAGTCCAGAATTTTACCACAATTAAGAGCTTAAACCTAAAAAAATCCTTATTTGCATCTCTCTCTCTCTCTCTCTCTCTCTCTCTCTCTCTCTCTCTCTCTCTCTCTCTCTCTCTCTCTCTCTCTCTCTCTCTCTCTCTCTCTCTCTCAGTGTTGGTCGTATGAATTATATGAGCAGTTTTCCTGATGTAACTTAAACTTCAAAAAACCTCATTTGCACCTCTCTCTCTCTCTCTCTCTCTCTCTCTCTCTCTCTCTCTCTCTCTCTCTCTCTCTCTCTCTCTCTCAGTGTTGGCGTATGAATTATATGAACTTTTTTCCTGATGTAACTTAAACTTCAAAAACCTTATTTGCATCTCTCTCTCTCTCTCTCTCTCTCTCTCTCTCTCTCTCTCTCTCTCTCTCTCTCTCTCTCTCTCTCTCTCAGTATTGGCGTATGAATTATATAAACTCTTTCTAGAAACAACTAGCATATTTTTTCTTCACTCTGTAACTTGAAATACTGTAGCATAGAATTATTATTATTATTATTATTATTATTATTAATATTATTATTATTATTATTATTATTATTCAGAAGATGAACCCTATTCATACAGAACAGGCCCACATCTGGGGCCACTGACTTGAAATTCAAGTTTCCAAAGAATATAGTGTTCATTTGACAAAAGTAAGAGAAAGTAACAGGAAATACAGAAAGAAGAGATCAGTAATTAGAAAAGAAAAAATTAATTAACAAATGAATAAATAAATAGATAAAAATGTTTAAGGATAGCAATGCATTGCATTTTCGTTTTGAATAATAATAATAATAATAATAATAATAATAATAATAATAATAATAATAATAATAATAATAATAATAATAATAATAATCTTTGTCTTCTTCGTTTTAACGTGCTTTTTTCCCATTTTTATATGGGGTAAGCACGATGCCTTCTTTTCGAAGGACTTTGATTTGGCGTTGGGGTAGGCCGTAGCCTCGATCGGCTGCCCTGCCTGACATCGCTTAGACCCCGGTAACAATGTGTACGTGTATCGTACCAATCCCCAGCTCCCTTTCTCCCAGCAGCGAGGAGAACTGGGCGGTTAGGTCGACAGTTCGAGATGTGTGAGGTGTCTGTTATGTTTTTAGAAGATGTTGGAGTGGCTTGTTTATGTGTGTATTAGTCTGTAACACCCATTTGCTTTCAGCAAACCTATCCGTTGATTACATAAGTAATCCCGGGGTGTCTATAATAATAATAATAATAATAATAATAATAATAATAATAATAATAATAATAAACAGGTTCTGTTACTAGGATCAAAATCACAGATAATACATTCACTCACCTGTCAAATTCTCAGACATGCTTGCGCATGACCCTATACTTTTCACGCCAGTCCCCTAAGGTCTGCTGCAAGATTCTAAGATCTAACTATTGGGGGACGAGGTCGCAAGACCATGCCAATATCACCAAAAATGACCACAGGAACTTAGGCAAACTGCGTTTGGTTTCATTGTTGATGTGACACGAAAATTCAAGACAAGGGCAGTAAAAATTAGGTCAGTAGATCACGCAAAGGTGACCTCTTTATGAAGAGTACGTGGCTGACATGCATTCTACTGCGGCTCAAAGGATTTTAGAGAGAGAGAGAGAGAGAGAGAGAGAGAAAGAGAGAGAGAGAGAGAGAGAGAGAGAGAGAGAGAGAGAGAGAGAGAGAGAGATAAAACTATGAAATCTAGTAAAAACATGTTACTAACATTTCGAAGATATCGTTAGTAACAACTATCTTTTGTAGTGCAAAGGATATGAGAGAGAGAGAGAGAGAGAGAGAGAGAGAGAGAGAGAGAGAGAGAGAGAGAGAGAGAGAGATCAAACTATGAAATCAAATAAGCACACGATACTAACTGGTTGAAATACGGTTAGCAAAAACATTCTGTTGTGGCGCAAAGGATATGAGAGAGAGAGAGAGAGAGAGAGAGAGAGAGAGAGAGAGAGAGAGAGATTAAACTATGAAACCAAATAAAGCCATGATACAAACATTTTGAAGATACTACGAGTAACAGCATTCTGTCGTTGCCCAAAGGATATGTGAGAGAGAGAGAGAGAGAGAGAGAGAGAGAGAGAGAGAGAGAGAGAGAGAGAGAGAGAGAGAGATAAAAACTGAATATCAAAGGCACACACGAAATTGGCTACTCTTTCATCAGGACACAACGAGCAGCCTTTATGAAAAGAGGAAGGAACAGAGAATTCAGTCACCGGCCATCAGGCAAAGCTGACCCCGAATTAATGACAGTCGGATCCAGAATGACATTTAAAATTACGACTTGGCAACTGAGCTCGGACAGATTACTGAAAAAAGAAAAGGATTTTTTGGGGGGTGGTGGGTTCTGGCTCTTTCATCTGCATCAGGTACACGGTGAATCATGAAGGATTATAAATTGGTTTTCGTATCATAAAAGAATGAATTATTCTCTGAGCTTATGTAGATCTAAGCATGTCCAGGCATGTTATTATTATTATTATTATTATTATTATTATATTATTATTATTATTATTATTATTATTATTATTATTATTATTATTCAGATGATAAACCCTATTCATATGGAACAAGCCCACCACAGGGGCCATTGACTTGAAATTCAATCTTCCAAAGAAAATTGCACAACATTCTCAGGGAGACAGTTCCACAGTCCAACAGTGTGAGGAATAAAGGACCTCTGGAATTAAGAAGTTCTGCAGCGAGACACATTTTTGCCGGGATCTACTAAATACTTCTCTATACTGGCTGCAACCCTCACAGTCGAATAAAATTCAAGTACATGATTCACTATTTCAAGCAACGCGATGAACTTTAATCAAAGGAATATTTCGGCACCAATTTCTGGTGAAATAGCGCACTAGAACATGTGCGTAATTTAATGCGCCTGAACAAACTCATCACGTTTTCACGCATCGTATTCCGCTATAGCCCCTGCCAACATTAACACACTAATACGCATGTATAAACTCATGTTTCCACGCATGCGTAGTAAGGTAGGGAAGCAGCACCAATATGCAGCAAATGTGCCTCGCTGCCGAACTTCTCAGTTCCAGAGGTCCTTTATTCCTCACACCGTTGGATTGTGGAACAGCCTCCCAGAGGATGTCGTGCAGTTGGAAACTTCAGAAGTTACGCGAAGATTGCAATGCATTGCTACCCTAAAACAATACCCCTTTGTATTTTTATAATCTATTTATACTTTTATCTATTTATTGATTTGTTAATTTACTTTTTTCTTTTTAATAAATGATCTCTTCTTCCTGCATTCCCTTGTTGTGCATTTGAAACCTCAAAAGTTCAGGGGGAAGATGCAATGCATTACTACCCTAAAACAAGTCTCCTTGTATTTTGATGATTTACTTATATTTTTATTATTTTGTTAACTTATATTTTCTGTTCTAATAAATGATCTCTTCTTCCTACATTTCCTATTACCTCCTGTTACTTCTTTCCAACGAACACCATATTCTTTGGAAGACTGAATTTCAAGTCAATGATCCCTATGGATGGCTTGTTCAATATGAATAGGGTTCATCTTCTCAATAATAATAATAATAATAATAATAATAATAATAATAATAATAATAATAATAATAATAATAATATTCTGTATTTCCTATTGCCTTTTGTTACCTCTTTCCGATGAACTCCGTAATATTCTTTAGAAGTTTGAATTTCAAGTCAATGGCCCCTAAGGTGAGCTTGTTCCATATGAATAGGGTTCATCTTCTCAATAATGGTAATAATGAGATTTATTTGCTGTCAGAAACAAGCGCACGCACACACAAACGCTCACGAGCACGCAAGCACGCACTTCCTTATCACTCACGACACACCGTGGAACGTTCCTCCAGTTCAATTCGTTGGCGAAAGCATATTACATTACTCGGTCGCACAGGTGATGATGATGATGCTATTACCTTCGCATTCACAGGCCCCCGATCTAATCGCCTGCAGGCATTATTACCTGACGATTGCTAATTAAAGGTGAACTTCCTGTCGCTGAGTTTCTCGTTGCGTTCGAAGGTTATCATTTCTTTTTTTACAGTTGTCGTTAGTTTACTTTTGGTAACTGATTAGTCTGTTAAATTTAAAATTTTTTTTTTATAGATGTCGTTAGTTTACTTCTGGGTAACTGATTAGTCTGTTAAATTTACACATTTTTTTTATAGTTGTCGTTAGTTTACTTCTGGGTAACTGATTAGTCTGTTAAATTTACACATTTTTTTATAGTTGTCGTTAGTTTACCTCTGGGTAACTGATTAGTCTGTTAAATTTGCAAATTTTTTTATAGTTGTCGTTAGTTTATTTCTTGGTAACTGATTAGTCTGTTAAATTTACAAAATATTTTTTTAATAGTTGTCATTAGTTTAATTCTGGGTAACTGATTAGTCTGTTAAATTTACAAAACATTTTTTTTTTATAGTTGTCGTTAGTTTACTTCTGGGTAACTGATTAGTCTGTTAAATTTATAATTTTTTTTACAGTTGTCGTTAATTTACTTCCGGGTAACTGATTAGTCTGTTAAATTTACAAAATATATTTTTTACAGTTGTCGTTAGTTTACTTCTGGGTAATTGATTAGTCTGTTAAATTTACAATTTTTTTTTTACATTTGTCGTTAGTTTACATCTGGGTAATCTATTAGTCTGTTAAATTTACAAAATATTTTGTTTTACAGTTGTCGTTAGTTTACTTCTGGGTAACTGATTAGTCTGTTATATTTACAAATTTTTTTTTTACAGTTGTCGTTAATTTACTTCTGGGTAACTGATTAGTCTGTTAAATTTACAAAATATATTTTTTACAGTTGGCGTTAGTTTACCTCTGGGTAATTGATTAGTCTGTTAAATTTACAATTTTTTTACAGTTGTCGTTAGTTTACTTCAGTGTAATTGATTAGTCTGTTAAATTAACAAAATATTTTATTCACAGTTGCCGTTAGTTTACTTCTGGGTGACTGATTAGTCTGTTAAACTTAATTTTTTTTACAGTCGTCGTTAGTTTACGTGTGGGTAATTGATTAGCCTGTTAAATTTACATTTTTTAAAAGTTGTCGTTAGTTTACTTCTGGGTAATTGATTATTCTGTTAAATTTACAAAATATTTTTTTACAGTTGTCGTTACTTTACTTCAGGGCCATTGATTAGTCTTAAATTTACTTTACAAAATATTTTTTTTACAGTCGTCGTTAGTTTACTTCTGGGTAGTTGATTAGTCTGTTAAACTTACAACTTTTTTTTTTTTGCAGTCGTCGTTAGTTTACTTCCAGGTAATTGATTAGCCTGTTAAATTTTCAAAATATTTTTTTTACAGTTGTGGTTAGTTTACTTCAGGGCCATTGATTAGTCTGTTAAATTTACAAAATATTTTTTTACAGTTGTCGTTAGTTTACTTAAGGGTAATTGACTAGTCTGTTAAATTTATAAAATATTTTATTTACAGCTGCCGTTAGTTTACATGTGGGCAATTGATTAGTCTGTTAAATTTACAAAATTTTTTTTACAGTTGTCGTTAGTGTACTTCCAGGTAACTGATTAGTCTGTTAAATTTACAAAATATTTTATTTTACAGTTGTCGTTAGTTTACTTCTGGGTAATTGATTAGTCTGTTAAATTTACATAATATTTTTTTTGTAGTTGTTGTTAGTTTACTTAACGGTAACTGATTAGTCTGTTAAATTTACAAAATATTTTATTTACAGTTACCGTTAGTTTACTTCTGGGTAACTGACTAGTCTGTTAAATATACAAAATTTTGTTTATAGTTGTCGTTAGTTTACTTCTGGGTAATTGATTAGTCTGTTAAATTTACAAAATATTTTATTTTACAGTTGTTGTTAGTTTACGTCCAGGTAATTGATTTGCCTGTTAAATTTACAAAATATTTTCTTACAGTTGTGGTTAGTTTACTTCAGGGTAATTGATTAGTCTGTTAAATCAACAAAATATTTTTTCACAGCTGTCCATAGTTTACTTCAGGGTAATTGATTAGCCTGTTAAATTTACGAAGCTTTTATGAAACATCTATTTCTTTCAGTAATGCTAGGCTCTTCTAACATTTTTGTGTAAATGAAACTTAATTGAAACTATGAAAGCTCACGGCTTTTAAGCTATAGTCGTAGATGTAAGATGTTTCATTGTATCACTGATGCCTTTGTAATTCAGTATATCATTTACAGCAGAAAGTATGGAACTTTTGCTGCATTTTATCCAAGATAATGTAAGAATATACGCCATTATTTGTATCTTATTAAAGATTTTTACCACTGACACAGTTCGCGCCCACGGAAATTCAGTTATCCTAACAAGGTGAAAATAGTATTTGCCCAAAATAGTTCACTTTAGGTTTTACAAAAAAAAAAAAAAAAATTTCAACAGTAAAACCAAGAATATATTTGATTAGAAAAATCACAGGAACGATAATTAGCATTTGCAAAGGTGGCCAGAGATTGCGTATCTCTCGTGTATGTCTGTCTCTTTGTTTGTCTCTGTTTGTCCGTTTGACAAACATTTCGAAAAGTTATTGATAGATTTGAGAAAATGAAACGAACTACGGATCAGGATCTGTAATCGGATCCATTTTTGTTGTTGTTGAACATGCGCTCTCTTAAATCTTTCTAGATTTTCACGTCTAGGCTAACGAGCTGAATTTAGAAGCTATATAACCGTTTTGTAGCCTGCATATGAAAGGGAGAACGGAGATAAGTGAAATAAATAACAAAAATATTAGTATTGCTTTACATAAAGCGTTAATATGTATGAGTTACTGCAGTCAAAGCAACACCCCATCCCCGCCCCCCCCCCAACAAAAAAAAAACTGTTCACCGGATTTCCATCCAAAGCAAGTTTTTGCAGAAAGAAATGTTTATATAAACTAGCAAACATAAATAATCAGCTTGGAAAGGTCATAAAAGTTAAGACGGACAGGAGAAACCTTCAAGTATTTGCCCTCCAATTTTTTAGATGAAAAACCACATAAACCAACAAACAGAAAGTGACGTCCACATAAACCAACAAACATAATCATCAGCTTGGAAAGGTCATAAAAGTTAAGACGGACAGGAGAAACCTTCAAGTATTTGCCCTCCAATTTCTTAGATGAAAAACCACATAAACCAACAAACAGAAAGTGACGTCCACATAAACCAACAAACATAATCATCAGCTTGGAAAGGTCATAAAAGTTAAGACGGACAGAAGAAACCTTCAAGTATTTGCCCTCCAATTTCTTAGATGAAAAACCACATAAACCAACAAACAGAAAGTGACGTCCACATAAACCAACAAACATAATCATCAGCTTGGAAAGGTCATAAAAGTTAAGACGGACAGGAGAAACCTTCAAGTATTTGCCCTCCAATTTTTTAGATGAAAAACCACATAAACCAGCAAACAGAAAGTGACGTCCACATAAACCAACAAACATATTCATCAGCTTGGAAAGATCATAAAGGTTAAGACATACTGGAGACCCCTTGTAGTATTCACTCTCCATTTTTTTCTTATAAAAAACGGCGTAAACGAACAAACAGAAAGTGATGTCCACAAAATCCAGCAAACATGAATAGCTACAAGGAAAGATCGTAAAAGTTAGGACGGACGGGAGAAACCATCTAGTTTTTTCCCTCCAATTTTCTTTAGATTAAAAACCACACCGGACACTTGGCCCCCGCGAACAATAAGAAGAAGTCTGATGGATCGCCCAAGGTAGACTCCCACTCATTCCCGGGTAAGTATAGCCTCGAGGGAATGTGATGATAATAATGATACTCTCCTTTGATCGCAGGACCTTCTCGCGTGCGTGTGTGTCTTCCGCCTCACCTTGGCCGGCTTCAATATTTCACAGCAGCAGACGGACTGTAAAAGAAAGAGGTTTCGCTTCCTCTAATGGAAAATCTATACGCAGTCAAGGGCAGGAGAGCCATTGCACGTGACAGAGGCTAACGAGGAAAGTGTTCGACAGAAACAATGTGATGGAGGTTTAGAATGAAAAGGCAGTTTTCTACAATAGGAAGGGAATAGGACATCAAATTTAGGCTGAAGGCCAAGCAAGCGCTGGGACCTCAGATGAGGTCATTCAACGCTGAAAGGGAAACTGAGAATAAAAAGGGTTTAAAGGTGTAATAGGAGGCAAACCTTCTGCAGTTGCACTATGGAATAATTGTTAGGAGAGGGTGGAGGAGTGTAAGAAAGAAGAAAGAGAACATGAACAGAGTTACAGTGAAAGGAGTGAAAGCGGTTGCAGCAAGGGGCAGAAGGGACCCTGCAAAGAACTTAGTAATGCCTACAGTGCACGGCGTGAGATGCACACACAGCACTACCCCTCTACGGGGAAATTTCTTCAATAGGATTTTATAAAACAGAGCGATTAGACGGCAGACCTTTAGCCTTTTCCGGATCTTTATAGGTTCGTGATTGCTTTGACATATGTTGCAAGTTTCCAGCACTTTAATGTGTAATTTTAGAAGCCTGAGTCGTTATATACGTGTTGTTCAATGAGGTAATTTGAGGAAGACTGAAATATTTGTCTTTATTCACCTTTTTCCTCGCAATATCCCTCTCTGCCTGAATGACCTCATAGATCCCGGTGCTTGGCCTTTGACCTAGATTTCATATTCCAGTTCCAACTTTGTCATTATATATCATCTTTATCATTTTTGTACAGAGCGCTTCCCAGATTTACAAAGTTGTTTTGTATGGGACTTTTTATTATTAACTGGACCAAAAAATTATCATCGTAATTTTGAATCTTTTATACTTATGGAAGTCTTAAAATTTTGTGGTCTATATCTATCTATCTATCTATCTAACCAAAGGTGTTGACAAACATTCATCTTTCATAGGTGCAAAGGACCGACCCCGTTACGCAAACACCCACAGCAGGCCTTTTTTCAAAACCATCTGTTCACTTATTTCACTTAAACCTTTTACCCTAGCACTACCTACACGTATCGTTTTAAGCCGTGTAAACTCGCCGGTGTTTTGTAAGCAAACAAAAGCTGTTGCCGAACATTTTGGTTCAGACTGGGGCGAAAAAATTGAAGACAAATACAATGAAAATTGAAAATAAACTCCGTGGACGTTTCTGCGAAGTGATGCGTAAAGAGTAAATGGCGCATATCTTTCGTTTCTTCCTCTTCTCTCCCTCTCTTTTTCTTTCATCCCTGGTTCTCCCTCTTCCTCATCTCTCTGTCTCCTCTTCTCCTTCACCGTGCATATCTTTTTTTTTTCTTCCTCCTCTCTCCCTCTTTTTTTTCTTTTATTCCCTGTTCTTTCTCTTCCGTATCTCTCTGTCTCCTCTTCTCCTTCACCGTGTATATCTTTCTTTTCTCCCCCCTCTCTCTCTCCCTCTCTCTCTCTCTCTCTCTCTCTCTCTCTCTCTCTCTCTCTCTCTCTCTCTCTCTCTCTCTCTCTCTTCTCTTTTATCGCTCACCTCTCTTTCTCTCTCTAACTTTTTCTCCTTCACTTAAATCCTTTACTACCTCTTCTTGCTATCTATCTATCTATCTATCTATCTATCCAATATTAGGTAAGACGTGATTCAGAAAAAAAGAAGTACATGGTATTTAAAAAGAACCATGTTTTACCAGATTTTGGAAAGCAATACTGACCAAATATGATTTTAAGAATGACCAGAGATCGTATTTGAGTACAATACGCCTGCAGGCCTATCTTGCACCACATATATATTCAGTAACCAAATGCCTTTCTCCGTCCACGTGAGACCTGGTTAAACAAGCCAGATGGCTCAAAAAATAAACATGTGCACAAAACCCCAGTCCATACCAAGGTCACAGGGTCACGAAGACTGTGTGCCAGTGGAAAGCTATCAAGAATCTGAGCAGAATTTGAACGCGGAAGCACTGTACGAAAGATCTTACATAACAGATAAAATCATAGGGCTTCAATTAACATTAACCCAAGTGGTGATTCGGAATGATTTGAAAAACTCATCCAAAAATCATAATTATCGAATGGAATGGAATATAGAATTTAGGCCAAAGCCCAAGCGCTGGGACCTATGATGATGTCATTCAGTGCTGAAAGGAAGACTGAAAGTATAAAAGGTCTTCTTTAAAAGTGTAATAGAAAGAAAAAACCTCGCAACTGCACTATGAAACAACTGTTAGGAGAGAGCTGAGGAAAGCAAGATTGAAGAAAGAGAATATAAGTGGAGACACGTTAAAAGGAATGGGCTAGAATACGGAATGACACAGACTTCGTAATGAGGTGAAAGGGAGCTTCCTGGGTGCAATGGATTCTCAGTTCCATCAACATAGATTATTGGTTTCCGTATCCGCTTCTGGTCAACGCTTATCGGTAGTCGATGAGCAAAGTGATCCGCGTGGTGCTGCTTTATCGACTTTTTTTTTTTTTTGTCTTTATCACAGCCGTTATCGTCATTTTTTCACCTGGTTTTGTTTGGATTTGTGTCAACTCTTCGTAACTTTCTCTTTTCAATATTTTATTCCTCCCACCGTTGGCCTGCGGAACAGTCGCCCTGAGGGTGTCGTGCAATTGGAACCTCAAAGGTTCAAGCGAAGATGCAATGTATTACTACCTTAATGAAAGTCTCCTTGTATTTTAATGATTTACTTACATTTTTATCTATTTATTTATTAAACTGTTAATTTACTTTTACTTTCATAATGACAGATATCGTCTTTCTGTATTTCCTATTACCCTCTGTTCCTTCTTTCTAATGAACACCATATTTGGAAGCATGAATTTCAAGTCAATGGCCCCTGTGGACTTGTTCCATATGAATGGGGGTCATCCAAGATTAACATTTGTAATTTTTGACTTGTTTCGTTCAGGCAAGAGTAAAAAATTATCTGTATCAAAGATTATTACTCTCGGCCTCCATTGCTAATAGCTTCCCACTCTCATTATCATCAGGTTGCTAATGAAAGGTGAGGTTAATTACTCTGCAAGATATCTCAGAATTTATCGACGGACTTCAATGACAACTTATGAAGGCGTAAATTA
>JANJGK010000012.1:17176257-17181257 GCA_039081455.1 Macrobrachium rosenbergii | reverse complement strand
GAGAGAAAGAGAGAGAGAGAGAGATTTCCAACTTGCTCTCCTTGTCAATTAGTGCATTTTGCTCCCAAATGCGAAATTCATGTTCAGGCCCATTAGCAGTCTAACCAGTAATGTATATTAAGTCTGGACCCTGGTAACCCTGAAGAATTTGCAAGGAAATTCGCGTATCGCTCTCTCTCTCTCTCTCTCTCTCTCTCTCTCTCTCTCTCTCTCTCTCTCTCTCTCTCTCTCTCGTTCATCCTTTAACTTCAATATTGCAGTAACCTAGAGCGTTAGTCGCTTCATACAATGCACACATATACGCACACACACACACAAATGTATATAAATGGTAATATATATACATATATATACTAATTGACTCTTTATTTACTTCCTCTCTCTCTCTCTCTCTCTCTCTCTCTCCTCTCTCTCTCTCTCTCTCTCTCTCTCTCTCTCTCTCTCTCGATGAATGTAGGTTCAAGACGGTGACTGTCTGACCTTTATTAGAAAGTACCTGGGATAAATTAGTCAGAGACTTCGCCAGGTCTGTGTCTCCGAGTCCGCCTGTTTCGAGAGCAAGTCTAAAGGTCGTCTTGTCCCTTATGTCCACGTTATACTGTCTGTCTGACAGGTCCGAGTCGTCTATTAATTTGACAGCTGACAGCGGACTCCAAAATCTCCATGGAATGCAGTTAAGGGCAGATATTAAGAAGTAAAAAAATGCACCGAAGTTTCTTCGGCCGCAATCGAGTTTTCTGTACAACGTATAATGCTGTATGAAACTTTCAGCCACGGCCCATGAAAATCTCAGCTACGGTCCATGAAACTTTCAGCCACGGCCCTGTGGTGGTCTGTGTTGTTGGCACCTGTAGCGGTGCCAGACGCACGATCATAGCTAACTTTAACCTTAAATAAAATAAAAACTACTGAGACTAGAGGGGCTGCAATTTGGTATGTTTGATGGCTGGAGGGTGGATGATCAACATACCAATTTGCAGTCCTCTAGTCTCAGTAGTTTTTAAGGTCTGAGGGCGGACAGAAAAAGTGCGGACGGTCAGGCAAATAGCCATCTCAATAGTTTTCTTTCACAGAAAACTAAAAAGCAGAGAGATCAAGAGTGTGACTTTTCTGTTGTAGTCTAAAAGGTGTTAGAGCGAGATGCAATGCATTACTACCCTATACTATTCTCTTCGCATTTTAATTAACACATTTTTACCTATTTATTTATTTATGAATTTATTTTTTCTTTTTCAGTAAGTGAGATCTCTTCCTTCTGTATTTCCCCTTGACCTCCTCTTACTTCTTCCTAATGAACGCCATAATATTCTTCGGAAGCTTGAACTTCAAGTCAAATGGCCCCTGTGGTGGGCTTGTCCCATATGAATAAGGTTTATGTTCTGAATAATAATAATAATAATAATAATAATAATAATAATAATAATAATAATAATAATAATAATAATAATAATATAAGATATCAGACCAACTAAAGTGATGGTTTTTACTTTTGTTTGATAACTTTCCCGATAACTATCATTATTATTATGAAGATGAACCCCATTCATGTGGAACAAACCCCACCGACGCCACTGACATCGAAATTCAAGCTTCCAAAGAATATGGGATTCATTTGCAAGAGATAACAGAAAGTAATAGTAAATACAGAAAGTACAGATCAGTTATTAGAAAAGAAAACAAAAATTAAATTAATAAATCGACGAAAGTGTAAATAAATGATTAAAATGCAAGGAAAACTGGCTTAGGGTAGTAAAGCATTGCATCTTCGCTTGAACTTTTGAAGTTCCAATTTCACAGCATCCTCAGGGAGACTGCTCCACAGACCAACGGTGTGAGGAATAAAGGATCTCTGGAACTGATAAGTTCAGCAGCGAGGCACATTTACTGCATATTGGTGCAGGGTACAATAAGTGAGGTTGTGTATTGATGAACGACATTGAATTATATCCTAAATAGCTTCATCAACACATTCTTCAATGAAACATTGAGACAACTAAGAAAATAGCTTTGAAAATTGAGAACGCCGGTCCTCTCCGTAAGGCAAGGAACATATTTCGTTCTTTTGTGATAAAATTACTTAGAAAATAGTAATCTACCAGGATTTTCTCCGTTCAGTTTGGAACTTGCACCATGAATTTACTAGGAAAGGATCTCCGTCTTTTTTTCCAGGAACGTCAAGGTATCAACAACTTGCGTAAGTCAGGTCTTGCTTTGAGATCTGACAGTTGGTAGAATTTCATTTTAAAAGACAAGAAATAGAGAGAGAGAGAGAGAGAGAGAGAAGAGAGAGAGAGAGAGAGAGAGAGAGAGAGAGAGAGAGAGGAGATTATCCCTATGACCGCCCAAAGACAGGTTTTGTAAGCAAAAGTGCAAATATATATCTAATGGTATGGAATGGAATATGAAATTTAGGCGCTGGGGACCTATGATGAGGTCATTCAGCGCTGAAAAGGAAACTGAGAGTAAAAAGGTTTTAAATCTGTAACAGGAGGAAAAAACCTCGCAGTTGAACTATGAAACAATTGTTAGGAGAGGGTGAAAAGTAAGATGGAAGAACGAGAATATAAACGGAGCACAGTCAAAGGAATGAAGGACGTTGCACCTAGGGGCCTGAGGGACGCCGCAAAGAATCTTAAGTAATACCTACCTACTGGGGTATAAATCTAGTGTATTCATGAAACGAAAATGATTTTATCAGTCTTGAAGCGTCCTAAAACATGAGTAGAGGATTTACTGTGAAGTAATGTTCCCAAAATGTGATGACGGCGAAATGTTAGGAAGTGGAACAAGTACCGTACCTGTATTAATGAATACATTTCACTGGACATTTCGCATGAGCGTTCCAACGATTTCCGTGAAGAATTTAAGGTAATGGTATGATTTTACGAATAAAGTGGCAGAGAAAATGGAATGAATATTGATAATTTTCTTTGTAAATAATCTTACTGATAGTTTTTATTTGTATACACACACACGCACACACACACACACCACACACACACACACACACACATAATATATATATATATATATATATATATATATATATATATATATATACATATATATATATCACCTTCTGAGGTAAAGAACCCATCAGTAATAAATTTTCCATCGTACAAAAAACATTAGGAAGCTAGAACTCTTATAAATTCTTATACTCTATAGTTTAATTTGTTAAAATCTTATGACATTCTTTTGCTATCATGAAAAAATTAGCATTAAACAGCTATTCTAATCTTGAATAAAAATTAACCGAAGAATAAGTCAATGTAAAAAATGATTTACATATTTGATCATATTGTTGAATCACTGTTTACTTTTAACCATCCAAGTTACTTTACACTTGAGGGTGGCATTACCGTGTTTATAGTAAACTATTATTCCTAATTTGCCCTTAAATATAAATTTATAAGATTTTCCTCCGAGCTTTCGGTTTGCTCAAGGAAAGATCGAATGAAATTCGATTTTTCCCTGAACCACAAAATTTCTCGTTTTTTTTTTCAAATCAAACTTTCTCCCTGAACCACTACATTTCTCTCTCTCTCTTTCACCACAAAATTTCTCTCTCTCTCTCTCACCACAAAATTTCAATTTTTTTCAAATATAACTTTTTTCCATGAACCATAAAATTTCTCTCTCTCTCTCTCTCTCTCTCTCTCTCTCTCTCATCTCTCTCTCTCTCTCTCTCTACTCTCTCTCTCTCTCTCACCACAAAATTTCAATTTTTTTCAAATATAACTTTTTCCATGAACCACAAAATTTCTCTCTCTCTCTCTCTCTCTCCACAAAATTTCAATTATTTTTAAATATAACTTTTTCCATGAACAACAAATTTTTTTTCTCTCTCTCTCTCACCACAAATTTCAATTTTTTTCAAATATAACTTTTTCCATGAACCACAAAATTTCTCTCTCTCCCTCTCCACAAAATTTCTCCTTCCTTTTTTTTTTTTATAAAACTTTTTCCCTGAACCACAAAATTCATCTCTCTCTCTCTCTCTCTCTCTCTCACTCTCTCTCTCTCTCTCTCTCTCTCTCTCTCTCTCTCTCGGAACCACAAAATTTCTCTCTCTCTCTCTCTCTCTCTCTCTCTCTCTCTCTCTCTCATCTCTCTCTCTCTCTCTCTCTTTTGACTTAGGCTTTTCCTCAACATCGAGAATCGAGACCCGACCATCATCAAATGTTTATTCAACTCTAAAACCTTGTTGATACAACGCTGAATGGCTTAGGATCGAGACCACTGAACACATACCTTCCACTGTACTGGGTATCTAGTAGGCAAGTGACTTCTACGGAGCAGTGTTGAACCAAACGTTCCAAGGGGCCCTTGAATAAACGTTCCTTGGCCTTATCTCCGACGCTGGGAGTTTACTTGAGTTAGCAGACGATATCTAGAAGGCGGTTGGACTGGCAAGTCTTTATTTGTTTCTGTCTGTCTGTCCTCTGTCTCTGTCTTTGTCTCCGTCTCTCTCTCTCTCTCCTCTCTCTCTCTCTCTCTCGCCTCTTTTTTTCTGAGATAAAATAGTTCCACCAGCGGCAATCTCTCTGTTCATCTGTCTGTAGTCTGTCTGTCCGTCTGACCTGTTTTTTCTGAATTAAAAAGTCCCACCCGGAGCTCTCTCTCTCTTTCTCTCTTTATTTTCCGAGATAAAAAACCCACCAACAGCAGATTCTCTCTCTCTCTCTCTCTCTCTCTCTCTCTCTCTCTCTCTCTCTCTCTCTCTCTTTCTTTTTTGGTATGAAAAGGTTCCACCATTAGCAGTTTCTCTCTCTCTCTCTCTCTCTCTCTCTCTCTCTCCCATTTTTTTCTGAGATAAAAAAGTCCCACAAGCAGCAGTTTCTCTCTCTCTCTCTGTCCCTATCCTTTATTCTATGAGATGAGAAACATTGATGCCTCCATTCCTTTAGCTAAAAGGCCTTAATGTGTCCCATTTGCTGCTCGAGCTAGAATCCCTGAGGTTAGATACAATTTTCCGCAACAATGTTATATTCCAGCTA
>JANJGK010000012.1:17164020-17176157 GCA_039081455.1 Macrobrachium rosenbergii | reverse complement strand
CATCCATATTTTTTAGAACTTTGTAAAAATAAAGCAAAAAAGACATGCTACAATCAAACCAGTGCTAACAAAGAACTTAAGAATATTTTCTGTTTACCATTTCATCCTAATTTCATTCCTACAGTGCCCATTTTAAAAAGTATATAGATATCAAATTAGTATTTAAATATAATAATATTTTGAGAAATAAACTAATTAAGAACAGCCCGCCCAATTCAAACAATATTGTATACAGCATCCCTTGCAAAGAATGTAATAAGATTAACATTTACAAGGACTAAAAGTAAGAAGCTCCCAACACAAATATGCTGTTTCAAGACGCTTATCAAATAATGACATTGCGGATCATTGCTTAAGACAGGCCATGCGATTAACTGGGATAAGTCATCGATAATCTACAAGGTCAATGGCCATCGGGAAAGGAATCTATTGGAGACTGTGTTTATTGAAGCCACTTGCACCAGGAATGTTAATCTCCAACCTGGATTATTCCTTGATCCTTTGTCCCTGTCTTTTTTTGTTTAAAGAACATGCTGCCCAGATTAACAAACTGTAACCCCGCCCCCCTTCTGTTTTTGAATATAAAGCTCTGTCAACTTCTTTTGTATTCAGTGTGAACTTGAAAATGTAGAAAAAACTACGAAAGTACTTGTTCAAAGTCCTGGTTTTCACTCACCTTCTCACGTGGATTTTGTGATATATATATATATATATATATATATATATATATATATATATATATATATATATATATATATATATATATATATATATATATATATATATATATATATATAATATCTCTCTCCGTATCCAGTGCAGCACGAAGGAACACGTGCTTTAGAATATTACAAAATCCACGTAAGAAGGTGAGTGAAAACCAGAACTTTGAACAGGTACTTTCGTAGTATATCATATATCCATTTTTACTCTAACCTTGCTAAACAAATTAAGGTGTCAACATTTTCCAGTACGTGTCTTAGAGCTCTCAGAATTATTAGTTCTGAGTTTTTGGAAGAGCAGTTTATAATTATTGTTAAAATAAGAGATTTATTATGTTACCATCCATATTTTTTAGAACTTTGTAAAAATAAAGCAAAAAAGACATGCTACAATCAAACCAGTGCTAACAAAGAACTTAAGAATATTTTCTGTTTACCATTTCATCCTAATTTCATTCCTACAGTGCCCATTTTAAAAAGTATATAGATATCAAATTAGTATTTAAATATAATAATATTTTGAGAAATAAACTAATTAAGAACAGCCCGCCCAATTCAAACAATATTGTATACAGCATCCCTTGCAAAGAATGTAATAAGATTAACATTTACAAGGACTAAAAGTAAGAAGCTCCCAACACAAATATGCTGTTTCAAGACGCTTATCAAATAATGACATTGCGGATCATTGCTTAAGACAGGCCATGCGATTAACTGGGATAAGTCATCGATAATCTACAAGGTCAATGGCCATCGGGAAAGGAATCTATTGGAGACTGTGTTTATTGAAGCCACTTGCACCAGGAATGTTAATCTCCAACCTGGATTATTCCTTGATCCTTTGTCCCTGTCTTTTTGTTTAAAGAACATGCTGCCCAGATTAACAAACTGTAACCCCGCCCCCCTTCTGTTTTTGAATATAAAGCTCTGTCAACTTCTTTTGTATTCAGTGTGAACTTGAAAATGTAGAAAAAACTACGAAAGTACTTGTTCAAAGTCCTGGTTTTCACTCACCTTCTCACGTGGATTTTGTGATATATATATGTTACAGTCAACACGTGTAACCAGTCATTACGCGTAATGACTGAAATTTCAGTCATCACGCGTAATGCACTTAGGGGACATTTGATCCCCCCAGGAGCTAGTACTAAACACGGCGAAACAGTGAGTCACCTACACTGTTTCGCTGGGTTTAGTACTAGTCCCTGGGGGTCAAATGTATTTCGCCGTGTTTAGTACTAGCTCCTGGGGGGATCAAATGTCCCTAAGTGCATTACGCGTGATGACTGAAATTTCAGTCATTACGCGTAATGACTGATTACGCATGTTGACTGTAACATATATATATATATATATATATATATATATATATATGTATATATATATATATATATATATATATATATATATATATATATATATATATATATATATATATATATATATATATATATATATATATATCCATACATACGCATACAGTACTATGTATACAAACGTGTATGTATATGCATTACAAGCACAAAACCCAACAAGCAGCAATTTCAGGAGGGGCACATATACCTTGTTTTCCACCGACTATTTCGACCGGATTATCAAGAGTGGACTTACTAAAATGGAATTTGGGAATGAAAATAGTCCTTTGAGCTCAAATTGCATCTGCGCGGACTTCGGATATAGGCAAATGAAAGGCCCAGAATTTCAATAACTAAAAGAGTCGTTGTTTTTTTTGTTTTTGTTAATATGGAGTCATGTTTTATGGTTGTTTTTGATGATGATATGAATGCCATTATTGTTTTCATCAATTTTGTATTATTGTTATTATTTTCTGTATTAATAATAATAATAATAATAATAATAATAATAATAATAATAATAATAATAATAATAATAATTTTGATTATCCACATTATCAAAATCCCATTTTATTATCAGTATCATTATCCTTATACTGCTAATCATTATAAATGTAAAAAGTTTATACTGTTATTTTTTCATATTGACAACAATAATAATAATAATAATAATAATAATAATAATAATAATAATAATAATAATAATAATAATAATAATAATCTACACGATATCTCATTGCTAAGTACACAACACGAGTCTATATATGTGCATGACAGTTTGTCAATAACTCCGGACGTGAATTTCTTATGCTTTCAAATACTGAGTAGCAAATGTCCCATTTATATAGGGTTTACAATTCCTTGAAAATAACCCACACACAAAAGGAATTTATATTTGATAAGTTAACTCTCTAGGTCTCCTTCTTTGACTATATTGTCTTGGGGCTAGTGATAACAGAACACTGAGTAACTAATAATTGTAAAAGTAAAAAATAACGGATGAGAAAATAGAAAGTTGAGAAAGAGACAATGAGTAAATAGGAATGATGATGAAAAGTAATGAAATAATAAATAACAATAAAGGGCTTTAATGGGAATAGTGATGACTGAACGTTATGTAACCAAAACAATAAGAGTGAAAAATAACGAAAGAGAAAATATATAAAAATAATAAAGAAACAATGAGCACATAGTAATGGTAATGACAAGTGATGAATGAATAAATAAAAATAAACGTTTATAATTATAATTCGTTTGATGATGACTGATGTGACCCATAGTTGCTGACTTGTGCCATCAGGGCAGAAGCAAATAATTCTATCTGACCTAAGACACCCGTGACCTTGGCCACTGAAGGAATGTAAAACTTAAAGGCTGCCTGTAGGCTTTTGACACTTTATTAGCTAAATTCTTTAATTGTCTTGCTGCTATTTTTATCTCCCATTCATTCAAAATAAAAATAATTCGAGTATAATAATATTTATAGAATCTACTGGTTACGTTTTACCAGATACGCATGTAATTGTAATAAACCCAATGCCCTCTTAACTTCTATAATTTCTCACACTTCTTGGATACGCTTGTCGCTACAGAGCCTTAGATTCAAATGCAAGAATATAAGGCAATTCTCTTGTCCGGTAGCAGTATTCGAACTCGCATCCAGAGTATCAGAATGACCAAAGCAATAATATGAAGTATTTCTTACGTCCGGTAGAGGGATTCGAACCTGCACCCAGAGTATCAGAACGAGGTCACGTTACCTACCTGACCACGAGGAGAAGGATTATGTCATAACATATAACCTAAGAAGCACAAACTATTTAAAGCTTACAGAAAGGCTTAAAACATATTGTGGGAAAATGTAATCTATGATCAAATATGCATATGCTATAACCTAAGAAACGCAAGCCATATTAAAGCTTACAGAGAGTTATGAAACATATAATGTGAAAATATAATTTACGACATGCACAAGCTAAAATAAAAAAGTAGGGAAGGGGGTGGGGTACTTTTTCATCAAAGCAAAGCGCGGACGTTATTGAAAAACTGGCCGAAACAATTCAGCCCTCGGTATTATAAAAAAAAACCCAACCTTAATGAATGAGTGTTGGAAGAGAATCACATGAAAAAGTACTAATTGGCAACAGAATTCCAATACAAAGCCGAGTGGAATTTCACGCTCTCTCTCTCTCTCTCTCTCTCTCTCTCTCTCTCTCTCTCTCTCTCTCTCTCTCTCTCTCATTAATCACGCGATGATATATGGGTCACGAAGGATCTAGCATTTTTAATTTTCGGTTTTTATCAAGGATCGTGTTTGTTCTCTGCGTGGTTGTATATGTGAATGGACATGAAGCATGTATATGTATATATATATACATATATGTATGTATAGATACACACACATATATATATATACATATTATCAATAATATATATATATATATATATATACATACACACACACACACACACATATATATATATATATATATATATATATATATATATATATATATATTACCTTTTCTGGATATGGGTTCATTTTGTGACTTTATAGAATCAATAAAAAATACACCATATTTTCCGTCATACAAAGCACGCCTTCTAACCTGGCGAACACTGTACACATTACATCACGCATACATAGGACTATATATATGTGTGTGTGTATATATATATATATATATGTATATATATATGTATATATATATATATATATATATATATATACACACACACACACACACACACACACACACACACACATATATATATATATATATATATATATATATATATATATATATATATATATATATATATATATATATATATATAAACGTACCTATGCATACACATGCACCCTTCTAATCACGTAACCTACTTCTCACTAAGCATTTCCTCATTAAGGAGCTTAAGTAAACTATTCGAGATATATTTCCTTTCCTGTAAACGCCCAACAATTACTTGTAGCTGGGTTCACTCACAGCCTTACCCAATAATTGTTTCCTAGTATTATTACCTGCTAGTTGTTGATCAAAGGTGAACTACCTTTCGTTACCTTTTTCTATTGAGTTTACATTTTTTTCTTCAAGTATACAGCAGTTTGCACGTGATCTATTTGTGCTCGTGAATAATAGATTTCTCTTTCCACTTTTCTCGTAGTTTTTGTTATTATTATTATTATTATTATTATTATTATTATTATTATTATTATTATTATTATTATTATTATTATTATTATTATCAGAAGATGGACCCTATTCATATGGAACAAACTCATAGAGGCCACTGGCTTGAAATTCATGCTTACAAAGAATATTATTATTATTATTATTATTATTATTATTATTATTATTATTATTATTATTATTATTATTATTATTATTATTATTATTATTATTATAGAAATCATCAACACACAATCACGTGTGGAACAGAAATAATTATTAATTATTATTATTATTATTATTATTATTATTATTATTATTATTATTATTATTATTATTATTATTATTATTATTATTATTATTATTATTATTATTCAGACGATGAGCCCTATTCATATGGAACAAGCTCACAGGGGCCACAGACTTGAAATTCAAGCTTCCAAAGAATATTATGGTGTTCATATGAAAGAAGTAACAGATGGTAATAGGAAATACAGGAAGAAGAGGTCAGTTACTAGAAAAAAAACAATAAATAAATAGATAAAAATGTAAGGAAATTATTAAATACAAGGTGAATAAATGTGAAGATTTTTATGTTTATGCCAAAAATATTCATTCTTATTCAATTACAAGAAAACTTTCTTTACGAAATAATAAGTTTTATGCCAAGAAACTTCGTTCCTGTTTAGCACAGGAATAACTTCATTCAAAAATATTCACTTTCCTTATCGTATGTAATTCGTGAAGGAAACTTCCGTTATCTGCAAATTAAAGACAGTCTTTCGTGACAAGATTACTTCTTTTCTATAAAGAGAGGAAGGACACTCTTTATTTTACTATTAAAACTAATGTTAATCGTAATAAGTTTATCACATTACATGAGGGTTCCGAAAGTATTTCTGTTGTTATAAAAACGTAAAGCCTATTTTCAGGTGCAAATGTTCATGTGCAAACATTTTTTCTCATTCTAAACTTTATTTTTTTTCTGGAGACTTTTCCTTACATCAAAAAGCTACAGAAAGGAAAATTATTAATTTCAAATATGCCTTTGAGTCAAACTTTTTCATTATTTATATCTGCAGTGTATAAATGCATAAATACAACCCATGAACGATACTGTTACAAAACTACAGAAATTAAAACAATTATTTTTCAAATGTACCTATACGTCGCATTTTTTGCTGTATTCACATGTGCAATGCATAAATGTATAAGTGCAACTGCTGAATAATCTCCTTGCATTTCCTCGTTTATTTATGGCGAAAACTGCAATAACATTTTTCACACAGTTTTTGCTGAAAGAAATGTTAACTCTTTTTATAACCTAGATGGCAGGGAATCCGAGAATAACATCTAGATTTAGGGCACACGACTGAAGATTGGCTCTATTGATTTCGCTTTGAGGGACATTAAAAGACGCGTAAATGGAAGACATGCAAAATGCAAGACGTTCTAGGTAAGAGGCGTCTAGTGTGTGTGTTTAAATGCAATTGGTCTAACCGTAACGGCACACGCAAGTGAAAGACTTCACTGAGGTTTTGTGAGTGTTATTCAAAGGCAGCTTGACGTGTTTCTGTTCATTTTGTTTCTGCCTGTTTCAACTGCCTAATTTTTTATTTTTTTATATTTCATATATATTCCAGATTCCAGGTTTATTCCAAACAACCAAGTGCAACGTTTCGGCAAATCATTTTACTTGTTCCGAATTTCTTAGAAGCGACTTCAGCTCATCGAATAAGCCACTGCCTCAAAATATGTGATTTAATATTCATTGCATACGAATATTTCAAGACTTTGTAATACTTTGGACTTCAACTCATCAAATAAGTCTTTCTTTAAAATATGATGTATTATTTATTGCATACGAATATTTCAAGACTTTGTAATACTTTGGACTTCAACTCATCAAATAAGTCTTTCTTTAAAATATGATGTATTATTTATTGCATACGAATATTTCAAGACTGTTTGTAATACCCTAGACCTCAACTCATCGAATAAGTCATTTCTTTAAAATATAATGTATTATTTATTGCATACGAATATTTCAAGACTGTTTGTAATACCCTAGACCTCAACTCATCGAATAAGTCATTCCTTTAAAATATACTGTATTATTATTGCATACGAATATTTCAAGACTGTTTGTAATACTCTGAACTTCAGCTCATCAAATAGGTAATTTCTTTAAAATATAACGTAATATTCAGTACATACTAACATTTAAATACTTTGCAATATTTATAATGCCCGTATGAAAAACCAAAGACGACTAAGGTAAGAATGTAAGGAACTTAAGAAGGGAAAACGAAAGCTGGATTACATTAGAGTGGAACAGTAGTTTGCTAGACCTAGTTTTAGTTTTCTGTACAAGAAAACTATTGTGCCGGCTTTGTCTGTCCGTCCGCACTTTTTCTGTCCGCCCTAAGATCTTAAAAACTTCTGAGGCAGAGAACTGCAAATTGGTATGTTGATCATCCACCCTCCAATCATCAAACATACTAAATTGCAGCCCTCTAGCCTCAGTAGTTTTTTTATTTTATTTAAGGCTAAAGTTAGCCATGATCGTGCGTCTGGCAACGCTATAGGACGGGCCACCACCTGGCCGTGGATGAAAGTTTCATGGGCCGCGGCGCATACAACATTATACGCTGTACAGAAAACTCGATCGCGCCGAAGAACTTCGGCGCATTTTTAACTTGTTTAAATTTAGTGCTTAAACTAAATCAATTTAGGAGTTTGCAGGGAGGCCCAGTGGATTACAACGAGGCACGTGAAAAGTGTAAAAGTAAATTTTGTAGGAAGAAAGAAAACCTCTGGAAGTAATAATAATACTGATGGTAATAATGACAGTGATAATAAGGCTAGCATTAATAATATCAATAAAGATTTTGATAATAATAAAAATAATAATAATAATAATAAAAAATACTATAATAATGATATTAATAATAATAATATTAGTAAAAAATACTACTACTACTACTACTACTACTACTACTACTAATAATAATAATAATAATAATAATAATAATAATAATAATAATAATAATCTCATCTAATTGCGTTCAGAGTTTGAGTGACTATTCTCCCGGCCATATTCATCATCTCCAGACTGGGAAAAGTTAGTCCCTTCTCTCTCCCTCTGATGGAAAAATCCATAGGGTTCCTGAGGCAAATACTCAATATTAAAGAAAGCCAGGCTAACAGGAAGGTTGAAAAAATGGCCGTTTTAGTGACCTGATCTGCTTGTTTTCTTGTCATCAATTCTGGTTAGTCTTGGTCCATCACGTAAAGTTTGCTCGATATTTCATGAATTATTATTATTATTATTATTATTATTATTATTATTATTATTATTATTATTATTATTATTATTTTGAATTTCTGTTTCAGCGTCACTTAGATTGTACAGAAGAATAAAGAAGACTCTCTACAAGCTAAATGCCGTTGAAACAGCAATTATTATTATTATTATTATTATTATTATTATTATTATTATTATTATTATTATTATTATTATTATTATTATTATTATTATTATTATTCAGGAGAAGAACCCTCTTCATATGGAACAAGCCCACAGGGGCCACTGACTTGAAAGAAGCAATAGAAGGTAATAGGGAATAAAGGGAGAAGGGATCGGCTATTAGAAAATAAAAAATAAATAATTTAATTAATTAATGATGCAATTTCTCTGTGTTTTGCATATAGCTTAGAGCACGAGATAATTTCATCAGATTTGGTTTTATTTTGTTCAGAGAATACAAAACTTTACGGGCTGTAGTTTCAGTTCATAAGAATGTAAAAGTTTATATCGAAAAACTGTTATCTGGGAAGCCCTACCTTAGCTTACATTAGACAAAATTTGTAGGTGAAGCGAATTACAGATTGCTGCTATTTCTTACGTAAATCTAACTTAGAACTGCCAATAAATGTGAAGTAAATTTTGACTACTGAAGTACGGAGTTTCTCTAAAATTGAAGCATACACTACCAATAGAGACTCTTAACAGCAGCAGTTAATTCGAACTTCTACGGTATCTCGAATGTTATCACGAAGGAGAAATCCTACAATGATTCTTTTGGTTTTCACCCTGGAAGGGATCTTCATCGGAGATCAGGAGGGAATGACCGTATAAACCTTGATTGTATAAAACTTAAGATATTGAAGAAAGGTGGTTGGGTGTAGCCGAGATACGATAACTTAAGATAAAGTCTTTAGAGATAAAACTTACTCAGGGACTCACAGTGACCCATTACACCAGACGGCTAGAGGGCTGTAACCCTTTTGGTTTCCACCCTTGGAGGGATGTTTAACTAAGGGGCAAAGCTCCTCTTTCATCAGAGGTCAGGAGGGAATGACCGTATATAAGCTCTCACGGGATAATTACTGACGGAGAGGGACGCCCGTGTAAAAATCCTATTAGCAGGAAATTGAATCCTATCGACATCACACAAAACACGGACGCCATTAAGACGCGAGATGAAATCCCCCGTAAGGATATTAATTTCACGCCGAGGAGAAACGCTGCTGTTGCCGCTGCGTATCATAAACTGAGATTATTGGATTTCATGGCCGTTTACGCGCGAAACATTTCCAATAACCGATAAGCCAGGTGAATTGTGGCGCGCGTTTTTGTCGTGTTGACATCGGCGTTAATAATTTAACTGTTTTCGTTCTGTCTCTACAATGTTGGAGTTATCACGTTACAGTAATTGTTATTTTCCCCATCTTAATTTAACACTTTTGCTGCCGAGAACAACCAGATTCGCTGAACAGCTGAAGCACCAGTGTGCAGTAAATGTGCCTCGTTGTCGAACTTCTCTGTTCCAGAGATCCTTTATTCCTCACACCGTTGGACTGTGGAACAGTCTCCCTGAGGATGTCGTGCAATTGAAACTTCAGAAGCTCAAGCAAAGATGCAACGCTTTACTACCCTAAAACAACACTTCTTGTACTTTAATAATTTACTTACATTTTAATTTATCTATTTATTAATTTGTTAATTTATCTGCTTGTCTAAAAACGATCTCCTCTTTCCATATTTCCTATTATCTTCTGTTACTTCTTTCTAATGCTGTGGGCTTGTTCAGCTGAATAGGATTCATCTTCTGAATAATAGTAAAAAAACGAAGAAATTCAGGACACCATATGTGAAAATTCACACACCATTCTTTAATCTAGGTGATAGAGCATCGCACAAAAATAAAATAATTTCAAGTAAAGAAAACCACAGCTTGGGCTAGAGAGACGTGACATAATCTTCGCGGGAAAACGTCCTGAATTACAATGTCATTCCCTCGGCTGGTTTTGTGAACAAATCATCAAGGCTAAAGCAGAGGTTGTGGCGGAGGGAGGGGAGTGGGGTGGAGACACTCTCTTTACAAAAAGACACTTTCTTTACAAATAAACTAAAAAAAATATTAAAGTTTAAGGTCTGTGTGAAACAACTTCACCTACTCTCTTGTGATCTATTATTATTATTATTATTATTATTATTATTATTATTATTATTATTACTATTATTATTATTATTATTAATATTATTATTATTATTATTATTTCGTCTCTCTTTACTTATACATCTCAGATTCTCTCACTTCCTATTTGGTATCTTTATTATTATTATTATTATTATTATTATTATTATTATTATTATTATTATTATTATTATTATAACTTTGAAGTCTCTATGTTTTTATACAACTCAAATTCCTCACTTCCTATTTCGTATTCTTTATTATTATTATTATTATTATTATTATTATTATTATTATTATTATTATTATCTCGACTCCCATTTCTTATATATCTCAGATTCTCTCACCTCTTCCTTCCAATCTTTATTGTTCTCATATTTCCCAAACTCACTTTGTTGTTTTAATAATTCTGCCAGTCTCCGTTTCGTTATTGGATCTCGCTCTCTCATTTTTTTATCCGTTTTTCTCTTCCTCTCAGGTATAGAATTTCCTCGCAGTTTTTGTATGCAAGTTTTTTTTCTACTACCGGATTGCCTTCCTTAATGGAAGCTTTGAAATACGAGAATTTCTGAATTTTGAGGTCTGAATGCCTTTGCGCTGATTTATATATATATATATATATATATATATATATATATATATATATATATATATATATATATATATATATATATATATACATATATACATATGTATATCTATATATAATTGTATTATATGCATATATATATTTTATACATATATATATTATATATAAATATGAATATATGTATATATATATATATATATATATATATATATATATATATATATATATATATATATATATATATAGATTTATGTAATCTACTGGTCAATTTATGCCAGACACGAATGTAATTGTAATTCCAACAATGCCCTCTTAATTTCTCGATTTCTTCACACTTATTTACATATGTTTATCACTAGAAAGACTTAGATCCAAACGGAAAAATATGCAGAAATTCTGACATCCTTGGCAGGATTCGAATCCGCATCCGGAGTACCAGAACGAGGTCATGTGACCATGCTGGCCAAATATACACACGCACACACACACACACATATATATATGTGTATGTATAATTGAATTACGAAATTATGGAACCCGATGAATGTACAAATAAAGGCAATGCCACAGTAAAGGACAATAAGTCGAAAGGCCTAGTACCACACCGTCGTTTCCTCTTTCCTTCGTGGCACTGCCTTTATATATATATATATATATATATATATATATATATATATATATACACACATATATATACATAATATACAGTATATATATATATATATATATATATATATATATATATATATATATATATATATATATATATATATATATATATATATATGACTATTTATCACATCACCGTGATTCATATA
>JANJGK010000012.1:17131520-17156520 GCA_039081455.1 Macrobrachium rosenbergii | reverse complement strand
ATATATGCGTGTGTATATAAGTATATATACATACATATATATAGATTTGTATAAATATACGTATACATATAAATATACTATATATATATATATAATATATATAATATATATATATATATATTATATATATATATATATATATATATATTATTATATATACATACATACATACATACACACGCGTGCATGCATGCGTGCGTCTGTGTGCACCCGGATACACCTATTTACAACGCAGTACAACCATTTCAACCGGTATGCATTAAAACATTAAACATTTGACCACACCATTAGATCTGACGGGGAAGACGCGCACGCGCGCTACGGCCCTTTTACAGCGGTCATTCCGACGGGAATATTAAAACGAGGGTTTGTGTCTATGGGAGGGCGTTATCAAAAAACGAATTTAATCTGGAATTGCTTTCCAGTCGGCTTTTCAAAAGGGGATGGAAAAAAAGGTAATATACGGGTCTCAATAGTTAGGGGCACATAGTTATTACCACACGGGTATCTTCAGTTTAATATAACTGTTTTTAATTTGGATATTATTTTTCATTATGATATTTATTATGCTCGTTATTAATAGTATTTATTAATATTAATTTTATTAATAGTATCAATTGTAGTTGCAATAATAACTGTATTGGTCAAACATAGCGTTGTGTAATTTTTACGGTGTTTAAATAATTCTCAGTGTATATATATACATATATATATATATATATATATATATAAAATGTACAGATTTATGTAATGTATGTATGTTTGTATTGGATGTATGTGTGTATGCGTGCGTGTGTGTGTGTTGTGTGTGCAACAGCTTTTCACGAACAACCGTATTAGTATAACTGCATGAGAGAGAGAGAGAGAGAGAGAGATGAAGCTATGGATAACATGGAAAAACTATCAAAAATAATTTGCACACCTTAAACACAAAGAGAGAGAGAGAGAGGAGAGGAGAGAGAGAGAGAGAGAGAGAGAGAGAGAGAGAGAGAGAGAGAGAGAGAGAGAGGCTTGAAAATATGGAAAGGAGCGAAGATGACTTAGATAATCTGCACACCCAAACACACACAAACACACACACACACACACACAGAGAGAGAGAGAGAGAGAGAGAGAGAGAGAGAGAGAGAGAGAGAGAGAGAGGGAGAGAGAGAGAGCCATAAAAAATCTCTTTAAAATTCGCCCATTGATAGTGGTGAAACTTTGGTCCAAGAACTTCTGACGGATAACTTTCAAAGTGTTCATCAGTTGACGTCGGAGAATTTCTTGCCCCATCAAGGAGTTTAAAGCGAGGAAAATGGCGTTATTTATTCGTACACTGATACCCTAGACTTAGCCTATATTAATATATTTAAAGATAAGATTTTGACTGGGTTTTCACGGCCCCGTGGTTAAGAATAATTGCCTTCACCAGCAAGTCACTAGAATGGTGAAGAAATTCACAATGGTGTAATTGTAAATATATATTTTTGATATACATTTGCACTTACACTATTGTGGATTTCTTCACTCATAATAATAATAATAATAATAATAATAATAATAATAATAATAATAATAATAATAATAATAATAATAATAATAATAATAATAATAAAACTATTCAACGATTAGACAATTTGTCCAAAATAAATCACTGAGAATGAATCAGTACCAATAACAGCATATACGACCAAATAATAATAATAATAATAATAATAATAATAATAATAATAATAATAATAATAATAATAATAATAATACCACATATATTCAACGGCAGACCGGTTCTCGAAAGCAGTTTAAGTTGAATTATGCAAAATGTTGTAATGATATTGAATGCATTCATGATGAGTGGCCTACCCATTAGTAATAATATTAATAAACACTAAATAATCACTCAAGGTATAATCGTGTACTCACCAAAGCAGGAGTGTTGTTTCGCTGGTATCAAAGCCACGAGAGTCGTTGTGAGCCTGGGAAATAAATATCAGTCAGAACAACAGTGTTAAAACATTTTGTGGGCTAAAACATGAATTTTATACACTGTAATCCAGTATCAGCGACGAGAGTTAATGTCAAAAATGAATAATATTAACAATATTAATAATATTTCGGCTTAGTAATAATACTGATAATATTAATATTAACCATTTTATTATAAATAATATTTTGGCAAAATAATACTACCAACAGTGCCCTTACAATCATCTATGGAGAAACAGCCTGAATATTATGCAGCCCTCTCTCTCTCTCCCTCCCTACACACACACACACACACACACACACACACACACACACATATATATATATATATAACGTATACAGATACATGCAGTATATATATATGTATATATATACATTTACATATATATATATATATATATATATACAGCATATGTATATATATACTGTATATATATATATATATATATATATATATATATATATATATATATATATATATATATATATATATATATGCCAAAGATAATGAAAGCCATTTTCTCTCCAAGAAAGACACATCTTACTTATTCTTATTAAAGATTCGACAATGCAATTCATAATATAATTATATATATATATATATAAGAACATTCATAATATATATATATATAAATATGTATATATATATGTACATATATATATTAACATTCATATGTATATAAATATGTATATATATATACATGAACATTCACATGTATATATAAATATGTATACAGTATATATGTATATATATTTATATATATATATATATATATATGTATATATATATATATATATATATATATATATATATATATATATATATATATATATATATATATATATATATTGTCAGGCTCGTCCAGTTGTTGGATTGTTTCTTCGTAACAGGATTGTTTCGAGGGTTTGGATGATCTCTCGTGTTGGACATGTAGAGACGAGGTTATGTTCGCCTTATCGTTTTCCCTGCAAGTCAGACAGGCTTTGGAAGGAAGAGCGACCGGTTCTCAACAGCTTTGGTTGAGGATGTAGCAGCAGTTGGTTTGAAGTATCACCTTGGAGTCGGAGGTGGTCTTCAAGAGGCATGTGTTGCTTGCTGGCTTAGCTGCTGAGGAGGACAGCGGGATAAGTTCCAAGGTCGAGGGCTGACTAAACCATAGTCGCCAGTGTGGAAGAATGATTTCTTCGTTGGCAGCCTTATTGCTGTCGCACCGTCTTGGTCGAGGTCGTCCGGTGATGGAGGATCGGAGGTTGCTCGTCAATGTACGGTGGTCGTCCTTGTGGATCTTTCGCTGTTTACTCCAACGAAAGGCAGTTTATTATTCTGGATGATGTGTAGTACACTGACAATTGTTATTGCTTTTATTTTGAAGGGCAAGAGTAATAATTACTGAAAGGTTTTAAGTATGTCATTGTGTTGAGCAAGAGGCTCAAGTGAATTATGTATTTTGAATGGCACGAGTAATTTATGTCGAGCGAGTATGTCTCTTATTATTTTTGAGTGTTACTGCTGTTATTATGCCTCTTTTTTTTTATTACCCTGTTTTTGGTTATTGCCTCATTGTATTGCCCTATTGTTGACTGCTGCTGTTAATTTAATTATGATTACTGTACTTCACTAATGTGGGTTATTTATTTATTATATATTGAAGGTATTAATATTATTGTGGTTATTTTGCTTATGTCATTGATTTTGATAAGTGTTTTAATACTGAAGTGTTTGTACTAATGTACATTGTTTTGTGAAGTCGCTCTTCATTTCAGAACCTGCCTCAAAGTTGTAAATATGTAAAGAATAAATTAGGTTTAAGGCTACATTGACTATTTTCTTTTACACCACCTTTGGTTGTTGCGGGCCACCAGTCCATTCCAGCCTCAATATGATGTATGGTTTAAGAACCTGGTAGTCACATTGAAAAGTGACCATAACAATATATATATATATATATATATATATATATATATATATATATATATATATATATATATATATATATATATATATATATATATATATATATATATATACGCATATCTTTATACAAAAGCACTCAACATATAATCTTTAATCTACGTACTTCCCTGTTGGATAATTAGTAGGAAATTTCTGCCATTTTTTTTTTTATCTCCAAGGTAAATTGAAGTTATTACCAGACTCTAAGCCTATTCAAAGCAATCAGTTCTAATTGCACCCTAGCTATATTACCTGCTGGGAACTAATTAGAGGCTGTAAGTCTTTCGCTACTTAGGCCTATAATTAGCGAGAAATGTTTCTTAATAATCCCTTCTTCAAAATATCGGGCAATTCCTCTTTCCTTGTATTTTTTTCCCTTTTTTGGGAAGGGATAAATATTTTGTTAAAAAGAATATTATTTTCCTACGAAGAAAGGTGGTTGCTCTGAAGTATATGAACTGTAATATCTTTACTGGCAAAACATATTTTTTCCCCCAAAATTTTATTGTTCCCCAAAAAATTCCGTCAAAATTTGCAAAGTAAATGAAGTGAACTGTCTTATTGGTAAAGAATATTTGTAATTTTTCCAGTTAAACAATTCTGTCAGAATTTGGGAAGTAAATGAAGTGAAATATATATACTGGCAAAGAATATTTATAAATATTTCTTTAAAATAATCTTTTAGAATTTGTGAAGTAAATGAAATATATATTTTTTTTGTCCGCTAAAACAATTCTGGCAGAACTTGTGAAGATATTTTGCGTTGCATATCTTTATAAGGAAGAAGTGGTGAGAAAATAATTGTTAATTAAATTATTATTTAAATTATATGTATATATATATATATATATATATATATATATATATATATATATATATATATATATATAAACACAAATACACACACACATATACTTATACATATACATACATATATATATATACAATATATATATATATATATATATATATATATATATATATATATATATATATATATATATATATATATATATATATATATATAAACACAAATACACACACACATATACTTATACATATACATACATATATATATATATATACAATATATATATATATATATATATATATATATATATATATATATATATATATACTGTATATATGCATATAGACCCCTTCTACATCTAGCTATTTACATACTAAGAGACCTAGGGGCCCCAGGAGGTGATAACACTCCCCTTCGATCGAAGGGGAATCAACTTGGCGTGTTTTTATCTCCACAATTCCCGTCAACTAATTCACGATTACTGACTGTGAAAACGAGGCTTCCCGCCTTCTTTAATGGAAAGGCCACGAAGTATTGAGGCTCGTAATCTGACGCGGAGAAAAGACGCAGCGACCGATTTTCTTAGCAAAATTTATGAACAAAACTAAATGTTTGCCTCTTTGCTTTTGTTACCAACTAACTGTTTGCTTGTTTGCTTTTGCTACCAGCTAGCTACTTGCTTGTTTGCTTTTGTGATCAACTAACTGTTTGCTTGTTTGCTTTTGCTAGCAACTAACTGCTTGCTTGTTTGCTCTTGTTAACAACTAACTGTTTGCTTTTGCTATCAGCTAACTATTTGCTTGCTTGCTTTTGCTACAGCTAACTGTTTGCTTGTTTGTTTTTGCTACCAGTTAACTGTTTACTTGTTTGCTTTTGTTACAACTAACTGTTTGCTTTTGTTACAACAACTGTTTGCTTGTTTGATTTTGCTACCAAAGTGACTAGACTTTCTGTGCACTTAGGAGAGATTTTGTTGGATGGTACAATGCGTAAACAGAACTGGACCTACCTGTTTGCTTGTTTGCTTTCGTTACTAAAAAATAACCCAAATTTCTCTACATTTAGGAGTGTCTTAGTTCGAACGTCTGTCTCTTCTATGTCTGTCTGTCTGTCTGTAATTTATCGGTTCAATTGTCTGCTTGTAAACAACATTACAGTAACAATTCAGAATAACTTCACAACACAACTTGATTCTGGGGTATGATCATAATATGAAGTAGTCCAGATAATTTATTATTATTATTATTATTATTATTATTATTATTATTATTATTATTATTATTATTATTATTATTATTATTATTCCGAAGATGAACCCTATTCATATGGAACAAACCCACCACAGGGGCCGCCGACTGGAAATTCAAGCTTTCAAAGAATAAGGTGTTTATTTGAAAAAAGCACCAGACGGTTATAAGAAATACAGAAAGAAGAGAATAGCTATTAGCAAAAGAAAAAATAATTTAACTAATTAATAACCAAGCAGATAAAAATGTAAGTAAATGATCAAAATAAAAGAAGAATTGTTTTAGGGCAGTGATGCGTTACATCTTCGCTTGAACCTTTGAGGTTAAGATGAAAATATGACAAGCAATAAACGAAATGATTCATACACGATAACGAGTTTGTTTATAGCCAGATTATGAAAGGGTATCTCCTAAATGTAATGGAAGAAAACCTTCTACTGTCGCGAATACTTATTGTTTATGAGAACGGAGTATTGGATTTCCGTTTGGGTCACAGAATACCAACACTGGATACACAAATTTTCTGCGTAATGTGGCTTTGTCACGTTTTGTGAAGAAAGGGAATAAAACGACCATAATTGCGTTATCTGTGAGTTCCTGGGCTTGATGGCGCCAGTATCGTTTTCCAAGTAAGCAGTACTTAGAACCATAATGCTATAGGATAAATGTTTGCTTTTGTCTTCGTTAAACGTGTTACCTTCCCCCCGGACATCCCAAACATACATATCTATTTGAAAAAATTAAATAGGAAAAAGGAACGGAGTTGCACAAATGAAATAGTTTCACAATTTATATGATCAAGGTACGCAATATATATATATATATATATATATATATATATATATATATATATATATGTGTGTGTGTGTGTGTGTGTGTGTATGTGTGTGTGTATGTTTGTATATATGTGTATATAAATCTATATAAATATATATTATATATATATATTATATATATACATATATATATATATATATATATATATATATATATATATATATACATACATATATATATATATATATATATATATATATATATATATATATATATATATATATATATACTGTATATATACATACATACATACATACATACATACATACATACATACATACATACATACATACATACATACATACATAAGTACATACATACGTACATATATAATTACATAATAAATGTACTAAGTGCAAGCATTTTTTTCTTGCTTCTTCAAATAAATCGAAACCATGTTTATACACTAGCAAGTAGATAATGTAGGCAAAAGGCCAGCAACTTGACCCCTAAATGGTGATTCAGCTTATGTTCACGCACATAAACTTTCAGTAGAGTGCTTCTATATTCACAATACAGGAGGTAAAATAACATTCAAAATATTGATGCTTTCATCAATTGCATTCTAACGCTAACAGATTATTATGGGATTGCGAGATATCAGCATATTCATGTATAAAAGTTTCTGAAACAGTCGAATCAATTCATGTATACATTTCTGAAACAGTCGAAACCATTCATAAATAAGTTTCTGAAACAAATGAATCCATTAATGTATACATTTCTGAAACAGTCGAAACCATTCATAAATAAGTTTCTGAAACAAATGAATCCATTCACGTATAAGTTTCCGAAGCAAGTGAATTCATTCACATATAAATTCTGAAACAGTCGAACCTTTTCACATATAAGTTTCTGAAACAGTCAAATCCATCCTTCTATAAGTTTCTGAGACAATCGAATCCATTCATGTATGAGTTTCTGAAACAGTCGAATCTATTCGCGTATGTTTCTGAAACAACTGAATCCATTCACGTATAACTTTCTGAAACAACTGAATCCATTCACGTATAAGTTTCTGAAACAACTGAGTCCATTCACGTATAAGTTTCTGAAGCAAGTGAATTCATTCACATATAAGTTCTGAAACAGTCGAATCTATTTACGTATAAGTTTCTGAAACATTCAAATCCATTCTTGTGTAAGTTTCTGAAACAATCGAATCCATTCATGTATGAGTTTCTGAAACAGTAGAAACCATTCATAAATATGTTCTGAAACAGTCGAATCTATTCACGTATAAGTTTCTGAAGCAGTCAAATCCATTCTTGCATAAGTTTCTGAGGCAATCGAATCCATTCATATATGGGTTTCTGAAACGGTCGAATCGATTCATTATGTTTCTGAAAACAGTCGAATCCAGCCACGTATACGTCTGTGATACAGACAGACGCATTCATATGCAAGTTTCTGAAATAGACGAATTCATTCACGTATAAGTTCCTGAAGCAGCTGAATACGGAAATACTGACTCAATCAGCAAAATCAACGTCAAAACCCGAAAGATTCGAAGCAACGGGAGCTAAAGATGCGGGTAACTAACGAACGGCATACGATACGAAACCACGACAAATAAATTAAATATTCCGGCCATTTGCATGACGAAGTTACCAGTTGTATTTCTGATAAACAGAGCGCGCGTGGGAACACGATGGCCGGTCCAGTTCTCTCATTTGGGGACCTTGATTTTTCGTCCTGGGTTTTGCAGTGCATCAGAATGTTGCGTGGAATGTGAAATGTATTCATGTGGCATATTCAATATAATTTTTCACAATTTTTTTTTCGAGAGCTAATGTATATGTTCGTCATGTTCTTCGTCGGCATCTGTTGCAAAGATATGCAACAGGTTTTTTAATTGTATTTCATACAGATAATTTTATTTTTGTTAACTGCAAATGTGTTCCGTTTTGGTTATTATATGTTTCGGTACACGAATATAATATTATGGTTATATATATAATATATATACATATATATGTATATATATGTATGTATATATATACATATATATGTATGTATAGTATTTATATACACATATATATATACATACATACATACATATATATATATAGTAAGTATATATATATATATATATATATATATATATATATATATATATATATATATATATATATATATATATATATATATATATATATATATATATATATATATAACCCTTTTCCCCTTCGAGGTGTTGGCTCCAGTAGAGAGAGAGAGAGAGAGAGAGAGAGAGAGAGAGAGAGAGAGAGAGAGAGAGAGAGAGAGAGGAATTCGATAAAATTCAATAACCTTGCTCCTGAGGGGAGCTGAACTCAGAGGAGAGATCACGATTTCCATTCTAATGAGGGACATGGGTTGAGTTTTGGAAGAATATTGGAAGGGAGATATCTTCCTTGAAGGCGTCGACTGAGACATCATAAGATATTATTATTATTATTAAAAAGGATGGCTGTATTATGCGAATTTATCTTATACAGTATCTTTTATATTTTCCTTATGATTCGCTTTTCAGGCTCAGCGATGTTGGTCAGGAACTGGCCGATATTCGTATTGGAAACAGGATAGTGTGTGGAATGCGGGAAGTCTCTTTTTGAAATAAATATCCAATCAGAAATCCTTCGTCGTCTGGATTCAGGTTCTACTTCGGGTACCGTCGACATGTTTCGACCAGCTCGTTGGTCATTCTCTGGTCGAAACATGTCGACAGTGTCTGAAAGAGAACCCGAATCCAAACGATGAAGGATTTCTGATTGGATATTACAATAAAAGACTTCCCGCATTCCACACACTATCCTTTTTCTGATATGAATATTGGCCAGTTGCTGACCAACATCGCTGAGCCCGAAAAGCGAATTATAAGGAAAATAGAAAAGACACGGTATAAGATAAATTCGCATAATATAGCCATCCTTTTTAATAAGACCTGTTTGAAAGAGGGTCTGTTCCCTTCACATATTATTATTATTATTATTATTATTATTATTATTATTATTATTATTATTATTATTAAAAAGACTGGGAGCATCATTATTCTCTTTTCTTCAGAGCTGATATCTGCTAAGAGCTGGCCCATGTACATAATCTGGATAAGGAGAAAGGCAAAAGTTCTCAAAAAAAAAGTGACTATAATTTTTCAGAACTATTGCCTTTCTCCTTATCCTGATTACGTACATCGGCCAGCTCTTAGCAGATATCAGCCCTGAAAAAAAGAGAATAAGAGAAGAATTGTGAAGATTTTGTATAAAATCAATTCCGCTAATGCTGCCATTTTTTAAACAGAACATGCTTACTCCTTTCATATTATTATTGCTATTATTATTATTATTCAAGATCCCAAAGAATATATTCGTATGCAAGAAGTTGAAGAAGATAATAGGAAATACTAGTTTTTTATATTATTATTATTATTATTATTATTATTATTATTATTATTATTATTATTATTATTATTATTATTATTATTATTCAGAAGACGAACCCTATTCATATGGAACAAGCCCACGGGGGCCACTGACTTGACATTCAATCTTCCAAAGAATACTATGGTGATCATTTGCAACAAATTACAGAATGTAATATGAAATCGTTATTATTATTATTATTATTATTATTATTATTATTATTATTATTATTATTATTATTATTATTATTATTCCCAAGATAAACCCCTATTCATATGGAACAAGTCCACAGGGGTCATTGACTTGAAATGCGAGCTTCCAAAGAGTATGGCGTTCGCTTGCCAGAAGTTACAGAAATAATAGGAACTATAGAAAGTAGAGATTAGTTATTAGAAAAAAAAAGAATAATACATTAAAAAGTAATAAAAATATAAGTACGATTCCGGCCTTATACTTCAGAAGTTCATTTTGAACTGAAGTAATTCGCAAAAAAAAAACTTAGCATATATACTTTCTTTTTCCATTCTATATATTTTTTATTCGAAAAATAAAAGGCCAAACAATCTGTTCCATCTTCCTTTTTATATAAAAATGAATTTAAAATTTATGATTCTATATCTATTTTCTGGAAAATGTATGATTTATCCTGGCTGGAAAGAGTACCTGTCCTTTTGTTACAAAAGAAAAAATTTATTACTATAAAAACTAACTTTTCTTGTGTACTGAACTGCAAAAATTCAATATACTGGAAAAATAAAAGAAAAAGAAATAGTTGCAGAAATTTTTTTTTTTCAGAATTTCCAACATTTAAAATGATGAAAAATACACGAATGCATTGGATGCAAAAGTATGACTTATTTCATGGACACAGATATATCGCTTTTAAAATAATGAGGGACTTTAAAGATTAAAAGGTCGTGAAAGTATTGGATTTTCTCAGCCTAAAGAATGATTAATAATAAAAATAATACTTACAAAACAATGAAAATGAAAGCGTATGAAAAACTGTCTTGAAAAATATTCACGAGCAAAAAAGAAATCATTCGAAATAATTATCGAATTGTTTTGCAATTTTGAAAGAAATACCACAAAATTATGATTATGTAATTGATCACAATTTAGATTGTCAAGGTACTGAAAAATATTTATAGTTTATTATTATCCTTGGCATTTAATGGTCAATTTTCCTGTCAAATTCTAAAATCATCAGGGTGAATTATCAATCGTATGACGTTTACTTTACAACGTTATTAACAACGCTGAGATATTATCCTATCTTAGGTTTTTTTTTACAGCTTAATGATTGCTTCTTTAAGTGTACTACCACAAAATTATGATTATCTAATTAATCACAATTTAGATTCTCAAGGTACTGAAAAATATTTGTAGTTTATTTTTATCCTTGGCATTTAATGGTCGATTTTCCCGTCAAATTCTAAAATCATCAGAGTGAATTATCAATCGTATCACGTTTACTTTACAACATTATTAACAACGTTGAGATATTATCCTATCTTAGGGTTTTTTTTTCACAGTTTAATGATTGCTTCTTCAAGTGTACTACCTGATCAGGACAATTTAATTACTGTTTCAGGTGTATTATCTGATCACAATGAGAGCTTTCGCATTCACAACTGAACCCTGATCTCCATTTCTTGCCGAGGGCAACCAGATTTGCTGAACAGCAGCACCAATATGCAGTAAATGTGCCTCGCTGTCGAACTTCTCAGTTCCAGAGGTCCTTTATTCCTCACACCATTGGACTGTGGAACAGCCTCTCTGAGGATGTCTTGCAGTTGGAACTTCAGAAGTTGAAGCGAAGATGCAATGCATTACTACTCTAATACAATTTTCCTTGTATTTTAATAATTCACTTACATTTTTATCTATCTATTGATTAATTTGTTAACTAATTTTTTCTTTCTTAAATAAGTGATTTCTTCTTTCTGTATTTCCTATTCTCTTCTGTTACTTCTTTCAAATGAACACTATATTCTTTGAAAGCTTGAATTTCAAGTCAATGGCTCCTGTGGGCTTGTTCCATATGAATAGGGTTCATCCACTGGATAATAATAATAATAATAATAATAATAATAATAATAATAATAATAATAATAATAATAATAATGATTACGGTTTCAGATTATTCTACGAATCAGAGTAATTAACATGCGGGAGAAAGCTATGAAACAAGCTTACGAGATTCTCTTGTGTTAATAAGTATAATCTCATTTTATTATCAACACATGAAAGAACTTTCGTGACCTCTTAACGTACTTTTTCCTTTACAGTGAGGATGAATGACTCTGGGTTTTCCAATGAAAACGTCGAGGTTCTGAATTTCAGAGTCACTCTCTCTCTCTCTCTCTTTCCTCTGTGAAAACTTCAATGTCATGACATATATGGTCAATTTCTCTCTCTCTCTCTCTCTCTCTCTCTCTCTCTCTCTCTCTCTCTCTCTCTCTCTCTCTCTCTCTCTCTATGAAAACTTCAATGTCATGACATATATAGTTAATTTATCTCTCTCTCGCTCTTCATGAAAATTCAAGTTTTCTGAAATTCATATATATTCTCTCTCTCTCTCTCTCTCTCTCTCTCTCTCTCTCTCTCTCTCTCTGTGAAAACTTCAATGTCATGACATATATAGTTAATTTTCTCTCTCTCTCTCTCTCTCTCTCTCTCTCTCTCTCTCTCTCTCTCTCTCTCTCTCTCTCTCTCTCTCTCTCTCTCACACGACGGGTAAATTACGAATGCAAGAAGTTTCGCATATTTTTTCAGCTCTTGACTAAAGAATCATATGACTTTAAGAGCCGGGTAAGAGAAAGTACAAAAGATTTAATATCCTCAGAGAGAGCGAAATGAAGACGATATTGCCCTAAATATTCTTTTTAGCTCAACTTTAAAAGGAAAGGAATAATATTTTGTCTTGTTAAATACTTGCAATGTTTCATCCAAAGCTCCACTCGACGATATTATCCTAAATATTCTTTTTAATTCAACTTTAAAGGGCAGGAATAATATTTTGTGTTGTTTAATAATTAAAATATTTCATGCAAAGGCCAACCCGACGATATTATCCTAAATATTCTTTTTAACTCAACCTTAAAGGAAAGGAATAACATTCTGTCTTGTTTCTTAATACATGAAATGTTTAATGCAAAGGCCCCACGCGATGATATTATCCTAAATATTCTTTTAACTTAACTTTAAATGAAAGGAATAATGTTTTGTCTTGTTGTTTAGTACTTAAAATATATCATGAAAAGGCCAACCCTTATATGAATGGCTCCATCGAGAATCACTGCCAATGGTGTGCGTGCGTTAGTAGCATCAGAAGACTCGAATGGCTGTCATTGTCTCTCTTCCAAACCAACATAAATACAAAAGGAATTAGCGAGATTTATCACAGAAGACTTGTTCAACGCAAAATGGGAGATACTGTGATTTTCCCGGGAATACAGGAAGCAAGGAAAAAATTCCAAAGCTCAGTCGACCGGGTAGCAAATTCCTGAGATGTATACTAGCATTGCACCAGCCCACGTTAGCTTAGGTTAGGTTGGGTTAGGTTAGGTTAGATTAGTACCTCTAGAAGAATTTGGGTGTGGGAAACATGAGATTATTTTCAAGAAAATTCTATGGTTAATTTTTAAGATATGGCGTCTCGCTTTTTTCAGGGAAAGGTCCCGGTACTCGGTTACATCTCGGGAAAATGCGACCGGGTAAAGAGACAAGTCATCTATGAAAAGGTGGCGTGACAGGTGTTACGATTCTGCCTGAAAGGAGGTATTCTATTCTGAGCCTCAACTTGAAACGGACTTATACATCACCTTATCTTTCAGAATGTTTTTTACTTGTCTCTGACTTTAGTGTTTTAGGGAAAACTGTTGTCACAGCTGATGTGTCAATAGCCAGAAATAAGTTTACAGAAAGACCATTTAACAAGAAAATTAAATAAAATTCAAGATGAGGTTAGGTTAGTGCATGCTCTTCATATGCAAATCTAATTTGATATCATAACACAATTCAAGAAAAATTCCTCCAAAACTCAATACAACAACCATTCACATGCAACTTTAAAATGCATTGTAAAATTTCATTTCCCCAAGGAAATAAAATTTTGTAATAAGTGATATAGGAATATTCTGGAAATGTTCCCGACTCCCTTAACCCCACATTCACAGGCAGCTTTGAAATACATTGTAAAAATTAATTTCTCACAAATAAATAAAGTTTTTAATAAGAGACCTGGGAATATTCAGGAAATGTTCCCGATTCTCTTAACCCCACAATGCTTAATGACTCATAAACAGTTTTCTCTAATTAATGACAAGACTGCAATTGCCAGGGAATATATGACATTCCAGCCTCAACTGTTATATTGTATTTTCTCGTTATATTACCTCGTTTGACTCCGTTTAAAGACTTCGAAACTGTTTGAAATATCTAGGTCGTGTCGTTCTTAAAAATATAATGGTGGGTGTTTTTATGCGGGAAAAGATTATGCGTAGAACATAATAATAATAATAATAATAATAATAATAATAATAATAATAATAATAATAATAGATTTCTGTACATCAGCTAGTAAGTGCTGTAAAAAATATGGCGGGCCTGTGTAAAAGACGCTCTTTCTCTCTCTCTCTCGCGATCGCATATATATATATATATATATATATATATATATATATATATATATATATATATATATATATATATATATATATATATATATATATATATATATATATGTATGTAGGTATATATATATATATATATATATATATATATATATATATATATATATATATATATATGTGTGTGTGTGTGTGTGTGTGTGTGTGTGTGTGTGTGTGTACAGAGAGAGAGAGAGAGAGAGAGAGAGAGAGAGAGAGAGAGAGAGAGAGAGAGCTCGTGGGATCAAACAGTGCGTATAAACAGAGCGCACAAAAACAGAAATGACAGAGAGAACCCCTCGCGCAAGTTTTAATTATCTGGTCTTTTTCCCGCATTCCATCATTTTTCGATATTAAAATATTTTCCAACATTTCTTGCAGGTACTCCAGACTTTTAATTACCGTGCTTAGGATTCCTTAAATACTAATTTGAGGGGGAGATGTTACGTTTAATTCTGATTAGATGTAATTTTTAATTTCTGCTTTGGAAATTATATTATGAAATGTTACGTTACTTTGAGAGAATATAGCTTTGTGTATTTGGATCACACGCTGGAATATCTTTGATAAACAGACTTTGCTTGTATGCGTATAATCTTACCGGGTAGTAACGCGCGCGCGCTCACAAATATATATATAATATATAAATATATAAGTGTATACACACATGTATAGATAAAATATGTATATATGTATATATATATATATATATATATATATATATATATATATAAACATAAATAATATATATGTATATATGTAGAATCTACTGGTCACTTCTTACCAGTTACATATGCAAATGCAATAGCCACAATGCCCTCTTAGCTTCTCGAATTCTTGGCGCTTTTTTGGATACGCTTGTCACTACAAAGCCTTACATCCAAGTGCGAGAAATTTGAAGCAGTTAAGAGGTCCGGTAGCGGGAAACGAACCCGCGTCCCATAATCAAAAAGAGGTTACGTTGCCGACCTGACCACGAGAAGGACAAAAGTATATTATCTCTCTTACATACATGTACCTGTTGAATTCAGATATATTTCTCAGAGCTCGAACAGACCCATCCTCAACATCGTAGCCAAGTGGGCAATCGTTTTTATAGCTTTTTAGGCTTAAACATATCTACTGGTCGCTTTTTACCAGATACATATGTAATTTGAGAAGCTAAGAGGGCATTGTGGCTATTACAATTACACACACACACACATATATATATGTGTGTGTGTGCGTATGTACATACGCATTTAATTATCGAGTATACGAACCACATACACGGGACAATTCCCTGAATAGCACAATAAACCAAATCCTCCTTTGGTTGGGAAAAACACTTGTGAAATAAAAACATTATCAACCTGATGTAATCAGTTTAATTGTTTTGTACATAAACAAAGTAACTGAATTAATAAAAGAATAAAGGTGTGTAAAACTATGTAAGTGGAAAAAAATGAAGTTTTTTCAATAATGAAATAATAAATAGTCAGATGAAGTTGTATGAATGAATTAAATATAAGAAATATATAAATACAGAGATGTATAAATAAGTAAATAAATTATCTAATAATATTGCCGATGATGCAATTAAAATATAAAATAAAATTCTAATAAGAGAATAAATAGATAAATAAATAAATGAATAAATAAATAAATAAATAAATATGATAAACAGATGAAGTTCACGCTCAAAAAACAAAATAAAAAACGTTCTTAATAACGAAGAGAAAATAAGGAATATCCTCGTTTAAAATCTCGTTTAAAACGATCATTGCTACAAAGCTCGAGCCAAATTTTCTTAGGACACGCATTCGGACGATGGAATTACCGTCATCATTTTACGTAATGGAGTTTTTTCACTCCGCCTGAGATAACCTTCGCTTCTGCGACGCCCTACGTAAACGTTGGACAAGAATTTGAATCAGTTTACGATCATTTTACAGCCAGGCCGAGAGAAATGGGTTATGCTTATGCTAAGCGAGGTTTATCTTGCGTTTTGCGTGCGTATGTGTGTGTGTGTGTGTAAGTGTATGTGTGAGTATGTATGTTTGTGTGCGTGTGAATTGTGAGTGCGCGTGTGTGTGTGTGTGAATTGTGGGTGTGTGTGAGTGTGTGAATTGTGAATGTCCGTGTGGTGTGTGTGAACTGTGTATGAGTGTGATTGTGTGTGTATGTGAACTGTGTATGAGTGTGACTGTGTGAGTGTGTGTGTGCGGGTGTATGTGACTGTGTGCGTGTGTATCTGTGCACGTGTGATAGTGTGTGTGTGTGTGTGTGTGAGTGTGTGAGTGTGTGTGACTCAGTATAAATACTTATTTATTTGGTAGCGTTTCTAATATAGCAGAAACGAAAAGGCGAATTCGACCTTCCACAGGAAATGATTTCATCGAGGAATTGAAATGACTACAATAGAATCTAATGTCTTTTAGTCCGTTTACTTAAATTACCTGAAGTTATTTATCGTAATTACGACAGCTCCAACGACAGCATCACATGAACTGTACTGGGTGGCCAATATTGTTCGTGCTTGTGTGGCATCAGTTTCCGTGCTTGTGTGACTTCAATTTCCGTGCTTGAGTGACTTCAATTTCTGTGCTTGAGTGACTTCAATTTCAGTGCTTGATTGACTTCAGTTTCACGTCAGTTACCGTGCTTGAGTGACTTCAATTCTCGTGCTGGAGTGGCTTCAGTTTCCGTACTTCTATTTCCGTGCTTGTGTGACACCAATTTCTGTGCTTGTGTGACTTCAGTTTCCGTGCTTGTGTAACTTCAGTTTCACTTTGGTTTCCGTGCTTGTGTAGCATCAATTTCCGTGCTCGAGTGACTACAGTTTTTCGTGCTTGTGTGAAAGTTTCTTACTTGAGTGACTATTATTTCCGTGCTTGTAGGACTTGAATTTCCGTGTTTGTGTGATCTCAGTTTCTCATGCTTGTGTGACTTAAATTTTCGTACTTGTGTGCCACCAATATCCGTGTTTGTGTGACTTCAATTTCCGTGCCTTGGAGACTTCATTTTCCGTTCTTGTGTGAATTCAATTTCCGTGCTTGTGTGACTTCAGTTTCCGTGCTTAAATGACTTCAATTTCCTTGCCTGAGTGAATTCTATTTCCTTGCTTGTGTGACTTCAGTTTCCGTGATTAAGTGACTTCAATTTCTGTGCTTGTGTGACTTCAGTTTCCGTGCTTAAGTGACTTCAATTTCCGTGCTTGTGTAACTTTAGTTTCCTTGCTTGAGTGACTTCAATTTCCTTGCTTGAGTGACTTCAGTTTCCGTGCTTAAGAGACTTCAGTTTCCGTCCTTGTGTGAATTCAACTTCCGTGCTTGAGTGACTGCAAAATCTGTGCTAAAGTGACTTAAATTTCTTTGCTTGAATGACTTCTATTTCCGTGGTTGAGTGGCTTCAGTTTTCTTGCTTAAATGACTACAGTTTCCTTGCTTGAGTGACTTCAATTTCCTTGCTTGAGTGACTTCTATTTCCCTGCTTGTGTGACTTCAGTTTCTTTGCTTAAGTGACTTAAATTTCCGTGTTTGTGTGCCTTCAGTTTGTTGCTTGAGTGACTTCAGTTTCCGTGATTAACTGACTTCAATTTCCTTGCTTCAGTGACTTTAATTTCCTTGCTTGAGTGACTTCAATTTCCGTGCTTGTGTGACATCAGTTTCCTTGCTTAACTGACTTCAATTTCCCTGCTTGAGCGACTTCAATTTCCTTGCTTGAGTGACTTCAATTTCCGTGCTTGAGTAACTTCATTTTCCCTGCTTAAGTGACTTCAATTTCCTTGCATGAGTGACTTAAATTTCTTGTTTAAGTGACTTCAATTTCCTTGTTTGAGTGACTTCAATTCTGTGCTTGTGTGACTTCAGTTTCCGTGCTTAAGTGACTTCAATTTCCGCGCTTGAGTGACTTCAATTTCCTTGCATGAGTGACTTCAGTTTCCGTGCTTGCGTGACTTCAGTTTCCATGCTTAAGTTACTTAAATTTCCGAGTTTGAGTGACTTCAGTTTCCTTGCTTGAGTGACTTCAGTTTCCGTGTTTAAGTGACTTCAGTTTCCGTGCTTGTGTGACTTCAATTTTCTTGCTTGAGTGATTTCTATTTCCGTGCTCGTGTGACTTTAATTTCCGTGCTTAAATGACTTCAATTTCTTTGCTTGTATGACTTCAACTTCCGTGCTTGTGTGACTTCAGTTTCCGTTGTTGTGTAACTTAAATTTCCGTGCTTGAGTGATTTAAATTTCCGTGCTTGTGTGATCTCAGTTTCTCGTGTTTGTGTGACTTCAATTTCCGTTATTGAGTGACTTCAGTGCCCGTGCTTGTGTGACTTAAATTTCTGTGATTGTGTGACATCAATTTCCGTGTTTGTTTGACTTCTATTTCCGTGCTTGTGTGACTTCAGTTATCCGTGCTTGTGTGACTTCAGTTTCCGTGTTTAAGTGACTTCAATTTCCGCGCTTGAGTGACTTCAATTTCCTCGCTTGCGTGACTTCAGTTTCTGTGCTTGCGTGACTTCAGTTTCCGTGCTTGTGTGACTTCAGTTTCCTTGCTTGAGTGATTTCTATTTCCGTGCTCGTGTGACTTCAATTTCTTTGCTTGTATGACTTCAATTTCAGTGCTTGATTGACTTCAGTTTTATGTCAGTTACCGTGCTTGAGTGACATCAATTCTCGTGCTGGAGTGGCTTCAGTTTCTGTACTTCTATTTCCGTGCTTGTGTGACACCAATTTCTGTGCTTGTGTGACTTCAGTTTCCGTGCTTGTGTAACTTCAGTTTCACTTTGGTTTCCGTGCTTGTGTAGCATCAATTTCCGTGCTCGAGTGACTACAGTTTTTCGTGCTTGTGTGAAAGTTCCTTACTTGAGTGACTATTATTTCCGTGCTTGAAGGACTTAAATTTCCGTGTTTGTGTGATCTCAGTTTCTCATGCTTGTGTGACTTAAATTTTCGTACGTGTATGCCACCAATATCCGTGTTTGAGTAACTTCAATTTCCGTGCCTTGGAGACTTCATTTTCCGTTCTTGTGTGAATTCAATTTCCGTGCTTGTGAGACTTCAGTTTCCGTGCTTAAATGACTTCAATTTCCTTGCCTGAGTGAATTCTCTTTCCTTGCTTGTGTGACTTCAGTTTTCGTGATTAAGTGACTTCAATTTCTGTGCTTGTGTGACTTCAGTTTCCGTGCTTAAGTGACTTCAATTTCCGTGCTTGTGTAACTTCAATTTCCTTGCTTGAGGGGCTTCAATTTCCGTGCTTGAGTAACTTCATTTTCCCTGCTTAAGTGACTTCAATTTCCTTGCATGAGTGACTTAAATTTCTTGCCTAAGTGACTTCAATTTCCTTGTTTGAGTGACTTCAATTTCCGTGCTTGTGTGACTTCAGTTTCCGTGCTTAAGTGACTTCAATTTACGTGCTTGAGTGACTGCAATTTTCTCGTTTGCGTGACATCAATTTCCGTGCTTGCGTGACTTCAGTTTCCATGCTTAAGTGACTTAAATTTCCGAGTTTGAGTGACTTCAATTTCCTTGCTTGAGTGACTTCAATTTCCTTGCTTGAGTGACTTCAATTTCCGTAGTTTCCGTGCTTAACTGACTTCAATTTCCCTGCTTGAGTGACTTCAATTTCCTTGCTTGAGGGGCTTCAATTTTCGTGCTTGAGTAACTTCATTTTCCCTGCTTAAGTGACTTCAATTTCCTTGCATGAGTGACTTAAATTTCTTGCCTAAGTGACTTCAATTTCCTTGTTTGAGTGACTTCAATTTCCGTGCTTGTGTGACTTCAGTTTCCGTGCTTAAGTGACTTCAATTTACGTGCTTGAGTGACTTCAATTTTCTCGTTTGCGTGACATCAATTTCCGTGCTTGCGTGACTTCAGTTTCCATGCTTAAGTGACTTAAATTTCCGTGTTTGAGTGACTTCAATTTCCTTGCTTGAGTGACTTCAGTTTCCGTGCTTAAGTGACTTCAGTTTCCGTGCTTGTGTGACTTCAATTTTCTTGCTAGAGTGATTTCTATTTCCGTGCTCGTGTGACTTTAATTTCCGTGCTTAAGTGACTTCAATTTCTTTGCTTGTATGACTTCAACTTCCGTGCTTGTGTGACTTCAGTTTCCGTGGTTGTGTAACTTAAATTTCCGTGCTTGAGTGATTTAAATTTCCGTGCTTGTGTGATCTCAGTTTCTCGTGTTTGTGTGACTTCAATTTCCGTTATTGAGTGACTTCAGTGCCCGTGCTTGTGTGACTTAAATTTCCGTGATTGTGTGACATCAATTTCCGTGTTTGTTTGACTTCTATTTCCGTGCTTGTGTGACTTCAGTTTCCGTGCTTGTGTGACTTCAATTTCCGTGATTGTGTGATATCAATTTCCGTGCTTGAGTGACATAAATTTCTATGCTTGTTTGACTTCAATTTCCGTGTATGAGTGACTTCAATTTCCGTACATGTGTGACTTCAATTACCGTGCTTATGTGACTTCAGTTTCCATGCTTGAGTGACTTCAGTTACCGTGCTTATGTGACTTCAGTTTCTGTACTTAAGTGACTTCAATGTCCGTGCTTGAATGACTTCAATTTCCGTGTTTGTGTAGTTTTAGCTTCCATACTTGAGTGACTTTAATTTCCGTGCTTGTGTGACTTCAGTTACCGTGTTTGTGTCTTTTAGAAATAATATGAAAGATAAAAGGATTGTTTTCATTTTATGAGAGAGAGAGAGAGAGAGAGAGAGAGAGAGAGAGAGAGAGAGAGAGAGAGGATATCAAACACACACGAAAAATAAGAAAATGTGCATGTGTGTGTGTGCGTGTTTGTGTTTGTGTGTGTGTGTGTGTGTGTGTGAGAGAGAGAGAGAGAGAGAGAGAGAGAGAGAGAGAGAGAGAGAGAGAGAGAGAGAGAGAGAATATAATTCATCAAACATTCACCAAAAATAATAAAATATGTCTGTGTAAGAGAGAGAGAGAGGATCATTCATCAAACATTCACCAAAAATAATAAAATATGTCTGTGTGAGAGAGAGAGAGAGAGAGAGAGAGAGAGAGAGAGAGAGAGAGAGAGAGAGAGAGAGAGAGAGAGAGAGTTGATAAATTACCGTCAGGGGTTTTGACACCTGATGAAATTTCGTCAGAGGAACCACTACTTTGGGGCGTTATGATTAATCATGCTTATTTGCACTATGAGGTAATACGCTTATTATTTACACTCAGAGGTAATAAACTTTTTATTTGCACTCAGATGTTGTAAACTTATTATTTATACTCCGAGATAATAAACTTATTATTAAACCTCAGAGGTAATAAACTTATAATGAACGCTGTAAACCATGAATTATTTTTCTAAATGGTGTTCTGTTCATGTGTTTTTGTAATGATATCTTTTGATTTACATCTGTTTGTCTTAATTTGTTATTTTCTATCCATTTTTGGTAGTTTTTAAACATAAATATGTATTTCTGTGTAAGTTTGCTTTGGAACTTGAAGACACTGCAGTATTGTTCAGTTTGAATGTTGGAGCCTGGATCTTAATAATAATAATAATAATAATAATAATAATAATAATAATAATAATAATAATAATAATAATAAACAAAAAGCAGAGTATCTTTTCATGTCCTTGGAAATTTATTGTACTACCTACTTGCAGACGAGGGGAATGTATAAGCAGAATAAAAGAAGACTCTCTATACGGTAAATGCCTTTTAAACACCTATTGTTTTCAGTAATAATAATAATAATAATAATAATAATAATAATAATAATAATAATAATAATAATAATAATAATAATAAGAACAAGGGAAATATAGCAAGTAACTACAGGCCTATCTTGGAGATGAATTCCGGAGGCTTCTGGGGCTTCCGAAAGCTTCAAGACGATATCCACGCTCTGAAGCCTTTGGAAACGCCCATTGGATTCTCCAGGAATGCTTCAGGGGCTGAAGAGTGCTTCAAAGAATTCTGGAGTAGTGAAGACATCTTCAAGAATACTCAGAGGTCTTCTCTCATCGTCGGGAGATGTCTATATATATCAGTAAGAGGAAATTCCATAAGATTATAGAAGACGAATCGCTAAAGTATAATACAGAAACTGCTTATGTGTTAGAAAAAGAACTATAAGTAATGGATAACGCGATGTTAAAATGATCTAAAACCTTCGGGATTTTCCTTGAAGACATTTTGGAATCCTTCAGTTTCCAGCTCCTGGAAGAACGGGAGAAATGCCATTCGCGCATGCGCCGAACTCCAAAGTCTCCAGGAACAATCCCTGAAATACTTCAAATCGTCTGGAAGCCTTCAGAGAGAGCAAGTGTCATATCTGAAAAGCTGGGTAAGAGAAAGCAAAGCGTATGGTGAAAGGAAGGGTCCGACCCAGAGGCTGCTTCCTCGGAAGAAGGCAGGTACCCTGCAGGCTGGGGAAGTGGACCTGGAGAGGGCCCAAACCCCTCAAGGATGGGCCCCAAAAGCCCCCAAGGCTTGCCAGTCTTTTGAGAGCAGTTTTGAAGGGAAGGGTCCGACCCAGAGGCTGCTTCCTCGGAGGAAGGCAGGTATCCTGCCAGGCTGGGGAAGCTGGCCTGGAGAGGCCCAGGAACTTCAAGGATGAGGCCCAAATGCCACCAAGGCTCGCTAGTCTCTTGAGGGCAGCCTTGAAAGGAAGGGTCCGACCCAGAGGCTGCTTCCTCGGAGGAAGGCAGGTATCCTGCCAGGCTGGGGAAGCGGGCCTGGAGACGGCCCAAGAACTTCAAAGATGAGGCCCAAAAGCCCCCAAGGCTCGCTAATCTCTTGTGGGCAGCCTTGAAGGGAAGGGTCCCACCCAGAGGCTGCTTCCTCGGAGGAAGGTAGGTATCCTGCCAGGCTGGGGAAACTGGCCTGGAGACGGCCCAAGAACTTCAAGGATGAGGCACAAAAGCCACCAAGGCTCGCCAGTCTCTTGAGGGCAGCCTTGAAAGGAAGGGTCCGGCGCAGAGGCTGCTTCCTCGGAGGAAGGTAAGTATCCTGTCAGGCTTGGGGGAAGCAGGCCTGGAGAGGGCCCAAACCCCTCAAGGATGGGCCCAAAAAGCCCCCAAGGCTGCCAGTATTTTGAGGGCAGCTTGGAATGGAAGGGTCCAACCCGGAGGCTTCTTCCTTGGAGGAAGGCAGGAATCCTGCCGGACTGGGGAAGCGGACCTGGAGAAGGCCCTAGAACTTCAAGGATGAAGCCCAAAAGCCCCCAAGGCTTGCCAGTCTCTTGAGGGGCCTTGAAGGGTAGGGTCTAACCCAGGGGCTGCCTCCTCGGAGGAGGGCAGGTATCCTGCCAGGCTGGGGAAGTGGGCCTGGAGAGGGCCCAAAAACTTCAAGGATGAGGCCCAAAAGCCCCAAGGCTCGCCGTCTCTTGAGGGCAGCCTTGAAGGGAAGGGTCCGACCCAGAGGCTACTTCCTCGGAGGAAGGCATGTCTCCTGCCAGACTGGGGAAGCAGACCTGGAGAGGACCCTAGAACTTTAAGGATGAGGCCCTAAAGGCCCCAAGCTCGCCAGTCTCTTGACGGCAGCCTTGAAGGGAAGGGTCCGACCGAGAGACCGCCTCCTCGGAGGAAGACAGGTATCCTGCCAGGCTGGGGAAGCGGGCCTGGAGAGGATTCAAAAACTTCAAGGATGAGGCCCAAAAGCCACCAAGGCTCGCCAGTCTCTTGAGGGCACCCTTGAAAGGAAGGGTCCGACCCAGAGGCTGCTTCCTCGGAGGAAGGCAGGTATCCTGTCAGTTTGGGGTAAACTTGCCTGGAGAGGGCCCAACAACTTCAAGGATGAGGCCCAAAATCTCCAGTAATTATTATTATTACTGTTATTGCAATGAGATGGGACCCATTCTGTTGGAGTAGTACTGATGAATATAATAACTGTTTCTACTTCATTTGTTTTGCATAGAGTTTTCTCTATACCTCTTCTGACTACCTGTTCATCATATATTTATTAAGGTTAGATAAAAGATATTCTTTTCTATTGATTTTATTTCCTCTAAAAGTTACAAACGTGAATGAAATAAGACACAAGGAAAAATAAGATACAAGTTAAACTAAGATACAATGTATTTATTGATATAATACAGGTGGATTACAGTTATTAGGTGGACAAGTGGGCTGAATTTTGACTGGCCGTGTGTTGACGCTGTTACGTC
>JANJGK010000012.1:17119020-17126520 GCA_039081455.1 Macrobrachium rosenbergii | reverse complement strand
ATACACTCAGACTCACTAAACACACACACTTACTATACACTCACACTCACTAAACTCTCACACTTACTATACAATCGCACACAATAACACTAAACACTCACTGAATACTCAACACTCACTAGGCACTCACTATAAACTAAACGCTCATTAAACACTCATAAATATTAAACACTAATTAAATACTCACTGTACCCCAAACACTCGGTAAACATTCACTAAACACTCACTTAATCATAAACATTCATTAAACACTAAACACTCTCTAAGCATTCACTAAGCACTCATTATACACTAAACATTCACTAAGTACTCACTATACACTAAACACTCACTAAACATTCACTAAGCATTCACTATACACTAAACACTCACTAAACCCTAAACACTCATTAAACATTAAATACTTACTAAACCCTAAATGCTCATAAAATACCTAAACACTCATTAAACACTAAATAGTCAATGAACATTCACTAATCACTCATTAAACACTCACTAAACAATCACTAAACACTAATTTTCACAAGACATTCACTAAAATTTCACTAAACACTAACATTCACAAAAAATTCACTAAACCCTAAGCACTCACTAAACATTCCCTGACTATTTACACATTAAACATTCACTGAATACTTACACACTAAACATTCAATAAACACTAACATTCACTAAACCCTGAGCACTCACTAAACACACTAAACATTCACTAAACCCTAAACACTCACTAAACATTAACTGTGTGCTTACACACCAAACAATCACTAAACACTAATATTCACAAAACATTCACTAAGCCCTAAACACTCACTATACATTCATTGAATACTTACACACTAAACATTCGCTGAATACCTACACACTAAACATTCACTAAACACTAACATGCACTAAACCTTCACTAAACCCTAAATACTCACTAAACACTTACACACTAAACATTCACTAAACCCTGAACGTTCACTGAATAATTACACACTAAACATTTACTAACATTCGCAGAACATTCACCAAACCCTAAATCCTCACTAAACATCCACTGTACACTTACATACAAAGCATTTACTAACATTTACAAAAAATTCACTATACCCTAAACACTCACTAAACATTCATTGAATAATTACACACTAAACATTCACTAACATTCACAAAACATTCACTATACCCTAAACACTCACTGAATACTTACACAATAAACATTCAATAACATTCCCAAAACATTCACTGAACCCTCAATACTCACTAAACATTCACTGAATACTTACACAATAAGCACTCACTGACATTCACAAAGCATTCACTAAACCCTAAACTAAACATTCACTAAACTCTCATAAACATTTACTAAACACTTACTCAGTAAACCATAAACATTTGCTAAACACTTACGTATTAAACATTAACAATAAAAACAATTCACAAACGCACTAAGTCCGAACTATGTAGTGCTGGTATAGAGATCGCAACCCCAGGTATATACCCTCTATATTCCAAGAGGATCTTGTCCGATCACTCTTGCTATCCCCGGGGTGATAGCAGGGAATCTGGGAATTCCAAAGGTTTCCAGGAATTCCAGAGGCTTCTGGGGCTTGCAAAGGCTTCAAGACAATCTCCAGGCTCTGTAGCCTTTGGATTTCTTGCACAATACTAAAGAACAGAATTTTATGGAGAAGAAATAGGAGAAGAAAGGCTTCGAAAATTTTTTTAGGAGAAGCTCACGTTTTTGGAGATGAATAAGCACACAGTCTTGGAGATGAATTCCGGAGGGTTCTGGGACTTCTGAAGGCTTAAAGACGATCTTAAGGCTCTGAGGCCTTTGGAAATGTCCATTGGATTCTCCAGGAATGCTCCAGGGGCTGAAAACTGCTTAAAAGGATCCTGGAGTCGTGAAGACGTCGTCAAGAATACCCAGAAGTCTTCTCTCGTCTTCAGGAGATATCTATGTATATCAGTCAGAGGGAATCCCATAAGATTATAGAAGGCGACTCGTTAAAGTAAAGGAACAGCTTATTTGTCAGAAAAAGAACTCTAAGTAAGGGTTAACGTGATGTTAAAATTATCTAAAATCTTTGGGGTTTTCCTTGAAGACATTTTGGAATCGTTCAGTCTCCAGCTCCTGGAAGAATGAGAGAAATGTCATTTGCGCATGTGCCGAACTTCAATGTCTCCGGGAACAATCTCCGAGATGCTTTACATTGTCTGGAAGCCTTCAGAGAGAGCAAGTGTCACATTTGAAAAGCTGGGTAAGAGAAAGCAAAGAGTATGGTGAAGGGAAGGGTCCGACCCAGAGGCTGCTTCCTTGGAGGAAGGCAGGTATCCTGCCAGACTGGAGAAGCAGGACCGGAGAGGGCCCAAGCCCCTCAAGGTGGGCCCCAAAAGCCCCCAAGGCTCACCAGTCTTTTGAGGGCAGCTTTGAAGGGAAGGGTCCGACCCAGAGGCTGCTTCCTCGGAGGAAGGCAGGTATCCTGCCAGGCTGGGGCTCGCCAGTCTCTTGAGGGTAGCCTTGAAGGGAAGGGTCTGACCACGAGGCTGCTTCCTCGGAGGAAGGCAGGTATCCTGCCAGGCTGGGGAAGCGGGCCTGGAGAGGGCCCAAAAACTTCAAGGATGAGTCCCAAAAGTCCCCAAGGCTCGCCAGTCTTTTGAGGGCAGCTTTGAAGGGAAGGGTCCGACCCAGAGGCTGCTTCCTCGGAGGAAGGCAGGTATCCTGCCAGGCTGAGGGAGCGGGCCTGGAGAGGGCCCAAAAGCTTCAAGGATGAGGCCCAAATACCCGCAAGGCTTGCCAGTCTTTCGAGGGTAGCTTTGAAGGGAAGGGTCCAACCCAGAGGCTGCTTCCTCGGAGGAAGGCAGGTACCCTGCCAGGCTGGGGAAGTGGGCCTGGAGAGGACCCAAGAACTTCAAGGATAAAGACCAAAAATCCCCAAGGCTCGCCAGTCTCTTGAGGGTAGCCTTGAAGGGAAGGGTCTGACCCAGAGGCTGCAGATCCAGTCAAGAGGACCCAGAAGATGGTAGCGCCTCCGGAGCGACACTCAGCAAAGTCAACAGGAGGCCAGTCAGAATCCTCCACAGTCCTGCTTAACTCGGGGGGTTGTTCCTCCTGGTTTGCTTCTTCTTCATCTGGACTTCCTCCGCTTTTTCCTTCCACCTCCTAATTCAGCAGATCAGTTCTTCATCTCTTGCACCTCTTCTCAAACGAACCCAATTTTGCCTCTTTCGTCGCCGAGTTTTTCCTTCGACAAGACAACTTGCGGCTCCTTCTCAGCCAAGTCCTGTTGAGGCGATGGAGTTCGATCGTCCGCTTCTGGACCTTCGACTGGACACCTAAATTATCCCTCTGGGCCTCTTTTCCAAGACTGTTGTCAAGAGCATCATTTCTTGCTCGAGGAACATGAACTCCTTTGAGGCGTCCTTCCAGCTCTTTCCTCACCTTCTTTCTCTCTGCTTCATGGCCCTTCACCTTTCCTCGAGACAGGCGATGTAGACCTTATTCACATTTTTTTTTCATCTTCCAGTTCGAGTATTTTTCATTTCTTTTTTTTAAGTTCTGTTTCTTGGCGAGCGAGGAAGTCCTTCAGTTGTTCGATATCCTTTTCTTTCTTAATCGTGGTATCCTCCCATTCTTCATTTTTCTTCTTAAGGCATTCGTTATTCGAGGAAAGGTACTTATTTTTGCTTTTAATTTTCCTTATCAGTTCCTGAGCATCAACAAGAGCTCTTCGAAGCTCTTCAACACAGGACCACTCTTTCCTTAACTCCTTCTCTAACTCCTCATTCTTTTGGATGTGAAATTCTAACGGAAACTGGAATTAAAAAAAGGAGAAAAAGACAAATTTCCAAAATATGTTTTCAGAAAAGTATCGAAGTCTTCGGTTCAGGCGAAATAAGACTCCAGAAGAAAAGAATTTGTCTCTTGTACATGTTTCTAGAAATGGACTCGGAATGTAGACTCTAAAAATACTGACCAGACCTAAAATTACTTAATTATTGGTGTCTCTCATTAAATCTGCTTTATGAACCATTGAATAAAATCGTTAAGAGCCTCATACAATATGGAATTAATAAAGCACTGGCATTTCACCTTATATAAACGCTCGTATTCATGCTCATTCCTTCATACACTAACACACACTCACACACATATATATTTATATGTGTGTGTGTGTATATGTGTAAAAAGTCATATAGCTGAAGGCTTCTTAGATGCAATCATGGGGGGCATCTAGAAAAAGGCGTAATCTGAGCTAAATGTGACATTGCTAAATGCCGTCGGCAATAATAAAGTGTATGTCTGCCTTTTCCTAGATGCCCTTTTGATAGCAATATATATATATATATATATATATATATATATATATATATATATATATATATATATATATATATATATATATATATATATATATATATGTGTGTGTGTGTGTGTGTGTTTGTGTGTGTGTGTGTAATTGTAATAGCTACAGTGCACTCTCAACTTCTCGAATTCTTCGCGCTTTTTTGGATACGCTTGCCACTACAAAGCTTTAAGATCCAAGTGCAAGAAATAGAAGTGGTTGAGATGTCCGGTAGCGGGAAATGAACCCGCGTCACCATAATCACAACGAAGCTACGTTGTCTACCTGACCACAAGAAGGATAAAAGTCTATTGCCTCTCCTACATATACGAGGGTAAGTCAAAAAGTTCCAGGAAAAATTGTCGAATGATGTATTTACACAGGAATGAAACAACCCAAATACTTGGTAAACAATTATCTGTGATGTAGTGATCATATAGACTTGTTACCTCAGTCATCCTCTTGCTACCGTGGTGTTAACATCTGCTTCAGAAAAGTAACTTCTTGAACCCATGGAAAATAAAAATTTTGAGATGAGAGCTAACATCAAGTTCCTGACCAAGCTTGATTGGAAACCAGGAAAAATTATTGAAGCTTTGCAACAAGTTTATGGAGATTCTTCTCCATCTAAATCAGTTGTTTATGATTGGATAAAGCGATTTAAGGATGGTCGGGAGGACCTCAAAGACAACCCAAGAGAGGGAAGACCATCGACTGCAAAAAATGAAAGAATTGTGGCTTTGGTGCAGAATCTAGTGGATGAAGATCGTCGGATTACTATCGATATGATAGCTAATGAAACTGGGATCTCCCATGGTTCCGCATTTTCAATTTTAAATGAAAATCTTGGTTTGAGTAAACTTTCAGCACGTTGGGTCCCAAAAGCGTTGCGCGATGACCAACTGCATCAAAGAGCTGAACTTTCTCTTGCAGTTTTAACGAAGATTGAATCAAATGAATCAGAGTTTTTTGACCGGATTGTTACTGGAGATGAAACTTGGATCCATCAATATGACCCAGAAAGTAAAATTCAATCAAAGCAATGGTTACCAAGAGGTTCAGCTGCACCAGTGAAGTTCAATGTGGCGAGATCTGCCCAGAAGGTTATGGCAACAGTGTTTTGGGACTCCAAAGGAGTGATTTTGATTGATTTCCTTGAAGGACAAAAAACAATCACCGGGAACTACTACAAAGGTGTTTTGCAAAAACTGAAGACTGCATTGGCTAAAAAACGTCGAGGAAAGTTGCACCGCAGAATTTTGTTCCATCATGATAACGCTCCAGCACATTCATCAAGGGTTGCAAGAGAAGTCCTACGGAAATTTAGGTGGGAAACTCTTCCACATCCTCCTTATAGTCCTGATCTTGCTCCTTCAGATTTTTTCCTGTTCCCAAAACTCAAGGAACACTTAAGAGGAGTCCGGTTTGAATCTTTGGATGCTGCTAAACATGCAGTTTCAACGTGGTTTAATAGAAAGGCCCCAAATTTCTACAAAGAAGGGTTGCAGAGGTGGAAACAGCGCCTTGAAAAGTGTATAGAGTTAGATCGTAGATATATAGAAAAATGATGTTTGAATTTCCTTAAATAAAGAGTATATTGAATTTTTCCTGGAACTTTTTGACTTACCCTATATATATATATATATATATATATATATATATATATATATATATATATATACCTGTCTTTTTCAGATATATTTATTAAAGCTGGAATAGACACATCCTCACCATCGTAGCCACGTGGGCAATCGTTTTTATTGTGGCTATTACAATTACATATGTATCTGGTAAAAAGTGACCAGTAGATTCTACATATATATCTGGAAATGACACACACACACATACACACACACACACACGCATATATATATATATATATATATATATATATATATATATATATATATATTTCCGAGTGTTAATGTGATTTTTCCTTAGCAACATTCTTCAGGGTGCGACGTCCCTGCCTACATGACTTAGGGTAGAGGAGACTCTAACCTTTGGAAGCAACGCTTCTAGGAGAAGGGCACTCTGAAATCAGACCAGTGTCTGGAAGGGACCCTTCAGCCACAGTAGGCAGCCTTTCTAAGAGAAGATTACTCTAAATGCAAACCATGTTATCCAACCTTGGACTGTGCCCTAGCCATTGAATCATGGCCTTCCATGGTCTTGGGTTTGAGTTCCTTGCTTGAGGGTACCAACAGGCATTTTCCCCTCTTTTTTGTTCACTTTCCCGTTTTTTCGAAAGTGGGCAGGACAGGATATGAAAGCAATTGTTCCTTGGTGGATTAACAGGAAAGCATCTTTTTCTTTACCAAATTTTTCCTTCTGGTTATTTTATAATTTAATTTCTTAATCCATCCCGACTTCCAGTTGTTGTGGCAAACTTGGCTGGTTTCTTATTTGCCTTACAAGGTTTGCTGGCTCCACTTCCTTGACTAATTTCTTCTAGCGCCTCAATATATATATACTCCTCTTGCTACCGTGGTGTTAACATCTGCTTCAGAAAAGTAACTTCTTGAACCCATGGCAAATAAAAATTTTGAGATGAGAGCTAACATAAAGTTCCTGACCAAGCTTGATTGGAAACCAGGAAAAATTATTGAAGCTTTGCAACAAGTTTATGGAGATTCTTCTCCATCTAAATCAGTTGTTTATGATTGGATAAAGCGATTTAAGGATGGTCGGGAGGACCTCAAAGACAACCCAAGAGAGGGAAGACCATCGACTGCAAAAAATGAAAGAATTGTGGCTTTGGTGCAGAATCTAGTGGATGAAGATCGTCGGATTACTATTGATATGATAGCTAATGAAACTGGGATCTCCCATGGTTCCGCATTTTCAATTTTAAATGAAAATCTTGGTTTGAGTAAACTTTCAGCACGTTGGGTCCCAAAAGCGTTGCGCGAAGACCAACTGCATCAAAGAGCTGAACTTTCTCTTGCAGTTTTAACGAAGATTGAATCAAATGAATCAGAGTTTTTTGACCGGATTGTTACTGGAGATGAAACTTGGATCCATCAATATGACCCAGAAAGTAAAATTCAATCAAAGCAATGGTTACCAAGAGGTTCAGCTGCACCAGTGAAGTTCAAAGTGGCGAGATCTGCCCAGAAGGTTATGGCAACAGTGTTTTGGGACTCCAAAGGAGTGATTTTGATTGATT
>JANJGK010000012.1:17109020-17114020 GCA_039081455.1 Macrobrachium rosenbergii | reverse complement strand
TTACACACGAAACATTCAGTGAATACTTACACACTAAACATTCACTAAACACTAGCATTCACAATAAATTCACTAAACATTCACTGAATACTTACACACTAAAAATTCACTAACCTTCACAAAACATTCACTAAACCCTAAACACTCACTTAACATTCACTGGATACTTACACACTAAACATTCACTAACATTCACTAAACACTAAACACTCACTTAACATTCACTGAATACTTACACAATAAACATTCACTAACATTCACTAAACCCTAAACGCTCACTAAACATTCACTGAATACTTACACAATAAACATTCACTAACTTTCATAATACATTCACTAAACCCTAAACTAAACATTCACTAAACACTTACTCACTAAAATCTAAACATTTGCTAAACACTTACTAATTAAACATTAACGATAAAAAATTCAGAATCACACTAGGCCCCTGTTCAATTTGTGGGCTACCAGACCTTTAAAGATGGCCGCAAGGCTTTGCAGTGCCGGCCTGGTGGAAGAATTCCGAACTACATAGTACTGGTATAGAGATTGCAACTACAGGTATATACCTTCTATGGCAGAGACTTAAGATGATAGCCAAGTCAAAACTCAAAGCAGGAAACACGAGGAAAGCCATAAACACATGGGCAGTGCCAGTAATCAGATACAGCGCAGTAGTGGAGTGGACGAAGGCTGAACACCGCAGCATAGACAAAAAACTAGGAAACACATGACAATACACAAAGCACTACACCCAAGAGCAAATACAGACAGACTATACATAACACGAAAGGAAGCAGGGAGAGAGCTATTAAGCATATAGGACTGCATCAACATTGAGGGCAGAACACTGGGGCAATGTCTGAAAACCAGTGGAGACGAGTGGCTAAGGAGTGCATGGGAAGAAGGAGTAATAAAAGTAGATGAAGACCCAGAAATATACAGAGACAGGAGAATGAAAAACTAAACAGAGGAATGGCACAACAAATCGATGCATGGACAGTTCATTAGACAGGCTAAAGAACTGTTCAGCGATGAAACAGAGGGGAGAACTGAAGATGGAAACAGAAGGAATGCTAACAGCGGCACAAGATCAGGCCATAAGAACCAGATATGTCCAAAGAACAATAGATGGAAATAACATCTCACCCATATGCAGGAAGTGCAATATGAAAGACGAGACCATAAACCACATAGCAAGCGAATGTCCGGCGCTTGCACAGAACCAGTACAAAAAGAGGCATGATTCAGTACCAAAAGCCCTCCACTGGAGCCTGTGCAAGAAACTCTAGAAAACGATCAGGCAAAGATCCTGTGGGACTATGGTATCAGAATAGATAGGGTGATACGCGCTAATGATTGACAAAATCAAGAAGAAAGTATCACTCACTGACGTGGCAATACCATGGAACACCAGAGTAGATGAGAAAGAAAGAGGAAAAAATTGATTGATAAGTATCAAGACCTGAAATCGAAATAAGGATATGGGATATGCCAGTGGAAATTGTACCCATAATCATGGGAACACTAAGCACGATTCCAAGATCCCTGAAAAGGAATCTGGAAAATCTAGATGCCGAAGTAACTCCAGGACTCATGCAAAAGAGTGTGCTACTAGAAATAGCACACATAGTGAGAAGAGTGATGGACTCCTAAAGGAGGCAGGATGCAACCCGGAATCCCACACTATAAAAACTACCTAGGCGAATAGGATGACTGTGATAGACCCCCCCAAATAATAATAATAATAATAATAATAATAATAATAATAATAATAATAATAATAATAATAATAATAATACATAAGACACCAAAATGCATAAATCATTATACAGTCAGCATGAATTTCATTTGGAAAACGAAAGTTTTTATTTTAACATAATAATAATAATAATAATAATAATAATAATAATAATAATAATAGGTTTTATTGAATATTACTGCTGCTTCAGCTGCATTTATTTTGTAGAAGACTTTTTCTATTTTCCTTATTGCGGGCTTCTCTTCATTGGAGGTGCGTGCAAACAGCTCGCCTATATTCGTCATTTCATGGGGGAAAAGTAAAAAATCTGGATTCTGCTTTTTTATATATTCTATACAGTTAGAATATTATAACTACATAGTTGCTAAACACTTGTTGCCGCGACGTTTCGACAGACTCTCCCGTCATTCTCCATGACGCCCCCGCTGAAGCCCGTGTATAAATTCGGAAGGACCTATGCAACCTGCCAGTCCCATACTAGCTCCCGCTGGAGAATGACAGAAGAGTCCGTCGAAACGTCGCGGCAACAAATGTTTAGCAACTATATAGTTATAATATTCTAACTGTATAGAATATATAAAAAGCAGAATCCAGATTTTTTACTTTTCCCCCATGAAATGACAAATATAGGCGAGCTGTTAGCACGCACCTCCAATGAAGAGAAGTCCGCAATAAGGAAAATAGAAAAAGTCTTCTACAAAATAAATGCAGCTGAAGCAGCAATAATATTCAATAAAACCTGTTTAAAAGAGGGTCTGCTGCCAAATAATAATAATAACAATAATAATAATAATAATAATAATAATAATAATAATAATAATAATAATAATAATAAAGACACCAAAATGCATAAATCACCATACAGTAATCAATGAATATCATTTCGAAAATGAAAATTTTGATTTAATTGGGGACTTTTTCATTAACCTTTATTACGAATCGTAAATTTGAAACATACAAAACTTGGCGTCTATTAAATGTAATTAGAATCTGCTTTAAGTTTGATATAATGAACTGTACGAAATAAATTGCCCTTGCCTGCTTTAATAATTGCAATTTTGCGCGTTGAATACCAATAGGACTTGCAATAAACATGACATTTGCAGTCCATAACGCTGTTGGCATTACCTTATGGAAAGAATTATACTGGTAACAGTACGATGTTTAAATATAAAATAAAGGTCTCTTTTTTGCGACAGACATTTTATTGGTGCAACCATTTTGCTGGCTCCAAATCTTTTTGCATTTTTTGGCTCTCTCTCTCTCTCTCTCTCTCTCTCTCTCTCTCTCTCTCTCTCTCTCTCTCTCTCTCTCTCTCTCTCTAATGCCAAAGACATTATATGTAATATTATACTCCTTTTCAAATGATTAAGCTCGGTCTCTCTCTCTCTCTCTCTTTATTTTGTTATTTAATGCAAGCATTCATTTACAGTATATACTGGTGTGTGTATGTGTGTCAACGAAAGACGGAGACCTGTAGAGGACACGAGAGAGAGAGAGAGAGAGAGAGAGAGAGAGAGAGAGAGAGAGAGAGAGAGAGAGAGAGAGAGAGAGAGAGACAAGGCGCACGCTCATCTATGCACTTGAAACAATTCACTGATTATTAACTTTCTTTTCATTACTTTGGAACATAATAAGAGAGAGAGAGAGAGAGAGAGAGAGAGAGAGAGAGAGAGAGAGAGAGAGAGAGAGAGAGAGAGAGAGAGAGAGAGAGAAGGCGCACGCTCATCTGTGCACTTGAAAACAATTCAATGATAATTTACTCTCTTCATAACCTTGGAACATTGTATAATGAAGTCACGCCATTCACGAGCGCATTTTTATGCGTCTAATGATTTACAAACACGCGTTTCCGCGTCAGCTAGTCGCGAACTTCCAGTTCAACGCTTCGAAATGTCCAATGGTTACGAACGAATCCGGGTGAATGTCCCTTATGTCCATTGATGTCCGATGTCCCTGACGTGTGGGTTTGTGTCTGTCTCTCTTGTTTGACGTAGCCGAATTTTCCTTTGTTGCTTAAATGCATGTTTGAGCGACACGCATCAGACGGTGGACTTTGAACTAGATAATCTTCCTTTGCGTGTTCTGTCTCTCTCTTTTTGACGTATTACCGCCCGGAAAAGGCTTCAACTCTCGCAAGCGTAAAGGTATCATCAGCATAACTCATCCAATCTCATTTGGAAACAGGAGATAAAGGGAGTTCCTTACAATTTTTTTTCTTGGTTTCAGTCATTTTCCAAAACTCATTCAATCTCATTTGGAAGCCTGAGATGAAGACTATTCCTGAAAATCTTTTTCTCTCTTCGTATATTCCACAATTTTTCAAAACTTATCCAGTCTCATTTGGAAGCCTCGGGTGAAACTTGTTCCTTATAATCTTTTTTTCACTCTTTACATATTCAACCATTTTTCAAAACTCATCCAATCTCATTTGGAAGCCCGGATGAAGACTATAACTTACAATATTTTTCTCTCTTCGTATATTTCCCAATTTTTCAAAACTCATTCAATCTCATTTAGAAGCCTCGGGTGAAGCTTGTTCCTTATGTTTTTTTTTTGTCACTCTTTATATATTCAACCATTTTTCAAAACTCAGCCAATCTCATTTGGAAACCTCGGATGAAAACTATTCCTTAAAACATTTTTTTCCTCCTCGTGTATTCCACAATTTTTCAAGACTCATCCAATCTCATTTGGAAGCCTCGGGTGAAGCTTGTTCCTTATAATCTTTTTTTCACTCTTTATACATTCAACCATATTTCAAAACTCACCCACACTCATCTGGAAGCCTCGGATGAAGAGTATTCCTTAAAATCTTTTTCTCTCATCGTATATTCCACAATTTTTCAAAACTCATCCAGACTCATCTGGAAGCCTCGGATGAAGAGTATTCCTTAAAATCTTTTTCTCTCATCGTATATTCCACAATTTTTCAAAACTCACCCACACTCATCTGGAAGCCTCGGATGAAGAGTATTCCTTAAAATCTTTTTCTCTCATCGTATATTCCACAATTTTTCAAAACTCATCCAGACTCATCTGGAAGCCTCGGATGAAGAGTATTCCTTAAAATCTTTTTCTGTCTTCATATGTTCAACCATCCAGTCTCATTTGGAAGCAGCGGTTGCAGTGAGTGCCTTAAAATCTTTCTCTTCTCCTCATATATTCAACAATTTTTCAAAAAGGGAAAACAGACGATGTTTCTACAAAGAGGAAGTGACGTTTTAACTACACATGG
>JANJGK010000012.1:17091520-17104020 GCA_039081455.1 Macrobrachium rosenbergii | reverse complement strand
TTTTACATTTCTGGTTATTTTATCTACTGACTGATCTAACATTATTTGACTTTTGTAACTTTGCTGTGGAAGCTTGCTTAGCAAGTTAATGGCGTTTTAGCTCTGTTCGATATTGAGGTCTGGATAATAATAATAATAATAATAATAATAATAATAATAATAATAATAATAATAATAATAATAATAATAATAATAAGTATCAAGACCTGAAAATCGAAATAAGAAGGATATGGAATATGCCAGTGGAAATTGTATCCATAATCATAGGAACACTAGGCACGATCCCAAGATCTCTGAAAAAGAATCTGGAAAAACTAGGTGCCGAAGTAGCTCCAGGACTAATGCAGAAAAGTGTGCTACTAGAAACAGCGCACATAATGAGAAAAGTGATGGACTCCTAAGGAGGCAGGATGCAACCCGGAACCCCACGCTATAAAAACCACCCAGTCGAATAAGGATGAATGTGATAGAAAAAAAAAAAATAATAATATTGCATGATTCTTAAAATGGAGAAATAAATCCACAGTTAGGTAACTGTAGTAAATAAATTTGTTCAGTTACATAACTGCGTAACTGTCTCCCCAATAATAATAATAATAATAATAATAATAATACTTGTCCACGTTCGCGTGAAACCTCCTTAATAGTCTAATTGCAGACTTTAAAAGGAAACCATACAATAATTGCAGGATATAATTCTACCATTGCAACCCACGCGCTGATGTGGATGACGTATCGTAATTATCGTAATCGTCATAATCATCGCAATTATAGCGAGGTTTAAAAGGGATATTGGGAAAGGAGACAGGGTTTAGAAAGCTGTATTCTCTTCTGAATATTTTAAATTCGATTCACATTTACTAGGGGGTTGGCTCCCCATCTTTTCTTTTAAGGGAGGATGATTTATACAAGCCAACTAGCTCCAGAGAGAGAGAGAGAGAGAGAGAGAGAGAGAGAGAGAGAGAGAGAGAGAGAGAGAGAGAGAGAGAGAGAGAGAGTAAAAAATCAGTGGAAATGAGAGATATTTTCTTTACCTTGCTGTAATTCAATGTAACAGTATATCTTTGCATATCAATTATACTAGTTTTATGCTGAAAAATTCATTGATTGTATCAAAAACAAAATAGTAAATAATTCTTGATTCACAGAATGAAATATCATTAAGCAAATAACACGTGGAAACTCTCGAGTTTTTTGTAAGTCGACACTCGGTTTGGTCAATATCTGGATAGGTAACCACTAAAAAACACCCGACACTTCTGTCCTGTTAGCTTCTAAGGACGAACAACGTTATTTTAAAAGCAATATTAAGAACTTGCAACAGGCTTTAGTGGTCAGCAGTTAGTGGCCCAGAACAATCTGACAAAGATTTCTCTTAATGCCAACAACATTGGCTAATATCAAATATCTATTAAAATTCATGATTCCAAACCATATTTGTTTCCAAATGAAAGTGAAATATTCAATAGTCTCTGAGCCAAATTCAGTGTGGGCCGGACATTCGCCAAATATCAGGTTCGATGAAAAATTCATTGTTAATAAGACTCGGCTATACGAGCGAAAAATTAGTTTGTGCTGTAATTCGGGAGATATAGTCCGCTGTAATTATTATAATTACTGATTAATAAACACATAGGTTTTAAGTCAATAGGATATATGTATATATATATATATATATATATATATATATATATATATATATATATATATATATATATATATGTATATATATACACACACTAGCTAACCAACCAGGCACTGCCGGGGAAAACTCTATATGACAACTGACAATCTCTCTCTCTCCCTCTCTCTCTGGCTCTTTCTCACTCTTTCCCTCTTTTTCCTCCCTAACACCCCCCCCTCTCTCTCTCTCTCTCCCTCTCTCTCCCTCCCATACTTCTCCTCCCTAACACCACCTCTGCTCTCTCTCTCTTTCACTTCCTCTCCCTCTCACTCTCTCTCTCTCTTCCTTTCCTGTTAAGATAGTTGCTTCAATTACATTGCCCAGCATTTTTGACATTTTATATTTCACCCCTTCTCATCCGCCATTCCTTTTGGGGCTGAACTTGGACTTAAAGGGCATCGGGAGTGTCACTATTCATCTCAGCGACCTCGAAAACTATGGATTAAACACTAATTCTGTTATTTTCAGTAATTTTTACATGTCACCCCATTCTCACTCCCACCACCTTTGGTGCCAGTGATGTCTTTCCGCCCCACAGTATACTTTCCTAGATAGTAAGTGTCACGTTAAGTGATGGTTTTGCGGGAACTGCTGGTTCCCCGCTCGTTCCCTTTTGTGGATTGCTGCCTCCTTACCTTCAAGTTTTTTTTGTTTTGATGTTCTCGTCGGTGAGCTGCCGTTTTTCTTTCGCCAGTCGGGTCTGGTAGGGCAGCGAAGGTAGCGGCAGTGGCAGCAGCAGCAGGCAGTTTTTTGGAGTCGACGTTGGTCGAGTTTTTGAGCAGCAAATTGGAGCACGGCTACGAAGTGGAGCACATCGTAGAGGTGGAGTGTGACCATGAGTAGTCGTGTGACCACGAGCTGCTCATCTTTGATGACAGCGTGAGGCTGTCCTGACGTCTCCATCGGGGTATTCTGGTTGGTGGGTTTTTGTCCCTGTTACGCAGCTGAGGGCTGTCTTGGTGCCCCGATGGAGGACTTATGTTTGGTTTTTTTCTCGTTCTGCCTGCTGTTGTTTTATTTGCCTTTTATTTAAATTTTAAGCTACCTTTTGTTTAGGACGTTAATCGTTTGTTTAACTTTATTTTGTTTAGTGCTGCCTCTTGGTTTTTTTATGCTTATGGTTTTATCTTTTTACCAGACCTGTCTCACTTGTAAATATTTGTAAAAATAAATTAATATTAAGCTTATTTTATTGTTTTTGTTGTTTTCTCCTCCTTTGTTTGTTGCTTCTGCCGTCAGTCATGACAGCCCCGTCCTGAGTATGTTAAAGAACCTGCATAACGGCCCACTCGGGTCGTTACAGTAAGTCATACACATACCAAAATGGGGTATGATATACTTGTAGAGTTTATCGAGTTACTAAGTTTACGGACAGAAACAGCCCCGTTTCAGGGGAGCCCTTCCCACCCCTCTCCCTTTGGTGCCCTTTGGTGCCAGTGATGCTTTACCCCTGCAGTAATCTTATCCAGATAGTAAGTCATATGTATACCAAGTTTGGTTGAAATAGCTCAGTGCATTTTAGAGTTATGCTAGAACATACACACACGCACACACACACACTCATACACACAAACGTACATAAATTCATTTATATATATATATATATATATATATATATATATATATATATATATATATATATATATATATATATATATATATATATATATATATATATATTTATAGAAGATGTACAGTATATAAACATATATATAAATAACCTTCCATTTAAAGAATATAGCTATGGTAAAAATATTAATACAAATCTCTCTCTCTCTCTCTCTCTCTCTCTCTCTCTCTCTCTCTCTCTCTCTCTCTCTCTCTCTCTCTCTCTCTCTCTCTATATATATATATATATATATATATATATATATATATATATATACAGTATATATATATAGATATATATATGTATATATATGTATACATATACATACATACGTGTATATATATATATATATATATATATATATATATATATATATATATATATATATATATATATATATATATATATCATGAAGCTACAAATGTCACTTAATATCAAATTCACGCTACCTCGGGAATATCTCCGATGGAGTATTATCACCGAAGGAGAATTTATAAGTGATAAATGGATTGGTACTGTTGGGTCGCGATACCACGACACAGCACAGACCCAGCAACTCCAGTCGACGTTACCACTGAGCTATCAAGAGAGGTATAAGTTAATCCCGAGTTTTCTGTACTTATTTTACCTGTCGCGAGCGGGGAAATTGTACTTAGCCTCGGCATTAACCCACCTCTGCCATGATAGTTCATTGGTACGTTTGGAACACGCAGCTCTTATGAATTTTTTTATCACACTGTGATTTATATACATCCATGAAGCTACAAATGTCGCTTAATATCAAATTCACGCTATCTCGGGAATATCTCCGATGGAGAATTATCACCGAAGGGGAATTTATAAGTCATAAATGGATTGGTACTGTCGGGTCACGATCCCACGATACATTTTACTCGGGATTAACTTATACCTCTCTTGATAGCTCAGTGGTAACGTTGACTGGAGTTGCTGGGTCTGTGCTGTGTCGTGGTATCGCGACCCGACAGTACCAATCCATTTATCACTTATAAATTCCCCTTTGTGATAATTCTCCATCGGAGGTATGCCCGAGGTAGCGTGAATTTGATATTAAGCGACATTTGTAGCTTCATGATTGTATATAAATCACAGTGTGATAAAAAAATTCATAATAAGAGCTATGTGTCCAAATGGACCAATGAACTACCATGGTGGAGGTGGGTTAATGCCGAGGCTAAGTACAATTTCCACGTTTGGGACGGGTAAAATAAGTACAGAAAACTCGGGATTAACTTATACCTCTCTTGATAGCTCAGTGGTAACGTCGACTGGAGTTGCTGGGTCTGTGCTGTGTCGTGGTATCGCGACCCGACAGTACCAATCCATTTATCACTTATAAATTCCCCTTTGTGATAATTCTCCATCAGAGATATGCCTGAGGTAGCGTGAATTTGATATTAAGTGACATTTGTAGCTTCATGATTGTATATAAATCACAGTGTGATAAAAAATTCATAATAAGAGCTACATGTCCAAACGTATCAATGAACTACCATGGCGGAGGTGGGTTAATGCCGAGGTTAAGTACAATTTCCACGCTTACGACGGGTAAAATAAGTACAGAAAACTCGGGATTAACTTATACCTCTCTTGATAGCTCAGTGGTAACGTCGACTGGAGTTGCTGGGTCTGTGCTGTGTTGTGGGATAGCGACCCAACAGTACCAATCCATTTATCACTTATAAATTCCCCTTTGTGATAATTCTCCATCGGAGATATTCCCGAGGTAGAGTGAATTTGATATTAAGTGACATTTGTAGCTTCATGATTGTATATAAATCACAGTGTGATAAAAAACATTCATAATAAGAGCTGTGTGGTCCAAACGTACCAATGAACTACCATGGCGGAGGTGGGTTATTGCCGAGGCTAAGTACAATTTCCCAGCTCACGACTGGTAAAATAAGTACAGAAAACTCGGGATTAACTTATACCTCTCTTGATAGCTCAGTGGTAACGTCGACTGGAGTTGCTGGGTCTGTTCTGTGTTGTGAGATCGTGACCCGACAGTACCAATCCATTTATCACTTATAAATTCCCCTTTGGTGATAATTTTCCATCAGAGATATTCCCGAGGTAGCGTGAATTTAATATTAAGTGACATTTGTAGCTTCATGATTGTATATAAATTACGGTGTGATAAAAAAATTCATATATATATACACACACATATATATATATCAATCAGTAAGCTACAAACGTCCTTTACTATCCAATTCGCTCTACCTCGGAAATAACATATTTTCATATATGTTACCGAAGGGGAATTTTTTTTTTAGTTGACAATAAGTTCGTCGTCTCGTGGGCTCAAACCAGTGAAGACAAGAACTCAGGACTACAGTGGACGCATTTTAACCAACGCGGCCAGCAAGTGAGGTATAAGTGGATATCGTCTTCCCATATACAAATCGCCCGTCGAACTCAGGTGTTTGTATTTGGAGACGATATTCACCCACCTCTGCCATGCTAACCACGTAGTGCGTTTGTCGCACGCAGCCATATTATGACTTTTTTTATCACATCACCGTGATTCATATTCAATCAGTAAGCTACAAATGCCCTTTAATATCCAATTCGCTCTAGCTCGGAAATAACATATTTTCACATATGTTACTGAAGGGGAATTTTTTAGTGATAATAAGTTCGTCGTCTCGTGGGCTCAAACCAGCGAAGACAAGAACTCAGGACTACAGTGGATGCATTCTAACCCTTTCATATCTGTATAGTTATCACATCACTGAGGGCACATGAGCCCCGATGTGTCTGGGAGCGCTCGACAGTGCGAAAAAATAATTATTTCGAAAATTCAGCAAAAATATAAATTTTATGCCAACAACGTTCATTTTGCTGTCCTTTTTTTCTAAATGTTTATATTTTATGGTGGAATAGTCAGAATAAGAGTCCCAGCCCTCTAAATACAAAAAAATGTGAGTTATTGCACGAAAAAAAAAAAAAATCTTTATTTATTTTCATATTTTCGTTCGTAACCCAAAAACTATGAATGTCAGGCGAATGAATTATTTTTTATGAGAAAGCCAACAAAATTCTCTAAATATCGACATATAAAAGAATGGAAAACGAATAAGTCCAGCTGGTGAAAAAATTGATAGAAAAAAGGGGAAGAAACAGAGCGCTCTGCCCGGCCTATGGTGAGAATTATCGCTTGAAAAAAGATTTTTTTGAAGAGCCCTATCTCGGTTATTTTTCATAGAAATTACTTTGTAAATATACGAAAATGTAGAGGAAAAGTTGAAGAATAATGTGAGAGTCAAGAAAAATGGCTTTGGTAACGACAACAGTTTCATTTTGACGTTATAAATTGATTGAAACGAAAAAAAATGTTACCGTTGTCAACATTATCGTTCGTAGCTCAAAAGCTATAACAGTTAGGCGAATGGATTATTTTTTTTGAGAAAGCCAACAAAATTCTCTAAATATTGATATATAAAACAATGAAAAACAAATAAGTTCAGTTGGTGAAAAAATTTATAGAAAAGAGGGTAAGAAACAGAGCGATTTGCCCGGCGTATGGTGAGAATTATCGCTAGAAAAAAGTTTTTTTTGAAGAGCCCTATCTCGGTTATTTTTCATAGAAATTACTTTGTAAATATACGAAAATGTAGAGGAAAAGTTGTAGAATAAAGTGAGAGTCAAGAAAAATGGCTTTGGTAACGGCAACAGTTTCATTTTGACGTTATAATTTGATTGAAACGAAAAAAAATGTTACCCCGTTTGTCAACATTATCGTTCGTAGCTCAAAAGCTATAACAGTTAGGCGAATGAATAATTTTTTATGAGAAAGCCAATAAAATTCCCTAAATATTGACATATAAAAAATGGAAAACAAATAAGTCCAGTTGGTGAAAAAAATTGATAGAAAAGAGGGTGAGAAACAGAGCGCTCTGCCCGGCCTATGGTGAGAATTATTGCAAGAAAAATTTTTTTTTTTGAAGAGCCCTATCTCGGTTATTTTTCATAGAAATTACTTTGTAAATATACGAAAAAGTAGAGGAAAAGTTGAAGAATAAAGGGAAAGTCAAGAAAAATGGCTTTGGTAACGGCAACAGTTTCATTTTGACGTTATAAATTGATCGAAACGAAAAAAAAAGTTACCGTTGTCAACATTATTGTTCGTAGCTCAAAAACTATAACAGTTAGGCGAATGAATTATTTTTTATGAGAAAGCCAAGAAAATTCTCTAAATATCGACATATAAAAAAAATGAAAAACGAATAAGTCCAGTTGGTGAAAAATTGATAGAAAAGTGGGTAAGAAACAGAGCGCGCCGCCAGGCATAAGGTGAGAATTATCGCTAGACATTTTTTTTGAAGAGCCCTACTTCGGATTTTTTCATAGAAATTACTTTGTAAATATACAAAAATGTAGAGGAAAGGTTGAGGAATAAAGTGAGAGTCAAGAAAAATGGCTTTGGTAACAGCAACAGTTTCATTTTGACGTTATAATCTGTTCGAAACAAACAAAAAAATGTTACCGTTGTCAACATTATCGTTCGTAGCTCAAAAGCTATAACAGTTGGGTGAATGAATTATTTTTTATGAGAAAGCCAACAAAATTCTCTAAATATCGATATATATGATAATGAAAAATGAGATTCAGAGCCCTGCCTAAAATCCAGACATCTCTTATGTGATGCACTAACAAATTTCCGCTAGTTTTACCGTAAAAACTTTGCGAAAGCATGTTGGAAACTGTTCTCGATTGACGTCGCTGTATGTAAACAGCCACACGTGTTTACCCAGCCTCGTACGCATGGTCTCTGACAGAAGTGTGGCCTGTCAGGCCTGCGTGGGTGCGATCAGCTGATGTCATTGTGAGAATTTTACTACGCCATGGATTTGCCCATGCGCAGTAGAGGAACTAAAAAATTTATAGAAAATAGAGGATACCAAACAGAGTGTTTCCAATAATGTAATCCTAAATTTTATAAAAAAAAATGTAAGATACGAGAGAGAAACGTGGGTAGGATCAGCTGATTTCATTGTGGGAAATTTACTATGCCAGGGAATTGCGCATGCGCAGTATAGGCACTGCTTGCCTGGCGTATCGATGCCTGAGTTACACGGTCCAAGGTATGCTTTAGCCTATGGAAACCACCAACTGTCCGAAAATAAAAAAAATTTACCCCTACCACACGTACGAAAAATGTCGGTAAATTTTACGTACAATTACGTCAGTCAGACAAGAAGGGGGGTAGGGGGTTATTGCGTAATATGACGTCAATTGGGCAGGAAAGGGCTAACCCACGCGGCCAGCAAGTGAGGTATAAGTGGATATCGTCTTCCCGTATACAAATCGCCCGTCGAACTCAGGTGTTTGTATTTGGAGACGATATTCACCCACCTCTGCCATGCTAGCCACGTAGTGCGTTTGTTGCACGCAGCCAAATTATGACTTTTTTTTATCACGTCACCATGATTCATAGTCAATCAGTAAGCTACAAACGTCCTTTAATATCCAATTCGCTCTAGCTCGGAAATAATATATTTTCATATATGGTACTGAAGGGGAATTTTTTAGTGATAATAAGTTCGTCGTCTCATGGGCTCGAACCAGCAAAGACAAGAACTCAGGACTACAGTGGACGCATTTTAACCCACGCGGCCAGCAAGTGAGGTATAAGTGGATATCGTCTTCCCATATACAAATCGCCCGTCGAACTCAGGTGTTTGTATTTGGAGATGATATTCACCCACCTTTGCCATGCTAACCATGTAGTGCGTTTGTCGCACGCAGCCACATTATGACTTTTTTTTATCACATCACCGTGATTCATATTCAGTCAGTAAGCTACAAACTTCCTTTAATATCCAATTTGCTCTACCTCGGAAATAATATATTTTCATATATGTTACCGAAGGGGAATTTTTTAGTGATAATAAGTTCGTCGTCTCATGGGCTCAAACCAGCGAAGACAAGAACTCAGGACTACAGTGGACGCATTTTAACCCACGCGGCCAGCAAGTGAGGTATAAATGGATATCGTCTTCCCGTATACAAATTGCCCGTCGAACTCAGGTGTTTGTATTTGGAGATGATATTCACCCACCTCTGCCATGCTAGCCACGTAGTGCGTTTGTCGCACGCAGCCATATTATGACTTTTTTTATCACGTCACCATGATTCATATTCAATCAGTAAGCTACAAACGTCCTTTAATATCCAATTCGCTCTACCTCGGAAATAATATATTTTCATATATGTTACCGAAGGGGAATTTTTTAGTGATAATAAGTTCGTCGTCTCATGGGCTCGAACCAGCGAAGACAAGAACTCAGGGCTATAGCGGACGCATTTTAACCCACGCGGCCAGTAAGTGAGGTATAAGTGGATATCGTCTTCCCGTATACAAATCGCCCGTCGAACTCAGGTGTTTGTATTTGGAGACGATATTCACCCACCTCTGCCATGCTAACCACGTAGTGCGTTTGTCGCACGCAGCCATATTATGACTTTTTTTATCACATCACCGTGATTCATATTCAATCAGTAAGCTACAAACGCCCTTTAATATCCAATTCGCTCTAGCTCGGAAATAATATATTTTCACATATGTTACTGAAGGGGAATTTTTTAGTGATAATATGTTCGTCGTCTCGTGGGCTCAAACCAGCGAAGACAAGAACTCAGGACTACAGTGGACGTATTTTAACCCACGCGGCCAGCAAGTGAGGTATAAGTGGATATCGTCTTCCCGTATACAAATCGCCCGTCGAACTCAGGTGTTTGTATTTGGAGACGATATTCACCCACCTCTGCCATGCTAGCCACGTAGTGCGTTTGTTGCACGCAGCCAAATTATGACTTTTTTTTATCACGTCACCATGATTCATAGTCAATCAGTAAGCTACAAACGTCCTTTAATATCCAATTCGCTCTAGCTCGGAAATAATATATTTTCATATATGGTACTGAAGGGGAATTTTTTAGTGATAATAAGTTCGTCGTCTCATGGGCTCGAACCAGCAAAGACAAGAACTCAGGACTACAGTGGACGCATTTTAACCCACGCGGCCAGCAAGTGAGGTATAAGTGGATATCGTCTTCCCATATACAAATCGCCCGTCGAACTCAGGTGTTTGTATTTGGAGATGATATTCACCCACCTTTGCCATGCTAACCATGTAGTGCGTTTGTCGCACGCAGCCACATTATGACTTTTTTTTATCACATCACCGTGATTCATATTCAGTCAGTAAGCTACAAACTTCCTTTAATATCCAATTTGCTCTACCTCGGAAATAATATATTTTCATATATGTTACCGAAGGGGAATTTTTTAGTGATAATAAGTTCGTCGTCTCATGGGCTCAAACCAGCGAAGACAAGAACTCAGGACTACAGTGGACGCATTTTAACCCACGCGGCCAGCAAGTGAGTTATAAATGGATATCGTCTTCTTGTATACAAATCGCCCGTCGAACTCAGGTGTTTGTATTTGAAGACGATATTCACCCACCTCTGCCATGCTAACCACGTAGTGCGTTTGTCGCACGCAGCCATATTATGACTTTTTTTATCACATCACCGTGATTCATATTCAATCAGTAAGCTACAAACGTCCTTTAATATCCAATTCGCTCTAACTCGGAAATAATATATTTTCATATATGTTACCGAAGGGGAATTTTTTTAGTGATAATAAGTTCGTCGTCTCATGGGCTCAAACCAGCGAAGACAAGAACTCAGGACTACAGTGGACGCATTTTAACCCACGCGGCCAGCAAGTGAGGTATAAGTGGATATCGTCTTCCCGTATACAAATCGCCCGTCGAACTCAGGTGTTTGTATTTGGAGACAATATTCACCCACCTCTGCCATGCTAACCACGTAGTGTGTTTGTCGCACGCAGCCATATTATGACTTTTTTTATCACATCACCGTGATTCATATTCAATCAGTAAGCTACAAACGTCCTTTAATATCCAATTCGCTGTACCTCGGAAATAATATATTTTCATATATGTTACCGAAGGGGAATTTTTCAGTGATAATAAGTTCGTCGTCTCGTGGGGTCGAACCAGCGAAGACAAGAACTCAGGACTACAGTGGACGCATTTTAACCCACGCGGCCAGCAAGTGAGGTATAAGTGGATATCGTCTTCCCGTATACAAATCGCCCGTTGAACTCAGGTGTTTGTATTTGGAGACGATATTCACCCACCTCTGCCATGCTAACCACGTAGTGCGTTTGTCGCACGCAGCCATATTATGACTTTTTTTTATCACATCACCGTGATTCATATTCAATCAGTAAGCTACAGACGTCCTTTAATATCCAGTTCGCTCTACCTCGGAAATAATATATTTTCATATATGTTACCGAAGGGGAATTTTTTAGTGATAATAAGTTCGTCGTCTCTTGGGCTCGAACCAGCGAAGACAAGAACTCAGGACTACAGTGGACGCATTTTAGCCCACGCGGCCAGCAAGTGAGGTATAAGTGGATATCGTCTTCCCGTATACAAATCGCCCGTCGAACTCAGGTGTTTGTATTTGGAGACGATATTCACCCACCTCTGCCATGCTAACTACGTAGTGCGTTTGTCGCACGCAGCCATATTATGACTTTTTATCACATCACCGTGATTCATATACAATCAGTAAGCTACAAACGTCCTTTAATATCAAATTCGCTCTAGCTCGGAAATAATATATTTTCATATATGTTACTGAAGGGGAATATTTTAGTTGATATATAAGTTCGTCGTCCCGTGGGCTCAAACCAGCGAAGGACAAGAACTCAGGACTACAGTGGACGCTTAACCCACGCAGCCAGCAAGTGAGGTATAAGTGGATATCGTCTCCCATATACAAATCGCCCGTCGAACTCAGGCTGGCTGCGTGGGTTAAGCATCCACTGTAGTCCTGAGTTCTTGTCCTTCGCTGGTTCGAGCTAACGGGACGACGAACTTATTTATCAACTAAAAAATTCCCCATCGGTAACATATATGAAAATATATTATTTCCGAGGTAGAGCGAATTTGATATTAAAGGACGTTTGTAGCTTACTGATTGTACATGAATCATGGTGATGTGATAAAAAGTCATAATATGGCTGCGTGTGACAAATACACTACACGGTTAGCATGGCAGAGGTGGGTGGATATCGTCTCTAATACAAGCACTTGAGTTCGACGGGCGATTTGTATATGGGAGACGATATCCACT
>JANJGK010000012.1:17070645-17091420 GCA_039081455.1 Macrobrachium rosenbergii | reverse complement strand
TCATCGCGGCAAATTAATAATTTTAATCTCTCACGGGCGAAGATTGATAAAAAAAAAACGGTGCTAATGGGATTAGCTGTTTTAGAAGCAATACAAGTTTACTTTCTCAGCTGCCATCTTGACAACTACTTTAGCTATACAGTCTAACTCAGACTTGACCATTAAATGCACGTGACCTCAAAGTTCGTGACTTTTTAATTGGTTTTCCTCGGTGCCGAGTGTTAACCTGGGATCCTAACCATAAAATCAGCACGCAGACATAAGTGTGAGGATACATCGATACAAAATGAGGAAGTGATTTATAAGAGTTATTTAGAGAAGAACCAAAGTTTAAAGTAAGTGTCATATTTCTTTTGATGTCTGAATTTCTTCAATTATTTAAACGTAGGCTACATGCAGTTTAATAAACATATCTCGGCACAAATATTATTCCTCAGCCTGATTAACAGCATCCATATGCTTCCACTTTCTTGTTTATACTCATATTAATTCAGCTTTTAATTTTAAGCACACATAGACATACATGCTATTGATAGCTGTCTTATTTCTTAGCTTATGTATTCAGTCTCCTTTGTTTTCTTTCTAGTTCATTCGCTACTCAAGTATTTCTTTTCCGTCCTGACCTGGTCTCCCTATTGCAGCCCTTGGGCTTATAAATTCTTCCTTTGCCGTGAGGACTGTAGCTTACCTTGCAATAACAGCAATATAATAATCTCCACTATTGCCTTTATGATAACAAAGACATATAACTCAATTCCCTTAAAAAAATGAAGTCATTTGAGGTGACTGAATGCTCCGTCTGAGGGAACGTGCTTCAGGAAAGTGGCTTGCACTTCACACCCGCAGACATCCCAAATGGCTCTCTTTTCAGGATAGATTAAGCGAAGTCACGAAACTATATTTCAGACCTCGCCGTTCCTCAGGTTGATCACGAAACGCTCGGAGGGGACTATTGACCGCGTTAGAAGGCTATGTTCCGAAAAAAAAAAAAAATTCCTGGAAAAGTGATAATAAAGGCATAGGTTACTGTTAGTCTACAGAAAACATAGTTGTGTGTTTATTGCTGCTGCATCAAGGAGCTGCAGGCAAATGTCTAACTGCGAGATTCTTCACAAATAATTCCTCGTTTACTGCACAAGAAAGCAAGGAGGAATCGCATAAATTTCAGTACATATAATGTCATGGATATTTCCACACGAACAAAACCATGCCCTGTCATGCGAACATGAACTTGCCGATAGACACATCCAGTAGACAGATGGGTAGATTCTGTTGTAGACGAGAGCTGGTAATTGCTAAAAATAAAAGAAAATAAATAAACCTAGTGCATACATGAGCACCTGGAATGTTCATCTGCTTCATTTCAGATTTAAAAAAGCAAATATTCCCGAAATGAATCTAGCGAATTAGTGAGAGGCCAAATTTCCACCAGTGTCGATCCTTATGGACAAATATTATTATCCACGTGATCTAGTTAGTTGGCCGGAATGGCATGAAATCTCACAGGATGAAAGGGTGCATAATAAATACGAAGTCCCAGTTATAAGTTCCATTGAGCAAATCAATCAACTTCCTATTGTCTAATGGCTTGTAACGGGAAATATTAATTGAAATGAATTCACAATATATAGATATATATACTGTATATATATATATATATATATATATATATATATATATATATATATATATATATATATATATATATATATATATATATATATATATATATATATATATATATATATAGTGGGACTCGAAAGATACAATGGAATACACATTTATCTACCATTGTATTTGCTGCTGATCGTAGGAATCCGTAATAACCACCGTTACTGTTTCTGGTATAAGTAAATATAATTATGAACGTGGCTTGCCCTCATGTTTAAAGAAAAATGTCTTGTATGTGAGGGCTTATCCTAAATAAATGGATACCAACTTGTTTACAAGAGTCGAATGTCTAAGTTTCATGTAATCAATTATTACACGTACTTTTCTGTTATAGGAAGGACACGCATACTAATGTTGTTATTAATATATAATTTTTTGTATGTATCCAAGCACATTAAAGTGGGTTTCATTGCTTTTCTGTAAAATTGCTGTAGACAAATATTTTGTTACGTATTCTGTGATAAATTATGTCCATGAAACACATCAAAATGCAAAACTTTATCCGTGGATGAACTCTATCTTTCAGTTTAACAGCATAAGTTCATGTTAAAAAATGCATTAGGAACAAGTATTAAACTCAGTCAGTGTACACGTTACCTATGCACACATTCTGACAAAATTAAACCATACTTAGGTACTCAAATACTGATGTAATTTAGGTGACCGAATTAGGATATTTGTGAAGATAAAGGTGGCGGAATATAAAATGCAACATATATCCTGTACCAACGACCGAAAAACAGTTTATAGGTTTGAACAATCAATGAACAAAATTTGATACAGTATATGTTCATAGCTATCACTTTGCGGTTATACCGAAGAAATAACATTATTTCTGCGGAACATCTGGAAAAAATTAACATAAAAAAGATGCCCGTAACCCCTGTATTAAAGATGTGGATTAGGTAAGAAGTTGGAAGCTGTTAGCCGTAAAGTGACAGGCAAGCAGCTGTTTTTGACAGTTTGAACATCGGCTGGCTGGGCCTGTTTAGCGAAGTTTTATGTAAAAGAGGATTTCTTTCATAGTCAGTGTTAGTCTTTTACCGTTTGGTATACAAGTTTTAAACGATAAGTGTGTGTGTATATTTATGTATGTATGCATATGTTTTTCATGTATCTGTATGTATGTGTATAGAGAAATCATTGCCCTGTTCGCCCGTCAGTGGCTTCGTCAAGACCGAATGTCCCAGAAAGATGGGAAAATGAGAAAAAAGCGAATCGGCTTTAGTTTTGTATATTATGAAAAGAATATAAACTCTAGATAACATGGCTATTCTAATGAGTAACGAGATGCACAAAACTGTAAAAAAAAAAAAAAAAAAAAAAAAATATGCGCTGTTATTCTTCACCATCTAAAACCGGAAAGGGAATTTGTATCCTCGCCTTAAAAAAAAAATCAAAAGAATTATCCTCCAAAAGTTAAATGATTGGAATGCGGCATTGTCTCTAATAAAAGAAAAAGTTAAAAGGGCAAGCCGTAATCTTACCTTGTCATATTCCTTCTTATTATCAAGCTTGTAATCATAGAAACCTATAAAAAGAAAACTATGCTCCGAGTTGCAAGCGTCGTAGAAGTTTTATGACTGAACGAGTTTCGCAATAGAATTCCCTTAACACTGAATGTGGATATTCTATTCGCTCCTTGAACCACAGACCAAGAGTTATTCCTCTCTAAGATTCATAAGGTTTCAAATTTGATCAGGAGCGAGCTATTGCAATGTTCCCTGTTGCTCTTTCAGGCAAAAATGATGGTAGTTGACGTTTTGCCATGTTCTTTATGCCCGTCGTTAGCATCGATCCGTTGAATGAATTCTACTTTGGCTGTTTTACTTTGCACTAGGAATGTCTCTTTAATGGCATTCATGAAAGTATTCATTTAGCTCATTGATTCGAGTTAATGCACTTGTAATTTGGAAGTGGGAGTATTTTATTTTATTTTGATTATTGTTCTTGGCAACTTTATGTATACAAATACATATATATATATATATATATATATATATATATATATATATATATATATATATATATATATATATATATATAAATATATATATATATATATATATATATATATATATATATATATATATATATATATATATATATATATATATATATATATATATGACATTTTTTTATCACACCGTGATTTATATACAATCATGAAGCTACAAATGTCACTTAATATCAAATCCACGCATCCTCGGGAATATCCCCGATGGGGAATTATCACCGAAGGGGAATTTATAAGTGATAAATAAATTCCCGAGGTAGCGTGGATCTGATATGAAACGACATGTGTAGCTTCATGATTATATATACATATATATATATATATATATATATATATATATATATATATATATATATATATATATATATATATATATATATATATATATATATATATATATATATATATATATATATATATATATATATATATTTTGTAACAGCACATAGACAGTGATGCCCTAGGAAGTGCCAATGGTTTGAGAAGCACCTAGAAGATCGTTATGGACACTTTCACTGCCATTGTTTCTTGTGGTAGGTTCCTAGTGGTTTGTGAAAACGTTTCGAGAAGAACTTTGCTTTTTTTTTTATTTCTCTGTTTATGAAGCCGTTGTTGATAAGAACTTGTTTCACTTTGCGTTTTGGTCCACTTAGAGCAGCGTGAGAGGGTTCTCCTTACATAAGTATCCGCGAGTGTTCCGGTATACGTCGGGACACTTGCTCTGTCCACTTAAACAGAGGCTGAGGTTGGTCAGTTTAGTGTAGAATTTCGAGCTTGAAAAACGAATAAAAGAACTGCAGTTTCTACATCAACAGTAGGATAGGTAAAACTACATTATCTGACCTAAAGTCTTCTAGACTTAGTTTTTCCATCACAATTAGCCATTAAAGTAATTTAAGAACTTCTGTGAGTCGTACTATTGTTCCTCATAAGTAACGCTTTTGTGAGGGAAAGATTCATTACCATGGTTGGCTGTTACTGACGTCATCATCAATATCATCGGTGATTGGCTGCTTTCTTTATATACGCTGGTATACTCTGGTGTATGTGCAATACGTCACCGACCATTAAATTTGTTTAAGTTATTATCCTAAAGGATAATGAATTGTATTGGATTTATGATGATGACATTGATGCAAAATATAAAAATCTGCGTGTACCATGAGGAAGGCTCGATATAACGTTTAAATTTAGAGGTTTTACTCGTATATGTTTCATGTAACCAATCTTCGATGAACGAGATCTCTGTTATATTTCTATTTTTTTATAGTTTCTAGTGCATTTTTTAGCTTATTAATTGTAAAAATACTTTGAAATAATAAAACATGTTTTTTTCTATATGCATGGTGGCTTTTTAAACGGTTTTACGATTGCCACAAATAAAGATTTGTATTTTTTTTACATTTTTAAGTTCGGAGTCCAAGAGTACAACTGGATTAAGGCCTTTTCTTTGAAACCTTCCCAAAGGCCATACATTTGACAAAATTTGCCTGTTATTCCTGGTATAATTTTTTCATGAGAATTTATTCATAAATAATTAGATACTTTAAAACTTTTCTTTTCCTTTAGATTATTTGTTTTTGTCAAGTAACAACCTAATCTTAATGAATTTTATTGTCTGTCAGTTTTGAATCAACCTTTCATAAATATTGCTAATAATTTCTCTCATAATATTCACTATCTTCTTATATTTTCCCAGCCTCATTTATTACGAAATGGAACATATCTATTTTTCAAGTAAGGGAGATGAGATGAGAGAATAGTCAGTTGTAAACATGGAGCGTTACTTAATTTTATAAGTAAAAAAATGTATGTGTATTCTCCTAAGCGATCAAGTGTATAGGTCTCAGATTTCAATGTATATTTTTTTTTTATATTATTATTACTGAAAAGTCTAAATATTACACCCTAATCGGGAAAACTTCCAAATAATAAAACACCCAACATATATATGTATATATATAATTATATATATATATATATATATATATATATATATATATATATATATATATATATATATATATATATATATATATATATATATATATATATATATATATCACACATTACCACAGGTGAAAAATAAGAAACGGGGTGTAGGTCCTGACCGGTTTCGACTTTATTTCCAAGCCATTGACGAAGGACTGATACAGAGTGTGAGAAGTCACAAATATATATACTACAAGAACAGTACTGACGAACATACACAACCGTTAGAGGCTCCATATCCCCACTCAGGCCGGTGTCGAGGTAGGAGTGGCCTTTAAAACTCATTTGGCTAAAAATCACAATAGACTCTCAGGGGACATTGCTGATAAACAGACCATACCCCACCTCAGATCCACACCTGACAGGTGTCATGGAGGCGGAGTTTGGAAACTCATTAACCTTACTACCCTCGTACTGTGTTTACAAATATGATAATCCTATTTTCATATATCTCTACTGCCTACCTTAAAGTTTAAACAATTTACAAATTTCTTTTGATATTAAAGGATCAAGTTTATACATCCCTTGACTGATATTCATATTATGGTTGTAACTTTCTTTTATGAAGCTAGATTCAATGATGTTCCTTTCCAGTGCATTATTAGAATATACAATCCTTTTTGCCCCTTCCCAGTTGATAGCATGATTGTTCTCACTAACATGTACAAATATACCACTGTTCCCTTGTGCATATCTCACACATTTCTTATGTTGTTCAATTCTTTTTTCCAGTGCTTTCCCGGTTTGGCCAATATAAAAGTTGTCACAAGACTTACACGGAATTTTATATACACACCCTTTAATATTGTCTGGGGAGTTCTTGATAAGTACATTTTTCATTGTTGTATTGTTCTTAAATGCGACATTAACACCAAAATTCTTAAGAAGATGAGGGATATCTTTCATACTATTATTATAAGGCAGAACAAGCAAATTTTTTGTGTTGTAAGGTTCTTTCTGGTTTTGATACATAGTCTTTTTTGCCGCTTCATATGCACTGTTTAATACACTATCAGGATATTTCAATTTTTTGCCTGCATTCCTAATCTTATCTATTTCATCATCAATATATTCAGGGCTACATACCCGTAATGCTCTTAAAAACATAGATGAAAACACTGACTTTTTAACCTTATTGCTTTGTCCAGAATAGAAATGCACATAGGAAGAAATGTTAGTGGGTTTTCTATACACACTATATTTAAACCCACTACTATTTCTTCGTATGAGGACATCCAGAAACGGTAAGCACCCATCATTTTCCATTTCCATCGTGAATTTAATTGATGGTACTAATTGATTTAACTTAGCAAAAAAGTTTTTTACATCTTGGTTCCCTGGCCATACACAAATTATGTCGTCAACATACCTAAACCATGTTACATTACGTGGGATTATGTTGTTTAATATCTTCTTTTCAAAAAATTCCATATATAAGTTACTTAACACTGGGGATAGAGGGTTTCCCATTGCCATATGGCAATGGGAAACCCTCTATCCCCAGTGTTAAGTAACTTATATATGGAATTTTTTGAGAAAAGAAATTCCATATATAAGTTACTTAACACTGGGGATAGAGGGTTTCCCATTGCCATATGGCAATGGGAAACCCTCTATTCCCAGTGTTAAGTAACTTATATATGGAATTTTTTGAAAAGAAGATATTAAACAACATAATCCCACGTAATGTAACATGGTTTAGGTATGTTGACGACATAATTTGTGTATGGCCAGGGAACCAAGATGTAAAAAACTTTTTTGCTAAGTTAAATCAATTAGTACCATCAATTAAATTCACGATGGAAATGGAAAATGATGGGTGCTTACCGTTTCTGGATGTCCTCATACGAAGAAATAGTAGTGGGTTTAAATATAGTGTGTATAGAAAACCCACTAACATTTCTTCCTATGTGCATTTCTATTCTGGACAAAGCAATAAGGTTAAAAAGTCAGTGTTTTCATCTATGTTTTTAAGAGCATTACGGGTATGTAGCCCTGAATATATTGATGATGAAATAGATAAGATTAGGAATGCAGGCAAAAAATTGAAATATCCTGATAGTGTATTAAACAGTGCATATGAAGCGGCAAAAAAGACTATGTATCAAAACCAGAAAGAACCTTACAACACAAAAAATTTGCTTGTTCTGCCTTATAATAATAGTATGAAAGATATCCCTCATCTTCTTAAGAATTTTGGTGTTAATGTCGCATTTAAGAACAATACAACAATGAAAAATGTACTTATCAAGAACTCCCCAGACAATATTAAAGGGTGTGTATATAAAATTCCGTGTAAGTCTTGTGACAACTTTTATATTGGCCAAACCGGGAAAGCACTGGAAAAAAGAATTGAACAACATAAGAAATGTGTGAGATATGCACAAGGGAACAGTGGTATATTTGTACATGTTAGTGAGAACAATCATGCTATCAACTGGGAAGGGGCAAAAAGGATTGTATATTCTAATAATGCACTGGAAAGGAACATCATTGAATCTAGCTTCATAAAAGAAAGTTACAACCATAATATGAATATCAGTCAAGGGATGTATAAACTTGATCCTTTAATATCAAAAGAAATTTGTAAATTGTTTAAACTTTAAGGTAGGCAGTAGAGATATATGAAAATAGGATTATCATATTTGTAAACACAGTACGAGGGTAGTAAGGTTAATGAGTTTCCAAACTCCGCCTCCATGACACCTGTCAGGTGTGGATCTGAGGTGGGGTATGGTCTGTTTATCAGCAATGTCCCCTGAGAGTCTATTGTGATTTTTAGCCAAATGAGTTTTAAAGGCCACTCCTACCTCGACACCGGCCTGAGTGGGGATATGGAGCCTCTAACGGTTGTGTATGTTCGTCAGTACTGTTCTTGTAGTATATATATTTGTGACTTCTCACACTCTGTATCAGTCCTTCGTCAATGGCTTGGAAATAAAGTCGAAACCGGTCAGGACCTACACCCCGTTTCTTATTTTTCACCTGTGGTAATGTGTGATAAATGAATCTCGTACAAAAGTGATAATAATCATATATATATATATATATATATATATATATATATATATATATATATATATATATATATATATATATTCTTACGAGTGTGGTTGCATTCTGCAATCTTACCTCGTTTGGGATGCTTCTGACGGGGGGACCACACGTTGTAAAACGAAAGGAGAGGGTTATTTAATTGAGAATTCAATAAGGGAAGGTCTCAAGAGAAATTTCCGGTCTGAATTAATTACATGAATTTACAGGAATCAGAAGAATAAATTACACTAGTCTCTTGGCACTTTCAAGTAAAAATTAACAATAGGCAAATTAAGAGTGCCACTCACTTAATAATGAGACACAAATACATCAACTATAAATCTTGACTGACGGATGTAGGGGAACAGGAGGAAGCTGATGTTCAACAGCAACACAACCCTTCTGTAATGTATGGAGAAGGAACACGATCACTGGGTGAACCAAAACACAGTCTTATTATTACATGGAATGCTGAAGCTCAAGGAGTAATGTCAGACTATGCTCATTTAAATTACCAACAAATTTCAGGGTCTGGCACAATGCAAGGGGAAAAGGAAAAGGAAATGAGATAAGAATAGATAAATGACTGAACACTCTCCACTGCTCATTACTGTACCTTATTCCTTAAGTGAAGTTCCTTGCAGGATTGATTGGCTCTCAGTCGAGTGGGACCTTCCAAACGTGGCACTTAGATAGCACTTTGATTGTAAGGTGAATGGCCAGACAAAAGAGATCGAGTGATAGCTCGGAAGTCATGCTCCAGTGCCTTTTACTGGTTCAGTGTACTGGCTGTGTCTGGCGCCTGACACTGGCGTCAGCTCTGAATAGGCTTTCTCTTCCTCACCGGCTCTCATAACCCCAAGCATTTCAGGTATCCTGGCTGAGGAGAGCGCTTTCTGTTCATTGGGGCTTTGGACAGTTTCACGGTTCAGCCTGGGAATGCAGATCCTTTGTGGGAAGTAGAAGGATTGGCTGAGAAAAAGTTTCTTGGGGCAGACAGCTTAAGATTAGTGCTTTGCATAGGCTTTAGTGAGGGAAAGTGGTAGACCCTAACTCATTTGATAGGCAAAATTTAATTAATAAGTAAGCATCTTAAGGGTACTCCCTGATTTGGGTATTATTCCCCCGAGTTTGAGCATGATGGGATGTCAGCAAGTGAATACTTGTAGAAATATATATATATATATATATATATATATATATATATATATATATATATATATATATATATATATATATATATATCCCAGTGTAACGCAGTATCTTCTGTACTTTCCTATCATAAATTCAAAAAGAAGACCACTGCCTTCTTACCTAATATATAATAGCAATTTCTCATCCACCGCAGCCTCTTAATAGAATTTCATAGTTAAATTAATGGAGACATCTTTTTCGCGAAGGGCATGAGATTTCAACACCTTCGGCTGCCTGTTATTCTCCAGGTATCTTCTGTTGGTGAAATTCTTTTCTCTAGTTTTTATAGAATTACACACACACGCATACATACATATACAGTATATATATAGACATATCATTTTCCATATATATATATATGTATATGCATAATATACAATATATATATATATATATATATATATATATATATATATATATATATATATACATATATTATATATATATATATATATATATATATATATATATATATATATATATATATATATATATATATATATATATATATATATATATATATATATGTATATATATATATATATAGTTATATTTATATATATATGTGTATATGTAATTTTCTGACTCACATAGAGAATGAATCTTGGTCTCCCGAGTGACAGGTAGGTCAGTCGGTACCATCTTGGCCTGTCTCTTGAGAGACTGAGGTTTGTCTCCGATGTCAGACATTTATTTCTGCAAAACAAGTGCTCATGCATTAATTATTTTCATGTATATATATACACACACATATATATATATATATATATATATATATATATATATATATATATATATATATATATATATATATATATATATATATATATATATATATATATATATATATATATATATATATATGTAATTCTAATAGCCACAATGCCTTCTTAACTTCTCGAATTCTTCGCGCTTTTTTGGATGTGCTTGTAACTACGAAGCCGTACATCCAGACGCAAGAAATTGAAGACTGTGATTGCTGGTTGTGGGACACGAACCCGCGTAGCCTTAACTACAAGGAGGTCACGTTTCCGACCTGACCACGAGAAGGATCCTTCTCGTGGTCAGGTCGGCAATGTGACCTCCTTGTGGTTAAGGCGACGTGGGTTCGTGTCCCGCGACCGGCAATCACAGTCTTCAATTTCTTGCGTCTGGATGTACGGCTTCGTAGTTACAAGCACATCCAAAAAAGCACGAAGAATTCGAGAAGTTAAGAGGGCATTGTGGCTATTAGAAATACATATGTGTGTGTCTGGTAAAAGTGACCAGTAGATTCTACATATATATATACATATATATATATATATATATATATATATATATATATATATATATATATATATACATATATACATATATACATATATACATATATATTCTCACGTATTTAGAAAATTCGTCCCTCCAGTCCGTTAGCTAAGAAATCAAATTTAATGGCAGCCGGAGGAAACTCCACTGGAGGGGTGAACCTATGTAGGCCTACCCCCATATCGCCTGATTTTGGGGGGACCATGCTGACATCTTAGTCCCAGCACTATGATTTTTGTGGGGAGAGAAAGCCGTTAGGGACAGAAGGGCTAGCCAGGACCGTAATTGGGCTGCTATGCTGACCCTAGTAGCCTTAGCTATAAGACCTATTTCCCATTGACCATTTTGCTGGCTGAAATTGCTCTTACAGATCGACCGATGTCTTCGTGACCCATGCTGGAAATCGAATGGGAGACGCATCGCGCCCTGGCTGGACACACTCTTTCGGTGGGACTGAAGCCACACACAGTTAGTGTGGTCCTGCTGTCTATCACGATGGCAAGGTGTCAAAACTTCTGTGGCTGAAATTCGTCTTTTGCAAGCGAGCTCCATGCACAGATGCAATACGGTATGTCTGAAGTAGCAATTGACTGCCAGCAATCTTTCTCTTCTTGTGAATTTCTCTCCATTTTCTGTATTTCCAACTTTTCAATCTTCTAAAACAAAGCCCCTTTGTTCCCACAGCCTAGCACGCACATTTGCCCTCATGGGATGTTCCAAGCTCATATTAAATTAGTTCAGTGATAATTAGAGCATTCCCACCATAGTGTTACCATGTGCTAATTAAATCTAATTGATAAATTCCTCCATCATGCATAAGTAATTTCATGTGAGAGAAAATCATTTGACTGAGATCTATAACCCATAAATTGTTGGTTCTGGTACCTGCCATTATAATTCTTTTTGCTGGATATTATATTCTAATCCTCGCTTAGAGTAACAGCTTTATCAAGTTTCTTCACCTCTCTCTCTCTCTCTCTCTCTCTCTCAAATAAGCTCTTATATGTTCAGGAATTCCTCTTAGATATTGCTCTAAGACCACTAATTCTTCGAGTTTGTCCATAGACTTAACTTTAGCTGCTTCTAGCCATCGTTTAAAGCATCTCCTGACTTATAGGCGTAATCTAAGAAAGTTATATTGTCATCCTTCTCCAAAGATCTGAAATTTTCATTGTAATATTCAGGGGTCATCTGGTAAACCTGTAGTACATTGTGTTTGAGTACCTGGTACTCTTTACACTGTTCAGCTGATAAGGCTAAGTAGGCACTTCTTCCTTTCCCAATGAGAACACTTTGTACTAAAACTGACCATTTATCCTCTGGCCATCCCATACCTGAAGCTACTTTTTCAAAGTGATAAAAAAATTCATCTGGAGCTTCTTCTGTAAATTTTGGAATTAACTTCTGTACTCTTGGTACATCAAACACCGGGTCTGTGTTACTGATATAGTTATATGGGTTTACAGGCAGTAAAGATCGAGCTCTGATTAACTCCAACTCCCTTTCATGTTTTGCTTTTTCTCTTTCTTCTTCTCCTTGTCTCCTTGCTCTATCTCTTTCGTCTTCTTCTCGCCTCCTCACTCTATCTCTTTCTTCTTTTTCTTTTTCTCTTTCTTCTCTTGCCTTATCTCTTGCTTCTTTTTCTTTATCAGCCTGTATCTGTAGTCTAAGTAAGTTTTCTTCTGACTCCAACACCTTCACTTTACTCCAAAATTCTTCTGAGTCTAAACTCCTAAATTCTGCCTCTACATCACCGTTCTCATTCTCTTGCCTTACCTTATTTGAGAATTCTATCTCAGCTGCATTCAACAGATCATAAGCTTCTGCTAATTCGCCTTCTACTTTACCAGAGCTTATTAATGCCTTGATTGTGACACACTTAACTTCTGCCTCACTCATATCAAAAGGAACATTAGCCCCATATGTTATTGCTAAGCGAATCCACTGTCCCTTAGTCAGGTGAGATTTAGATAACTTTCTGATGGTTGGAGCTGCCATGAATTCCTGAACTTCAAACCGAGCCATTTTTCTAGTTTACTCAACAGGAAGGGTTTACAATTCACTTTTATATGGTTATTCTCCTACCAAAAATATATACTCCTAACACCACCAGTACAAATCATAAACCAGAGTGATATTCTGTTTAGTTCTCCTTAGACAATGGGCACCAATTAATTTAATTACCCTGGTCTGGCTAACAAATTATTTGAATTACTTTCGCGGACGATGGACAACAAATCTTTTGATTTAATTTCCCAGCTCTGGCTAACAAATCTTTTGTTTTAATTTCCCGGGTCTGGGCACCAAATCTTTTGTTATGAAGTTATCAAGCACCTGGTTATTACACAAATAGGTCAACAAATCTGTTGTGCAAATGATAATATCAAAAGTTACCTCACATCGACCAGATACTTGAAACCTCATAACAAAACTTCGACTGAATCTCTAAAGGTACAATGATCCCACAAACTTACTTATCACTGGAGAAAATCAATGTAACTTTATCAAGTTATGGATGAGGTAACAATTATTAAGTTATATCCAGATTAACTGAATATGAGTTTCACTTCAACCAGCACTGTAGCTGTCTCTCTGGTTCTATTTTACCTAGATAAGTCTTTGGTGAACAAACAGGAATATCACTTACCTTATACACACTCATTAATGTCTGTAAGTACTGGTATTCAAAATGAAACGCTATGTTTTAAAAACTTTAAACAAACAGGTTTATTTCTAAGTTCAGAAGTTATATATAAAGTTTACAATCTGAAAAGATTTACCATTAATTGACAACAGTGTAAGATTTAAGTATCTCTTAATCAAGTTTAATTCACAAAACTTTGCTTTATCAAGAAAACAATCTGATTATGTAAGAATCAAACTATTAATTATCACTTAAGTGCCAAGCTTTTACCTGTTTCAACAATTACAAACAGTCACCAAAATATTACTGATTGAAATCCACATAACATTCTCCAAAAATCTCTATAACAGGTAGGCACTAACAAAATGCTAAGAAATTACCAGCAAAACACGGCAACAATAAAATCACAATAATATGATAACACAGACATATAAGAATGCGACACACAAAAATGAAAACACCACAATCACCAATAATGTGTTAAAAAACTACATCAATCTTTTATATAACTTTTCCTTATAAAAAGAAAAGTCAGACTCACTTCTTCTTAAAACTTATTCAAACACAACAATTCTCTTTTACCAAGAATATTAACAAAATTCAGTATTCACCACATTACCTTTAGTAACCATTACACCAATATATATCTCCCCTTCAACACTTGTACAAAATATTCCTGAATCCTTCTACAAGATTAACACACTCCTGGGGTGAGTTTAACAGAACTTTTACAGACACTTCTGTTATTTCCCTTATATATAACGAGAGAGAGAGAGAGAGAGAGAGAGAGAGAGAGAGAGAGAGAGAGAGAGAGAGAGAGAGAGAGAGAGAGAGAGGTCTGGCCTTATTGCCCCTTGCCAGCAAACTGATCTGTCTCTAAGAAGACACTGGATTTCAAGTCTCGTAGGCTGAGAATATACATAGGGTGTTCACACAGAATACACATGTATGAATACACATACACACATGTATACAAGTATACTTGTACACACGATTGCTTCCAAGCTAACTGGCGTTATCGCTATGATTGACACTTCCTGGTCAGGGCTCACAAAAATCTTTTGTCAGCCTAAGGAGCTGGGCAAACACATTAGATATGAAATAACAGCACTTACTTGCTATTTCTCTTCTCTCTTCCTTAAAATTACGAATAGAACAGGCATAGGCAGAGTTAATAATGATGTAATAAGCACACAGTGATAAAAACATAACAGTTTAACTCGCCGACTGGGTGACAGTTCGTCATGATAACAAAATAAATGCTGTTTCCCTAAGCCACCACCTGAACAAACAGAGAAGGGAGCCCTTTCTCTCTCTCTCGGCAGACAGGAAGTAGCGATCTGATAAGCTTTCAAAATACAATTTCAAAAGATTAAACAAAAGGGGAAAAATATCCCACAGAATCATAAGTTTATATAACACACAACATTATATATATATATATATATATATATATATATATTATATATATATATATATAATATATCTATATATATATAATATATATATATTATATATATATATATATATATATATATATATATATATATATACTATAATATAATATACTATATATATATATAATATATATATATATATACTATATATATATATATATATATATATATATATATATATATATATATATATATATATATATATATATAATTTCTGTTGAAATCAATGGCATTATTTGCAGACTAAATGTTCATTTAGACACTGAATCTGTCTAAGTTTTCTCGAAGAGAAAAAGAAAAAGTACAGACTGATTCTGAGTCTAAATAAAAGCAGTCTCTGGAAATAATACCATTGACTTCAACAGAAACTGCTTAAGAGAGGAAATATGCTCAAACAGCGTGTATATGAATATATATATATATATATATATATATATATATATATATATATATATATATATATTTATATATATATATATACTGTAATATATATGTATGTATGTATGTATACATATATGTGTATATATACATATATATATGTATATATATACATACATACATATATATATATATATATATATATATATATATATATATATATATATATATATATATATATATATATATATATATATATATAATCATGAAGCTACAAATGTCGCTTAATATCAAATCCACGCTACCTCGGGAATATCCCCGATGGGGAATTATCACCGAAGGGGAATTTATAAGTGATAAATGGATCGAGACTCGACAGTGCCCGTCCATTTATCACTTATAAATTCCCCTTCGGTGATAATTCCCCATCGGGGATATTCCCGAGGTAGCGTGGATTTGATATTAAGCGACATTTGTAGCTTCATGATTGTATATAAATCACGGTGTGATAAAAAAAAATGTCATATATATATATATATACATATACATATATATATATATATATATATATATATATATATATATATATATATATATATATATATATATATATATATATATATATATATATATATATATATATATATATATATATATATATATAATACTTGTATGTACGTACATACATTGTCTGGGCCGTAGTTCAGATAATATTTACCGAGAAAAACACGGTCAAGGCTTTATCGAAACGCCTCGGTCCAAGGTGATTCTTTCTATAGATTTTGGGAATTCTTAGAGGGACGGGCCTGTCTCCTGGCGTCACTCGTAGAGAAAGGGACGGGGGAAAGACAAGGACAAAAGCTGGGAAGGTGGTAGTGATGAAAATCTTGCTTAGTTTTTTGTCTAATATTTTCTTTTTTCATATATTTAATTCAGCGATTATTTTTCCTGTTTCTATCTTCAAATGTATTTTTGATTATTTTTTTCTTTATACTTTGTGTCCTGTGTTATGCCTTCTTTTATATATTTGTATTTTTTTTATTGGTTATTTTTCCCGTTTATCTCTTGAGATTTGTTTATTTTGTTATATTTCTTCCATTATTATTTTCTGATTTTTTCTTTCTGATTTTCTCAGTATCATCTTACTTTGATCCCCCCTACTTTTATCCCCCCCCCCCCTCTCTCTCTCTCTCTCTCTCTCTCTCTCTCTCTCTCTCTCTCTCTCTCTCTTCTTCTTCTTCTTCTTCTTCTTCTTCTTCTTCTTCTTCTTCTCTCTCTCTCTCTCTCTCTCTCTCTCTCTCTCTCTCTCTCTCTCTCTCTCTCTCTCTAAGGTTTTTTTCGTAACACCTGGTATTCCTGGATTCTCCTTTCTCATCCCCAGATCCAATGAGTCTTTTGCTTCCTGAAAGGCCTCAGTGGAAAGTTATACCCTCAAAGGCCTTTGGAGAGATTCCTCGGTCAAGTCTGGCTTTTCCTTTTCCCGGAAAATAAACGACTTTTTCTTTTATTTTCTCGATACATTTCTTTGTGACTTGTGAGATAAAAGATTCTCTTTAGCGACCAGTGAACAAGGCACAAGTCAGAACGACTGAAGGCAATAAAAGATGGAAGGAAGGCATGGCCTTTTAATTGGCTTTTCGACTTTCCTGACTTTTCAGGATCGACGTCACGAGTGAAGATGAAAATATATTGGAATGAACCTGTAAGCCGTCAGCAACCTCACAGGGTATACTATAGGCAATACGCAAGGTTCTTTGCAGCGTCCCTTCGGCCCTTAGCTGCAACGCCTTTCATTCCTTTGACTGTAAATCAGTTCATATTCTCTTTCTTCTGTCTTACTTTCCTCAGCCATCTCCTAACAGATGTTTCATAGCGCAAATGTGAGGTTTTCCTCCTGTTGCACCCTTCAAACCTTTTCACTCTCAATTTCCCTTTCATCTCTGAATGACCTCATAGGTCCCATCGCTTGGCCTTTGGCTCAAGTTCAACATTCTGTTCTATTCTTATTTAAATTGTGTTAACGCCTCTGCCTTTTGCAATTCGTGAGACGTAGGCCAATTTAAACGAAAATACATGAAAATAGGAAAATGTATATTTGGTGTTGTTAGCAGCGAAGGCCAATGTAAAAAGGAAAATGCAAAACTAGACATTTCTCGATACACCCGACACTTATTTAATTGCCTTTGTGCGGTACTGATGTAAAAATGGGCATGGAGCCATTTTTCCAATTCCTGCTGTCAAATAAAAGTTACCTCCTGTTTTTTTTGCTTTTATTTGGCGCGGAATTAAAAGTGAATTTGTTACATGTTGCGATAGAGACGCACGAATTCGGATATAACTCATTTGATTTCGTATTTCGTAAAAGTTATTCTGTGAGAAGGGGAATGATGATCATTTATGGAAAGTTTGCACGAACACTTCTTTAGTTTTGAGAGCAGGTCCTATGTACAACAGTTATCATGGTTCATATTTCATATATAAAATTATTTCGAATAAGTGCTTGTATTTTTATCAAAAGCTTCAAGTGTAGGAATCTCATTCCGCGACGTTTGGAATAATTCCACACAATGGGAATCATATTCTGCTTACAAATCTTCATTTCATTCACTTCTATTGAAGTTCCTCGTATATACATAGATTCGCACGGATCAAAGTGTCTAGCACTTTCCGAAGAAGCACTTCGCCTGTCTAAAGTAGAGGCTAAAGAAATGTTATTTGATCTCAAATCATAACTTTACACAGTTTGTCTAATAGTCTGGCGCGTTACAAAGGAAGTATATCATCTATTTGAAGTAGAAGTCAGGCAGATAACCATCGTGGTGGAATGCTTTATAAAACAGACATATTCTTTATGATCTGAGTAACTAGCTCTCAATTGCTGTGGCTAGGTGGAGTAATATAAATAAGTGAATTTTTATCGTGATGTGCAGTGGTTTAGTTTTATATTAATAGCTAGTAACAGGATGAGTGGAATGGAATGTAAAATTTAGGCCAAAGACCAAGCTCTGGGACCTATTATGAGGTCTTTCAACGCTGAGAAGGAAATTGAGTGTAAAAAGGGTTGAAAGATGTAACAGGAGGAAAACCTCGCAATTGCTCTATGAAACGATTGTTAGGAGAGGATGGACAGTACATTGGACGTAAGAGAATATGAACGAAAGTACAGTAAAAGGAATGAAAGGGGTTGCAGCTAGGGGCCGAAGGGACGCTGCTAAGAACCTTAAGTAATGCCTACAGTGCACCGCGTGATCTGCACTGACGGCACTACCCTCCAACGGGGAAACTGCTGATTAATTTCAACTGAAAACCAAATGAAACTTGTTTTGTTTAACAGCCGGAACTGGAACCAATTGGTTTCCTGTCAGTTTTATGCAATGATGCACCGCAAAGTCAATTACGAAGGAAAACGGATATATCGTGAAAAGGTTAGCATAGATTTCCGACAAAACCTTTTAGGGAACGGAAAAACACGAGAAAAATACAAATATTTCCTGAACGTTGGTCTTATATAATTAAATGAAATTTTAAAGTAGCACGGAAATCGTAGAAACCCAGTTCTAATTACTAATTTATATTTCCTCATATCTTTCATTAACATGAATTATTAAACGATTTTGAGGTACCCATTCTGCTTAAAATTATAAATGACCTAAACAATTGAACTTTTTGAAATAATTTTTGCATAATTTCAAAAAGTATTTTGGCGAAAAATAGACTATGTAAAGTAGCTAATTGTTGATATATGCAGTAAGTATAAAAAAAACACCTTTGCACAATATTCTAACTAACAGAAGTATGAAATTATTATTATTATTATTATTATTATTATCATTATTATTATTATTATTATTATTATTATTATTATTCTGAAGATGAACTCCATTCATAAGGAACAAGCTTCCAAAGAATACGGTGTTCATTTGAAAGAAGTAACAGAAGGTCATAGGAAACACAAAGAAGAGATCAGTTTCTAGAAAAGAAAGTAAATCAACAAATTAGTAAATAAATAGATAGAAATGTAAGTAAATCGTTTAATTATTAACATAGTTCTTCTCTAATTTCCGTGTTATAATTTTAGATCTTTCGTAATCATCATCTTCCATTCCTCTCTCTCTCTCTCTCTCTCTCTCTCTCTCTCTCTCTCTCCACTTGAAGAATTCGCTCCTTGAGATCCAGAACCTCATTATCATCTAATTTCCGGTGTCAATTACCACCCCGATCTTGATAACATCACTAATGAGTCAGACGCAAAAGATTATTAATAATGCGTTTCTCTGTCTTCTCCAGACAATTAATCCCTGTCCACATTTTTCCATTGTTCTTCAATAATTATTCATTAGTTATTCATTAAGTATTAATGTTAGGTACTCAGTGTAAGTGAATCTCTTATTGCAATTATTTTTTAAAAGTAATTTTTTTTATCGTCACTATAATGAATTTCATTTAATTAATTATTCATTATTTATTCATTAATTCTTAAAATTAGGTACTCATTGTAGATGAGTATTTAACCTGAATTATTTTTCGGAAGTAATATTTTGTTGTGATTATTATCACTATAACGAAATTTTTATTTCTCAGAGTTCTGTATAGATAAATTTAATGTATCGTTTTTTAAAATTTGCTTTTTTTGAGTATTCAGTTATTGCAAATGTCATTAGATATTTTTAGCCAGCTGGCAAAGGATATGAAATGTAGGAATAATTCCTAAGTTTCGAATTATCGTAAATACAAGGACTTTAGGAATAATTTCTAAGTTTCGGAATACTGAAAATAAAAGAACTTACATTGCTAAGCGTGAGAAATAACTTTATTCTTTTTTTAAAACTATATCTGTTAATATAAGGCATCAAACACCAACAGAATATACTGAGAAATAGTTTAGATTATTTTAATTTTTATATCTATCAATATAAGGTATCAAATGACTACAAAATTAACAACAGTAGCAACAGCAAGATTGCTTCATCGGAGAAATATGTTAAAATCTGCCCAGATATTAAATTCGGGGCTTCGAAAACTATTTTTTTTAATTAAAACCTGGTCAAATATTGAAAACTGAAATTCAGCCTGGTACA
>JANJGK010000012.1:17050645-17063145 GCA_039081455.1 Macrobrachium rosenbergii | reverse complement strand
GCTGTTTAAGGGAGCGTTGAGCACTTCCAAGGAACTCGAACTCGGTACTCCACAAGGTGGAGTACTTAGTCCATTTCTGTTCAATATTCTCCTTCATCGACTTCTTTCCCTACTTCCTGACACTGATAACACAACCATCACTTGCTACGCAGATGATATATGTATTCACTCAGGATCTCCAGAACACTTGCAAAACTTCCTCTCCTCCTTCTACGAAGCAGCATCCTCCTGTGGTCTCATCATCTCCTCAGAAAAAAGTAGAATCTTCTCCCCCCGGCCAGCGAGGTATCTGCCAGAATTTACCGTGGGGAACAATGTTGTACCTCAGTGCACGCAATATCTTTATTTAGGAGCACCAGTACGGATAACACCTTCCATTCCAGCAAGACAGCGAGTACATCCCATTGCTCAAGATCTGTTGGCCCGTTTACAGCGCCACCTGACTCCTCTCAAATGGCTTACTAATTATTCTGCAGGAGTAGCTATTCTGGTCGCCAGAACCATATACATTACTCTCATCCGCTCAGTGGTAGATTATCTTTCCCCTGCACTGTTTCAACTCTCCAGATCAACTCTGCAGCCTCTTGAAAAATTCCAGAACCAAGCAATGAGACTCATCCTAGGCTGTCCAGCCTCCACTAGAATTGTAAACATGCAACATGAACTCCGTCTCCCACCACTTGTTGAGAGAATATACTCCAATGTCACCTACTTCAGTATCAAATGCCTGTATTACCCTCACCTTTCTCCCCACTACTCTCACATCATCAGGACTTCCCTGGATCTAGATGCACCTCGACCACAACTACGCCAGGGGGGACATACACTAGTCAGTACTGTCTGTTCAAGCATCCGGGAGCTTAACATCAACATTGTGGCAGAGGATGTGGACCATGGCCTTGCACCCTGGCAGACTCCTGTGCCTGCAATTTCTTACACTCCAGTCTCCAAGACTGACTTGCCTCAACTTCAACGACAACGTGCATTAGAGACCATCGACAGACTGTCCTCGTCCCTCAGTATAGCTCACCATTACTACACAGACGGTTCCCTGCAGCAGGACGGCAGCGCTGGATGTGCTGTTTTCTCCCCCACCTTAGAACCACCACAAGAGGGCTGGACAGGTTGTCGCCTCTCAAAGTCATCAAGCTCCACATATTGTGAACTACATGGGCTTCTAGATGCAGTTACTTTGATCACACAAACAAGAAACAACGGCTTGATCATCTGCAACTCGCAGTCAGCACTCCAAGCCCTCTCATCACATAAACCAGCTTACCAAGGCCTGGTTACACAAATACTTAGAAAACTAGACACAGCCAACATGAGCTCACTGGTAGTACACTTCCTGTGGATTCCCTCCCACGTGGGGCTTCTGGCTAACAGCACTGTTGACCGTCTCGCGAAGGCTGCCTGCCAACTGGATCCTCCAGATGCCGATGCACCCACTCCATCTCTCCTGTGCTGCAAGAAGATGGTATACCAGGCTGCCCGCTCACCCACCCATCATCGTAGTAATGCAGAGAGGGCCACCAGTGTATCAATACAACACTATGACCACTTCCTTCCTCACCAACACAAGTATCGCCGCAATGGACTCATGGTTCGTCGAAATAACGTTGTGTGTGCCCGTCTTCGACTGGGTTGGCGCCCAGTTTGGCAGGTGGCTGGGCAAGATGGGGCTCCTCAATTTTCTTCTTGTAGGTTATGTGACGCGCCCAACGCCAACACCCTAGAACACTATTGCCTGGAATGTCCACTTGTTACCAATTTATTACCACAAATATTCACAGTAGTTGATGTATGTAAGCAATTGTTAACAGACTATAATTTGCTTGATGAAATTCTCATGTGCCATCCTCACTTTGGTGGTCACTGAACAAATATTTCCTTTCATCAAATAGACTGTGTGTGATATTAACTAGAGCTAGGCCATTGTTGTACTCCATATGAATTCTATTGTATATGTTAATTTCCATATAGATGTAATTACTAATATTGTCACCATGTACTTAAATGTCTGACGCCAATGTGCGCAATAAATTGATTAAAACAAAACAAATCTCAACCCATCTTTACATAGAAGGGTGTAAAATTGTGGTCATTCTCCCAGCAATATAAGTTTTGTGAATTGTTAAAAATATTTAATGTTCCCTTGGCAGAATCTGATATAAGAGAGAGAATAATATTGTAACAGACGTAAAATTAAAGTGTTTTTATGAAGAAAGAGGAGTTGTGTAATGGTGTACAGAAGATTGTGAAAAGTAAAGTGTTATTTATTTATTTTGACCATGGTAAAAAGTTGAATGTGATTTGGGTAAAAAGTTGAATATAATCTTTTAAACAAGGTGAACATGATCTTTTAAAACGTGGATGTAATCTTTAAACAGATTTTGCCTTAGTGAAATTATTGTTGATAAACTCTTTGTGGATTTTTACATGTTCTTGTCTTTACATTTATTTTATGTCTTGTGTTTATAAATTTTATGTGTCTTGTGTTTATAATTTCAGTGTTACCCAAGATTTTGTGTTGGCGATTTAACATTGATTTAGTTAGCACTTTATATGTGTTGATACTTTAACATTGAATACTTGGCCTGATTCCCATTTCTTGAGATTTCTTTTTCAAATTTGGAGTAAATCTTAATAATTTGAATTTTACTTAGTTAACTTAATTTCTTAATAAATTAAAGTTTTGTGAATTAATCTTGTTTAAGAATTAATTCAATCTTATGTTGTTTTTGAGTAATAATAATTTTTTTTGAGATTGTGGACTCTACTTATAACTTTTGAGCTTAGAAATAGATTTTTGTATTTAAAGTTTTAAAAGCACAGTGTTTCATTTTTGACCACCAGTGAATAGAGTTGTTTGTGTATGCACAAAGTGATAGACATGCTTTGTTCTCCTTTATGTTTATTAAAGTGAATTAGGACCAGGGAAACAATTATAGTTGTTTAATAGAGTGATGCCCTTCCCCTTCTAGTATATTTATTGCTTAACAGTTGTTACCTCACTCATAACTTGATAAACTTAGATTGATTTTTCAATTGATAAGTAAGTTTTAAGGGATCACTGTTGCCTTTAGAGTATTCAGTCGTAATATTATTGTTATGAGGTTTCAGGTATCTGGCTGAAGTGAGGTAAATTTTTGGATTTAATAGTTGTGTGATAACCAGGTACTTGATCACTTCGTGACAATATATATATGTGTGTGTGTGTGTGTGTGTGTGTGTGTGTTTCCACTGCACTTCTGTAGTGCATTTTATAGACCTCTACGCATTTAGATCCGTAGCTTATCCTTTAAAATGACAAAACCTGAAAGGAATATTTCTCATGTTTCCATTCACTTGCTGCATATCTAACCTTCAAAGATATTCCGCAAGTTTAAAACCCAGCTAATCAGAAAAAAATTATATAATATTTTTGACTTGAGAAAGTCGAGGAATGCGTTTCCACTGTTTTTGTGTTCGGTGCGTCTCAGCCCAGGCGCACAAAGAAATAAAAAAAATAGAAAGTTCAAGCACCATCTTGCATCTGGCTGTTTTGATATGACCTCGTCCGAATACGGTGGACAGCTATGAGGAATTTAATATATAATATTGCGCCCTCTGGGCATAAAACTTTTTTGGGGGAAGGGCATTACACCCCTGTTTTTGCCTCTCATATTTTCCTCTTATCACTTTGAATTTGCTTTTATTAAATCGTTTTGCTTCATAATCCTTATATACTGGCGGTTATTTTTTACTTTTCTTTATTTTTCCTGTAGCCCTAGCTGAATTTATAGCACATGCTATAAGGGGCATATAAGCATGAATATGGTATTCATTTATATATAACTCAAAATGTTTATATAGTTTATTATAACAGCTATTGAAGATATTATTAACCCAATATATATGTATATATATATATATATATATATATATATATATATATATATATATATATATATATATATATATATATATATATATATATATATATATATATAGTTACGGTTTTCGAGAGGAAACGGAATTTACTTTACTTTTGCTAAATCTAACCTTGTGAAATAAAACCCACGAAAGACCGTAAATGGAAGGTCACCAAAGCGAGACTCTGCATTTCAATACTACTTTATTTATCAAACAAGATGGTAAATCAAAAGTGGGAATTGTGGAGAGATCTCACGTAATAAAAGGAACATGTAAAATAATGTACAACAGCAATTAACTGGATGGGAGAGCAAACACATCAATCTAACTTAAATGTGTACATAAATGGACCACGCACAAGCAGCCAATTAAGCCAATCGGCAATGCGATTATATCAGCCGGTGCTTGGGCGGATTCCTCTGGCAAATGAGGAACTCAGAAAAACGTCCACTGGGTAAACGACACTGATAGTACTCCTGGAAGTGAAAAAATTCTGATGAGACTCCTAATGAATTACGATTTCTCTTAGAATGAATTAACACACAAGTTGATGGGATTTGTATTACTCTACTCACAGCTAGCAAGGGAAATACTTTACTCTATGCACTGTCTCAAGGAAACACACACATGGGTATTTACACTGGTTGTGAAGTTGAAGATAAGAGAGACTGAACTGAGCTATGAAGTGCAAGAGAGAGGTATCGAGTCAAAGATAAAGAACACTGGCAAAACAATTCCCCCTCCAAGACATACTGTGATTTGCTTCCTTGTGATGCTTGATACAAGATCCTTCGCTGAAGTAGATCTGAGCTCTCCAAGACGATGTCTGGTTCAAGTGTCACAGTATTCCAAATGTGTGTGAAAAATGAGGGCCTGTTCGGTCCAAGATTCGACTAGCAGTTGAGCAGCGAGGCTGTGTGGCAAGAGTGGACTGACGTCCGCACGTGTGTTCCTCACTATTTTTAAGGCACAGCATCTTGTTGGGGGCCTGACTCCAGGCTGTGTCACTGGCGATGACCTGCAGATTAAGGAGAGGTTCTCATTAGTAATTGAAATCACAGTAAGGGGCAAATTAAAGCTGAGAATGAGTGAGAACAAACAGCATTCGTCCCCAGTTATGAACTCCCTAGAGATTCATAGACGGTCCTACCATCGACTAAGGTCTGTGCCACTCCTAAATTCTACCACTTCGCTCCCTCCTCTGTCGGTCTGCCTCTTCCCCGTACTCACTCCTAATATTTTCTGAATTATTAAGGAAATAAGTGAGAGAGCGGCGTGGACAACCGTAAATATACATACATATATATATATTGTCACGTGCATTTTTTCATTGCAATGCACGGGCAAGCTCCATGATTTTGATTTAAAATGTGTGGGTCACTAGGACTACACAAGTAGTGTCGTAGGCGCTCCCTAGCCCATTAACATTTTGATATGGCTGACACCCCATCTAGAAGTCTCCACCCACTCAGCCTTAATGCCTCTCCTTTTGTGTTCCCATTGTCCTCTCTTTGTGTGCGCGCCCTTCTCCAACTTCCAGGATACCAATGTCTCGAACGAGTAAACAGGACGCCACTCTGGAGGGGGAGATTTTTAATGGTCAACATCGCTTGAACAAAGGCAGTTTGGGCTGGGAGAAAACGCATAAAAAGGGAGGATGACCCGCGACGCAGGCAGTTTGCATACAACAGACGAAAGCAGACAGAATCCTTGCTAGTTGGTCTTCTGACCACCCTCCCTCTCTTCCCCAAAAGTAACTTTTGGTGTGCATATTCAGAATCCAATCCTCCACTGACCCCTTGCATTAAACTCAGAGTCTGGCTTCAACATCAAGACATCTCATCTACAAAACAAAGGTAAAGTGGAAATTGGAGTTGTTCGACGCACAATTCTGTAACTATATTCCTTACTGCTCTCATATTCACTCCCCTTGCAACCTCCTTCAGAGCCTACATGAAGTGGTGTATTTACTTGTGTCACGTAACTTAGGAGTGTTAACCAGTTTGCATTTTATTTGTTCTTTGATTGATCTCCATCTCAGCCTTCAGCATTCCCAAATAGAACGTGTTAATTGTTTTGCAATCGAGTGACTACGTTTGTATTGCAGAATAGGTGATTGTGAAGCTGTGTAGCAACTGTTATCCACGGTGCCTTCTCCCCATCCTCCCTGTGAGAAGATTCCTTCAAGTTGTGACCCTGTGTTACATGATTCTGTTTAATCTTAATCTAATTTTAGAGGTCCTTAAATCCATTGTGATTCACTTTATTATAAGGTTCTGTTAACCTACGTCTAAGTTTAGAGGTTCTTAAATCCACCGTGGTTATCCTCCCTGTAGGATCCTGATAATCTTAAGATATTCTAGAGAAGCTTATCTCGTGTTGATTTGCTAGTGGAACTATTTGCTTTGTGAATTAATGTGATTACAGTGCCACGGACCTAGTGATTAAGCTCCTGTGTGATTTTCTTCTGATTTGTGTAATTATATCCTATTAAGTCAATCCTTGATTTTCCCTTAATCTCCATTGAAATTACCCTTTACATTAACCATTAACTTTTTTTTTTACAAGTGTGGCCTCTAGTCAGATGCTGTTAGAACTTGAGTAAAATTTAGAAGTCATGTTGTAAACACATTGCAGACCGCACTCGTAAAATATATACACACACACACAACATATATATATATATATATATATATATATATATATATATATATATATATATATATATATATATATATATATATATATGTATATATATATATATATATATATATATATATATATATATATATATATATATATATATATATATATATATATATGTAGAATCTACTGGTCACTTTTTACCAGATACATGTGTAATTGTAATAGCCACAATGCCCTCTTAAGTTCTCAAATTCTTCGCGCTTATTTGGATACGCTTGTCACTGCAAAGCCTTAGGATCCAAGTGCAAGAAATATTTCATATTTCTTGCGCTTGGATCTTGAGGCGTATCCAAAAAAAGCGCGAAGAATTCGAGAAGTTAAGAGGGCACCGTGGCTATTACAATTACACACACACACACATATATATACGAGTATATATATATATATATATATATATATATATATATATATATATATATATATATATATATATATATATATATATATATGCACTCTGATTACGTACGTCCTTTGTCACACCTATGTTAGTGTCTATTATAATGAGTCTTTTAATTCCATAATTTTAAAATCCATCTCTACCATGGCTGTGACTCAATAAACGAGTATATACCAGGTACTCGAATTAGTTTCTAAGGCCAATGAAAACACAATTGCTCTTAAGAGAACGAGTTTGGATAAGTGACAAAGGCGTATTTTATTTATCAATTAGTTTATGCTTTTGTATAAAACTGACTCATTTGAAATTCCGTCTATATTGATATTGTGAACTGGGAGCAAATTAGATTATAAATAATGATTGATATGATAATGTGTTCAAGTGCCGCCTGAGAGCGTCTAATAAGCAATTAACATTTTTATGTAGTTAAGTTTAATTAAATTATATTTTCGAGTGATGTGAATGTCGAAATTTGCACGTAGTATTTGTGCTATAACTGCTTAACAGCTACTTTCCTCGTCTGAAACTCAGCCTCTATATTTTTTAATTAAAGTTTTATTTAGTTTTATTTGCGTATTTCATTCTGTTGTGGCCATCCGTTTTCCTGTTCAGGTTTTCCTTAAAATTTCTTCTCCCTTTCCAAGTCTATATTTCCCCTCTTTTCCAATTAAGGCTGAAAGATCTTCGGAATCGGGGAAATGTTTGAGACACGATCCGAATTCCAGCGAGTGGGATGATCTCGCTGAAGAATTTATAAGTGGCGGACTCTTCTCCATTTTCGGAAAGAGATGTTCAAAAATGGGTTTTGATTCCGTTCTTTGGGTTAAAAACGCATTGTTTAGTGGGGTTTATGATTATTATGTATTATACCTAAAAGGGTCGAGTGTGAATTTCTCCGTTTTCGATAAAGATATTCAAAATGAAATTCTGATTCCCGTCTTTGGGTTAAAACGTATCGTGCAGTGGAACTTACTATTATATGTTGTACCTAAAAAGGGTCGAGTGTGAACTGTAGTAAGTCAGACGAGGTGACAGACCTACTGGAGTGCGCGTGGGTATGTCGTGTTGCAGGAATCGATTGAAGAGTCTTATGAATACGAGAATACAAAGGGAATAGACTAAGCGAAAGAGGATATGGAATAAAGTGATAAAGAACTCTAAAACCGGACGGTTTCTCCATCGGAGGGCTTCGGGTTTTAGAGCTTGTCCTCCTTACCTAAAAATCCTTGATGGAATTGGGGTGTGGTCGGGAAAAACGGGAATGAAAGAGATGGGCTTCTTTCTTCTTAAATAGTCTGTCCATTCATTCCTGTTGGCTCAGAGGCAGAGTAAACAATAAAAAAAAATGGAGGGTGAGAATGACAGATACGAAAAAAGAATTAAACGCGGTGACTTTACTCTCATGCGTTTTCATTATAGACTTTTATTTTGGGGGGGGGGAGGGGGGGCGGATTTTTGAAAATAGTAGAGACACGGAGAAGCTGACAGAGGAACGGGAAAGGTGAAAGGTGTTAAGTAATTTCCTTAGGCGTTCATGTTAAAACAAAAATGATTGGTAACTGTCTGGTAGAAATGAAGGCTCGGGTGATCAAAAATGTAAAAGCATTTGGAAAATGTAAATGACGTGTTTTCGTTACTTTTAAATATCCGTGACGGTTTCAAAAAGTAAATAAAATGCCAGGGTACCAGGGTCTTAGCAAGAAAAATGTAAGATGAAACAAACTTGTATAAAATGATGTCTTTTGAAATTAATTGATTTAGTTATGTCTAGATATTCACTTTTATATTCTGTAAATTCCTGATAAAGCACGATGCGTGAATTTGAAATTAAAATTAATTCCAGTAAAATAATATAACGTTGGCTCGGTAGTTCCTCTCTTGCGTTAAGAAAAGAACCCCCCCAAAAAAAGAAAAGAAAATGAATATAATTTTATGAACGATTACATACAGAACTTAACCGGAAAGCTAAAAAAAACTAACTTTAATTCCTCCATTGAAATAACAGCAGGTTTTTCGAACGAACCTGGAATAAATGGAAATAAATAAAAATAAATAAGTAATAAATGAAAATGAATAAAGATAGATAAAGATAGTATGGAAAAACTCTTCTTAACAAGATTTTACTAGTTTTTCTTGGTTTTTCTTATGAGTACCAACACTCCGTTTCTCTCTCACCAAATAGATTTGATAAGAATTCAGTGTCCTGGAGTCTGGAATAATAATTCCATAAAGGTACTTTCCTTCTTTGGGGTCTTTCTGCTTGACGAAGCACAGCTGTTCACAGGAGGTCTCTTTGGTGTTTCGTTTGTATTTCAGCGGGTCACAATGTCCCATAGGGGGTAGTGCCGTCAGTGCACCCCACACGATGCACCGTAGGCATTACTCAAGGTTCTGTACAGCGTCCCTTAGGCCACTAGCTGCGACCCCTTTCATTCCTGTGATTATAACTCCGTTCATATTCACTTTCTTCCATTCTACTTTTTACCCTTTCCTAACAGTTGTTTCAACATTATTTTCATTGCTGAATGACCTCGTAGGTCCCAGTGCTTGGCCTTTGGCCTAAATTTTATGTTCCAGTTCTAGTGGGTAACAATGATTTCCGAGGTACCTTAGAGTAAGGAGAGAGTTTTGAATGCCTGGGAATTCGATTTTACATGTTGTAAATAATGAAAATAGATACAGAAATATTTTATTATTATTATTATTATTATTATTATTATTATTATTATTATTATTATTATTATTATTATTATTATTATTATGAAGGAGTCCCTCTTTTAGGACAGTGTTATTAACAGCAATAAGAAGAACGGAGAAGACTCATATGGAACAAGCCCACCACAGGGGCCATTGAATTGAAATTCAAGCTTCCAAAGAATATGGTGTTCATTTACAAGAAGTAACAGAAGGTAATAGGAAATACAGAAAGAGGAAGAGATCAGTTATTAGGAGAGAACAACTAAATTAAGAATTAAAGAACAAACAGATAAAAATGTGAGTAAATTATTAAAAACAAGGAGAATTGCTTTAAGGTAGTAATGCATTGCATCATTGCTTGAACTTTTGAGGTTCCAATTGCACGATATCCTCAGGGAGACTGTTACGAGAATGAATCTTTAACAGATGGGATTTAACACGTTGCCAGTAAACATATAAATGTGAACCTTTCCTGCCTCCGAAATGTTTTAGAAATTGTCCTCCCTCCCTCCCTTAAAAATGCTTGATGGAGTTTGGGGTGTGGTCGAAAAAAGGGACATGAAAAAACCTGTTTTCTTAAATAGTCTCTCTCTCTTTCCTTTCTGTTGGGATCAGAAGTGAGGGATATAGAATAAAAAATAAGGTGGAAAGTGAGAATTCAAAAATAGGTAAAAAAAAATTGAGAGACTTTATAGCGTTTTCATATTGGCTTTTAGTTTAAGTTTAGAGAAAAAATTCTAGAAAAAATTGATAGAGTTGAAATTGGAGTAAGATAGTATAAGCGCAAATAAAAAGCCTGTATTTCGTTTGTATGCTCTGAAAAAATACCAAAACTAGCAGGATATGTTTGAATAATAATAATAATAATAATAATAATAATAATAATAATAATAATAATAATAATAATAATAATATATATATTTTTTATCTATCACAGTCATCCTATTCGACTGGGTGCTTTTTACTTAGGAGTCCATTACTTTTCTCACTTTGTGCGCTGTTTCTAGTAGCACACTTTTCTACATAAGTCCTGGAACTACTTCGGCATCTAGTTCTTCCAGATTCCTTTTCAAGGATGTTGGGATCGTGCCTAGTGTTCCTATGATTATGGGTACAATTTCCACTGGCATATTCCATATCCTTCTTATTTCGATTTTCAGGTCTTGATACTTATCAATTTTTTCTCTTTCTTTCTCATCTACTCTGGTGTCCCATGGTATTGCGAGTCAACGTCACGTCTGGTCCATTGGCACGTATCACCCTACCTGTTCTGATACCATAGTCCCAGAGGATCTTTGCCTGATCGTTTTCTATAACTCCCTTAGGTTGGTGTTCGTACCACTTATTACTGCAAGCTAGCTGGTGTTTCTTGCACAGGCTGCAGTGGAGGGCTTTTGTAACTGAACCATGCCTCTTTTTGTACTGGTTCTGTGCAAGCACCGGACATTTGCTTGCTATATGGTTTATGGTGTCGTCTTTCATATTGCACTTCCTGCATATGGGTGAGATGTTGTTTCCATCTATTGTTCTTTGGACATACCTGGTTCTTAGGCTACGTTCACACAGGGCGTTTTCAACCGCGCGTTGAGATACGCGCGGTCGATTGTTCAATGTTAGCTTATGGAATCGTTCACACGTAACCGCGGCGTATCGCGGCGGTTTCCAATACGCCGCGGTAGCGAGATTCCCCTCGCCAACGCGCGATTGCCGGGCGTGTCGAGATACATACAAGTCAATGACATCGTTCACACACAGCGGTGAACCGCGTTTTTTGAAGACAGCAGGTGCCATCATTGGCTGTGTGTCAGCCAATGAGAAAAGAGATTGTGCGTTACCATAGCAACCCACGCCACCACGTCTGGTCCCCGTGATCACAGTCACACACACTATTGCATCGCTGTCACTGTTAACTATGGAGAAGGATCATTTTGATACCGATTTATTCATAAATGAAATTGAAAAACGCCCATCAATTTGGGACATGAAATCTCAGGAGTACAGAGACAGAATGGTCAAGAAAAAGGGTTGGGAAGAAATTGTGGATCTTTTCTGCACTTCTGAAGATATGAAGGAAAAAGAAAACCTAGGTAAGTTAACTGAATAACACAACTTTATTACTTATGTTTGTATATCATCAGTGGATATACAAAAGCATTATGTCCTGAAACTCACATTTTCTTTCATTTACAATATGATCTTATATTTACATCAAACAAATTTCTAATAACTAGGATGACATATTTTATCCTTTTTTGTTCTTTGTCAGACTTGAAAACTTTCCTAAATCATTCTGTCCTGCCATTCAAGTTTACCTTCATTTACAAAGTAATCTGCATATGTTTGACTCCTAGAAACCAAAACACACGGTATGTAACGAGGAAATAGAATTAATAAATACATGTCATTTTTTTTCCGGGGAAATAGTTGTTGGATTTATATATAGAACACATTTCCTTCAATAAAACAGATTATAATAAAGGGCTCACCCTAATGTTTTGACTAGTTTTTGTTCTGGGCAGATGGAATCCCTCATCAAGGTGCTGATCTTCGATATGTCTATCTTGATTAGGCCTAACAGAGCATCGAAAGATTTCATACACATTCTAAAATAATTTAAAAATTTTTCTTCATGCTCTCTTAAAGATGGGTATAATGTTACAAGTAAACCAAAGGTATGTCTGTCATGTAAAACTGGGTGTACCCAATGCCGTCTTTGGCGCTGTTTGCGCCGATTCAGTCTGCGATTCAACAGCCAAACGCAAGCTATTTCTTCCACGTCCATTCT
>JANJGK010000012.1:16989302-17050545 GCA_039081455.1 Macrobrachium rosenbergii | reverse complement strand
TCCTACCGAGTGAGGTGCCGTTACATACCCCGCACCACTCGCGGACTGTAAACAAGCCGGCGTCACCCACATTCCACTTTTAGCACGCGTTCGCTGTTGTTGTGATACAGAGGAGGCTTGGATCCGGTCCGATAAGGTCCCAAAGGAGACAGTCATCTTCCCGAGGGACCAGGCCCAATCAGCCCTACTACAGACCTTGTCGGAGTGGCAGGCGGAGAATACAAAGCTCACTCCGGCAAAAGGTGCATTTACCATGTTCTCTCTGGGGGAAGCCCTCCCCACTCCATGCACCTCTAAAGTCGCCTCCCTCACCAACCAAGCTTGCGTGGAGGGCAAACCAGTTCCTCATCTCCGGGAGATAGATCCCACATCACTGGTCTTACCCGGAGACTCCCAGTATTGGGCGGCAACCCCGGATACCTTTACGGTTACCCGGCTGGACTCTGACTGCGCCTCTAACCTCTTTAGCGAGCAACTCCCCAGAATCCCAGAGTCGCTCCTGAAAGCCGAAGCAGACGCTAAGGACAGACTTAGTAGGTCCTTAAACTCATTGACTTTGGCAGAGGCAACGTCAGTGGTATACTGCGAGGATCCTCTTTTCCAGGTGTTGACGAAATCTCTCCTGGGAAGTTTCCAACAGGACCTCTATGATTTTGTAAAGGCCCGATTGAACTGCCGGAAGCACATCTTTTCGGCAGCTTCTATCCGTCATGAGCCTAACAGGCTCATAAAAAGCTCCATCTGGGGAGCTAACCTATTCCCTCAGGAAGAGGTTGATGCAGTCCTAGCAGAGGCAACTAGGGCCAACCAGAGTCTCCGCTCCCATTGGGGTTTGTCCTCCAAGAGGAAACAATCTGAGCCCGCCGGAACTCACCCTAAACAAGGGAAGAAGTTCAAGAAATTTAAGCGGCTCCCGACTCAGACAGTACTGCAGGCCATCCAGGTCCCCGGCCCTGGACATCCCTCAACCTCCCAACCTCAGCCTCAACCTCAGTATGTGCTGGTTCAACCAGCCCATCAACCTCTCGCTGCCCCTTCTTACGTTTCCTCCCCTGCTTATAATGCCTCTTACGAAAGCCAGGGAGCATTTCGGTCAATCTAAAATGCAAAAGGAACGAGAGCTAGAGGGTACTTCAGAGGTAGAGGTTCATCCCGCTCCTCCTCCAAAGGAAGGGGAGGCAGGGGATCTAGAGGAGGCAGGCCCTCTCCCGCACAGTGAGATATCTCAGGTAGGCAGGAGGTTGTATCATTTTCGGGACCAGGGAGCTTCAGTCCCTGGGCCCAGAGCATAGTCTCCAAAGGATTGGGGTGGGGTTGGATCAAAAGTCCTCCCCCCCCCGATCAGGTTCCATCAATCACCCTCCAAGGCTCTGAAGGACTTTGTGAAAGATCTGTTAATAAAGAGGGCAATAAAGAAAGCGAGACATCTGAAATTTCAGGGCAGACTATTCAGCGTCCCAAAGAAAGGTTCCAGTCAACGAAGAGTAATTCTAGACTTGTCCCGTCTAAATTCCTACATTCAATGCGACAAGTTTCGAATGCTTACAATCTCGCAGGTTCGGACCTTACTTCCCCGTGGAGCTGTAACCACCTCTATAGATCTTTCAGACGCCTATTATCACGTCCCGATTGCGAGAAGGTTCTCTCCTTATCTGGGGTTCAGACTAGGAAATCAAGCATACTCATTCAGAGTCATGCCATTCGGTCTCAATATAGCTCCCAGAATCTTCACCAAACTGGCGGACACGGTAGTTCAACAACTCCGGTCCCAAGGGATCATGCTAGCCGCATACTTAGACGATTGGATCGTTTGGGCGTCCAACGTCGACGAATGCCGGAGAGCGACAGCCATAGTAATCGGCTTTCTGGAATCATTGGGCTTTCAAATAAACAGGGAGAAATCCCGCCTAGTTCCGGAGAGTCGCTTTCAGTGGTTAGGAATCCAGTGGGACCTGGGTACACACAGACTATCCCTTCCGCCGGCCAAGCGGAGAGAAATAGCGAAAGCAACCAGGCAATTTCTCAAGAACAAGAAAGCTTCCCGTCGTACCCAAGAAAGAATCTTAGGTTCTCTTCAGTTTGCTTCAGTGACGGATCTTCTTTTGAAATCCAAACTGAAGGACGTAAACAGGGTTTGGCGGAGTCGAGCCAATGTCAGATTCAGAGACAAAGTATCTCTGATTCCACCGATTCTGAAGAAGAGACTCCGGCCTTGGACGTCCGTCAAGAGCTTATCGAAGTCAGTGCCCCTTCAGTTCCCTCTGCCATCCCTAGTGATTCACACCGACGCTTCCCTAAGCGGGTGGGGAGGATATTCCCAACACAAGAAGGTGCAAGGGACTTGGTCTACCATGTTCCGCCAGTTTCATATCAATGTTCTGGAAGCCATGGCAGTCTTTCTAACCCTGAAGAAACTGCGCCCGAACAATCGGATTCATATAAGATTGGTTCTCGACAGCGCAGTAGTAGTGCACTGTCTGAACAGAGGAGGTTCCAAGTCGAGTCGGATCAATCAAGTTATGATAGCAATATTTTCTCTAGCAAACAAACACCAGTGGCATCTGTCTGCTACCCACCTTGCAGGGGTTCGGAATGTCATTGCAGATTCCCTGTCCAGGACAACTCCGCTGGAGTCGGAATGGTCCCTGGACAAAACCTCCTTCAGGTGGATTTGCAACCAAGTTCCGGGTCTCCAAGTAGATCTCTTTGCAACAGAGTGCAACCACAAACTACCTTGCTATGTGGCCCCCAATCTGGACCCTCTAGCCCACTCCACAGATGCGATGTCCATAGATTGGAACAAGTGGAAAAGAATCTACCTCTTTCCCCCAGTAAACCTGTTATTGAAAGTCCTTCACAAACTCAGGACATTCAAGGGCCAAGTAGCCTTAGTAGCTCCGAATTGGCCGAAGAGCAACTGGTTTCCACTTCTTCTAGAACTGAAGCTTCGGTGTTTGAAAATTCCCAACCCGAAAATGACGCAAATAGTACCAACTCAGACTGTGTCAGCTTCCTCAAGAATTCAGAATGCCCTAGCTTTGTGGATTTCATGAAGTTTGCTGCTCAAAGGGATGCTAATATCGATCCTATTAACACTTTGTTCCTAGAGTCAGATAAAAGGGAATCCACTCTTAGACAATACGACTCAGCAGTCAAGAAATTGGCACTCTTTCTAAAAGAATCTGAAGCTACAGTAATGACCACTAATTTAGCCATTTCATTTTTTAGGTCATTATTTGAAAAAGGTCTGGCCCCTAGTACTATTACTACAGCAAAATCAGCCTTAAAAAAGATATTATTGCACTGGTTTAAGATTAACTTAACGGACTCTTATTTTTCGTCTATCCCTAAAGCCTGTGCTCGTTTGAGACCAGTAACCCGCCCACAGTCGGTTTCCTGGTTCTTAAATGATGTCCTTAAGTTAGCCTCAGAAATAGATAATCATAACTGTTCTTTCACTAACTTATTAAGGAAGACCTTATTTTTAATTAGTTTGGCTTCAGGTGCTCGAATTTCTGAACTGGCTGCCTTGTCTAGAGAACCCAATCATCTGGATTTCCTTCCATCAGGTGAAGTGTTACTAGCTCCTCACCCTAAGTTCCTAGCTAAAAATGAAGATCCTCAGGATAGGTGGTCCCCATGGAAGATCATCCCCCTCCCACAAGACCTGTCTTTATGCCCAGTCTTTACCCTGAAAGCATTCTTAGACAGAACCTCACACATAACTTCAGGGCCTTTATTTATAAGGGAAGGGGGAGGAACCATTTCTTTGAAAGCCATTAGACAACAGATCCTATATTTCATTAAACATGCAAACCCAGATTCAGTCCCAAAAGTGCATGACATCAGGGCAGTGGCCACCTCCACTAACTATTTTCATTATATGAATTTTGAGGATCTGTCAAAGTACACAGGGTGGAAATCCCCTGTAGTCTTTAAACGCCACCTGAAATCACTAGAAGCTCTTAAATTTTCTACAGTGGCGGCAGGGAACATAGTTCCTCCACCAGTATGATTCTTTCTGTACTCAGTCACTCTCCTCCCTCCTACCTGCCTCATTTATTCCCCTTTGGTCATCTCCAGGTCAGGCATGCTTCACACCTTCTCCTGACCATGTCATGAATTTATCCTGTTTATTGTTTACCTCATTTACATATATTGTTTTGTACTGTTTTGTGGAACACAGTTTCCTTGTATTAGTTTTAAGTATGTGTTTAGTACTTAAGTCTGTAATTTTAAGTACTCTTCTCCATTCAGGATCTTGTATTCATGTATAATTATGTTATTTATAAAACTAAGTATATTACGGTGTCATCATTATGTCTTAATGCCATTCTTACTACTAAGTTATTAAAACTCTTGCAGATGTTTAGTTTTATTACTTTCCTCTACAATCTTCTTTTGTTTCAGAATGGTATTTTGATTTCTCTGTTATTATTTCACCGGCTGACACAGGTCGAGAAACCCAGAAAAAGGATTTTGACAAAGGAAAAATCTATTTCTGGGGAGAGACCTGTGTCACCCGGTGACCCCCCCATATTTCCTCTTTTCCCCCCCTGGTCAAATACCATTCCGGTGTGGGGTGCTAATGTGGAATGTGGGTGACGCCGGCTTGTTTACAGTCCGCGAGTGGTGCGGGGTATGTAACGGCACCTCACTCGGTGGGACTTTTGACATTGGGAAGATTTACAGGGCGGAGGCCTGTGATTGTGACAATCTCACCCTTTCTCATACACGACTCCATACCATGGAGCTCGCACCGGGGGTAGTAACTCCGGCTTAGCTTTTTAGCTTTTCTCTGGTATATTTAGCAATAGCTTTACCTTGAAATAAGTGCTGAAAGGTTATTTCACCGGGTGACACAGGTCTCTCCCCAGAAATAGATTTTTCCTTTGTCAAAATCCTTTATATATATATATATATATATATATATATATATATATATATATATATATATATATATATATATATATATATATATATATATATATATATATATATATATATATATTTATAAATACTGCTATTTGACCTCTCTCCTTTAATCTGTAGGAACAGAATTAAAACCAAAAGGAAAAGAAAGAAAGACAAGACAAGGCAGCACCAAGGACTAGCTTCTTCCATGGAAGCAAGGGAGGGAAAGCTAAACTGTGTTTTGTTATTGTGTTCAAAAGTTAACTGTCTTAGTAGCTGGTAGGTTAGTATTACAGACTCTCCAACAGGGAGGGTCTCACCAGGCCCTCTTTAGTTAGGGTGTCCTGTAGCCTCATTTTTCTCTGTAGTATGTATCGATATTTCTTGTTATTCTTTCAGACTGCCCACAACCTATGGAAGGATCGCTGTTTACGAAAACAACAGCAATCCCGCTCCCCGACCTAGGGTCAGAGAGAAACAAGCAGTCCTACAGAGCACACCATCGTTAGTGCTCCTGCCAAATCTGTCCTTTGTCTTTTTTTCTAACTTAGTGGAACCAAATACGCATTTTTCACAGACCCCAGGCGTCCGTTGCAAGTGCGTGCAAGCAGCCTACATGAAGGTAAGTCTGAGAATGACCACTATTCGCCATTCCTTTGCTATTTCTCCCACTGTATTTCTTTTCTTTTAATTCCCCTCTTCTCAGCCATTGACTAAAGATCCTGATGGAACCATATTTCCTGTCATATGAAGTCGAGTATATATAAAGTATAATTAGCATTGCCTAGTGAGATTGTATAAGATATTCCTCTTGCAGTTATTAAGAATTTGGGAGAGGTCAATTATAAGTAATCCTCAGGCAAGCCTTGTGACCTGATCATACCTTCGTTTGGAAGTGGAATAATCTTTAATATACTAGAGAACTGCTTACAAGAGCGCTGCTAGAACTATCAGCTGTTGCGTTATAACCTAAGTATGGGAAATATTACTGTGTCCGAAGGGGAATAATGGGCGCATGTAAATTCCCTCTGTGACAATTAATTTTTACTTTTGTTGAACTAGGTGGGTAATCATTGGGTTTTATTAAACTAATTTGTTCCAGAAATAATCAAAATATTCAATATATAACCTAGTTCCGACTGGCGACCTAATCTAATTCAGTTAACTGTCCGTCTCTTGTGGTAACTTCCAGCCTTAATTGATAGGATTACATGGGTCTTCAGTATAGCAAGGCTGCATTAATCACAGTAATTAATAATTAACTCATCCAGTGAATGATGCCCGTAACAATATATATATATATATTTATAATATATAATATATATATATATATATATATATATATATATATATATATATATATATATATATATATATATATATATATATATATAATTATACATCTATATTATATATGTATTATATACTGGTGTGTATATATATATATATATATATATATATATATATATATATATATATATATATATATATATATATATATATATATATATATATATATAATATATATATATATATATATATATATATATATATATATATATATATATATATATATATATATATATATATATATATATATATATATATATATATATATATATATAATATAATATATATATATATATATATATATATATATATATATATATATATATATATATATATATATATATATATATATATATATATATATATATATATATATTATATAAAACACACACATATATATATAAATTATATATATGTGTGTATGTATATATGTATATATATATATATATATACATATACATATACATATACTATGTCACCCCTTCCTCATTCTAAGAGTTTTATTGAAACTTCAAAAAATAAAATTTTGTGAAAGAAATACTTACCATTAGCATCCCACCGTTCCCATCTTTATCTGAGCTAAAATTACCGATGTCTCCCACTGCAGCACTACAGTCCTTGTTTTCTGATATCTTTTTACTGCTGGAATCAATTCTTTTACTTCTTGGTCTTTTTTCATTTTTAATCATAACCTTTTCAGGAATTAGTTTCTCCTCCAAGTTTTCACTCAACACTTCACTATTATCATCAGGTAACACTGAGGCCTTGTTTCCTACATCAACACAAATCAACTTTGGATTAGGCATAACAGTGTCTGGATTAACAGACCCTAAAGTTCGAACTTCAGAGTCATCCTCCTCAGAGTCATTGAGCATTCGTTTCTTCGATGTACTTTTGCTTCCCATTCCCCAGCAAAGATTTTCACTTTGCAAATAATCATCTACATCTTCAGAAGTACTGCCATCACTAAAAACACTCTTATCATTAAGATCACTAGTAGGCAACACTGAGCAACTAGAAGTTAAGGACTGAGTTCTTGATTTTTTGGAAGTAACTGGCACATACTTAGAATTAATTTTAACGACAAGTTCCTTGGTTTCAATGTGCTTCTGCTTCGGGCGAGATATCAGCAGCTCCTCTTTTCGTCTTGCTGCTCTGATGTTACGCCAAGTGGCTGATCGATTGGAACTAACTGCTGAAGCTGATAGGTATCTTTCTATAGTTGTTGGAACTCTTCGCTGGTCAAAATCTTGATCGATTCTTTGCACTATACTCTGCCTGCAAAAAAATAATTTTACACATGATTGCAAGATGCTCTACATTTATCTATCTAATATATAAGAAAACTTAAGGAAACGATCATTTATTGAACATTTTGTAAGAAAGAAATGAGCAACTAGCTATAAAAATATCTATCCAGGAAACACATACTTAGAAATTTCAGAGACAATTTTAAATGAAGAAATGACTTAACTAAGCATTATTGTTCTTGATTTCCCCAGCATGACTGCATAATTATTACTGTTCCTCTTCTAAACCAATGACCATTATACTGAGGCCTTGAGAATGCATTCAGCATGCAAGATTTATGGAAAGCAATTACTGCAATATGGATATTCAGTTTCCCTTAAAACAACCCATTCTTTTAAGAGCAAGATAAGCCAAGACAACTCAAGTGGAGCTATACAGCTTCTGCAGGGACAAATTTGGAATTGTCTCTCACCAGTCTAATGTATATGATTAGCCATGCCTTTTCTTTTGTTGGGAGGTATTATGGCAAGCCTCCCATAACTTGCCCCTTGTGATTTTTCCATTGTTTCTACCTTCAACATTTTTATTCATACTCTTCATGTCTATTACTTTTACAGTGCTTACCTATTTGCCCATCTATCAATTTTTGCACACCTTCTCCCCCCCCACACAATATCCATTCTCTGAGATAAGTCTTTACCCTCAATTTGTCAATTCCAAAATCCATTTATTAGCCAGATGCACCAAGTAGTGATTAACACACCATCTGTGTGAAAGGCTACGCCAGATCTAATTTATGAATAATAATTCTATATTTACCTCATTGCCTCATTAGTAGCATATAAGTCTGATTCCCTGTGATGGTGACTGTGTGCTTCATAGGCCCTCTTTGAGTAAAAGAGAGCTGTACATAAGTTACACTGAACTATTTGCCTGAAAAAGAAAAATTTAAAAATCAAGTCAAGACAGCCTTTAACCTTGTACAAACTGTTATCAAAATAAATATGACATTTTTATAATAAAATAAAGTTTTATATACAATTACCAAGTAATTACATAGCTATAAGATTTCCTACCATGGCAGCCTAAAAATCCAAAATTAGTAGTAACGATTTGACTAGCTAGTGTAGGTGGTTAACCCCGCCCACTTTCGGGGTAAGAAGAGAATTGATGTGGCAGAGAACTTCATTCGTTTTCTTGTCCTGAAGTCCATGTGAGGGGAGGAAGGAGGGCTCTGATTTAGTAACTACTTGGTAAGTATATATAAAACTTTATTTTACTATAAAAATGTCATTTTTATATAAGCAACTTACCAAGTAATTACAAAGCTGAATCCACACTGAAAGGAGGTGGGATACATGGAGATATTCTACCTCAACACATTAATAAGGTAATGACTCTGATAGCAGAAAAGTTGCCAGCACTGGTGCAATGCTTGTTGTTTCCTTACCTGGTAAGATAGCCACTGCAGGTGGGTACTGCCTCTGGTCGTTGTTCATCTTAACTCGTAGTGGCGTGGCGGTACAGCCATGAGTTGCCTCCTACTTTAGTGGGGACTTTGCAGCAAAGGATGTACTCCGATGGCTCGCAAAGTTAATAGGTGCCCTTGCCCTGGGCGTAGGACCAGAATTAAAACATACAACGCTGTTACCTAAACTGTAATAAAAAAAACCACACCCAAACCAACTAAAAGAACTGGTGGGTACGCCAGGTACCATGTACCCCAAGGCTCACCTCGGACTCAACACCCTTACTCAAGGCAAGGAGATAGAGGAGGGAAAGAGAGTTCCCTATGCTTCCTCTCCCAACACCATGCCAGCCACGGATAAAAGTCCTAATGTACTATAATTCTCGAAAACCGTTTCCACTTCTTTGAGATAATACGATGCAAACACTGACCTGCACTTCAAATATGTAGATTGCAGGATGGAGGAGGGGGACATGTTGTGTCTGAAGGCAAGAGAAGTTGCCACTGCTTGAACCCCGTGAGCTTTGACCTAAAATGAAGGTAGGATGTCCTCCTGGATCAGTGTGCGCGCCTCGGAAATTAGGTCCCTCAAAAAATAGATCGCATTTTTGACATCGGATGAGAAGAGTTTCGAACGGAGCACCACAGATGACTAGAAGAGCCTCTAATTTTCTCAGTCCTCTGAAGATGCTGTAGTACCTTAAGAGTTCTTACTGGACAGAGAAGCCTCTCCTCTTCCTCCAGTCCAAGGATGTCTGCTAAACTTTTAATGGTGGAGGAATGGGGCCAGGACTTGGAAGGGGCTTCGTTCTTAGTAAGGACCCCGAGAGAGAAGGATCATACTGCATCTCCCTGCACGAAACCTACTCTCTTGTCAATGGCCTGGATTTCACTGACATGTTTAGCAGTGGCTAAGGCGATGAGGAAGAGAGTCTCCCTAGTAAGATCCCTCAGAGAGATCAAGCAGAAGGGTTCAAAAGCTGGACATCAAAGCCACTTTAAGACTACATTGATTTTCCATGAGACACCTTCAGATCTCCTCTGTCTAGTTGTGCTAAAGGATTTGATGAGATCACTGAGGTCTTGGTTGGAAGAAAGGTCCAACCCTCTGTGCTTGAACACAGAGCTTAACATGGACCTATACCCCTTGATGGTGGAGGACGATAATTTCTTGGATGACCTCAAGATGAGCAGAAAGTCAGCGATCTGACTTATAGATGTCTCAGAAGAAGAGACGTTATGTCGTCTGCACCAGTTCCGGAAGACTGTCCACTTAGACTGATAGAGGTTGCTGGAAGACTGGCGCCTGCACCTAGCAATAGCCTCTGCAGCTGCCCTTGAAAACCCCTTCGCTCTGACAAGGCCCCAGACATTCTGAAGCCTGTTAGGGCCAGAGTAGACAACCCTTGGTGGAACCTGTGGAAGTGGGGTTGTTTGAGAAGAGACGGTTTTTGAGGGAGCAGTCTTGAAAAATCCACCAAAAGACGAAGCAGATCTGGGAACCATTCCTTCGTCAGCCAGAAAGGAGCCACCAGAGTCATCGAGGCGTTGAGATGAGAGGAGAACTTGTTAAGTACCTCTCTGATCATGCCAAAGAGAGGAAAACCTTAGACATCTAGGCCCAAAAAGTCCTGGAGCATGGCATCTGTCGCCCATGCCAAAGGGTCCAGGGCTGGAGAGCAAAAGAGGGGGAGACGATGATTCCTGGATGTCGCAAACAGGTCGATCAATGGAGCGTCCCAAAGCTTCCATAGATTGCTGCAGACCAGAGGATCCAGAGCCCATTCCGTGGGAAGACCTGGTTGTGGCGACTCAACTCGTCTGCCAAGACGTTGAGTTTCCCTTGAATGTAACGGGTGACAAGAGTGACTTGGTTCCGGTCTGCCCAGAGAAGGAGATATCTGGAGGCCTCGCAGAGGGAGAAGGAGTGAGTGCCTCCTTGTTTGCGGATGTAAGTTAGAGCAGTTGTGTGGAATAAACGATCACCGTCTTGCCAAAGATCTGAGGAGAGAAGGACTGGAGGCCCAGATGAATGGCCCTCAGCTCCTTGACATTTATGTGGAGGCATCTCTGATCCATGGACCACACCTCGGACACTTCTTGGTCTCTTAGAAGGGCTCCCCAAACCTAAATCTGACACGTCTGCATATAAGTCTAGGTCGGGGTTCACAGGTAGAAGAGATTTTCCCTGAAGAAGTCTTCCTTCACAAAGCCACCATTGCAGGTCTGTCTTGATCTCCTGTGTGATGGGAAAAACGTATGAGTCCAGTTGGGTCTTCCTGTCCCAGCTGGCCTTAAGAAAAAACTGCAGAGGTCTCATATGCAGTCTGCCCAAATTCACGAACTGCTCAATGGAGGCCAAGGTGCCCAGGATACTCATCCGCCAGTTGGCCAGGCAGACCAGGAGAGAGAGAAATTGGCGGACTGTGCAAAGGCAAGAGTCCATCCTTTTGGGGGCTGGAAAAACCTGAGAAGTCTGAGAATTCAGCACCATGACCAAATAAGAATCTCCTGTGTCAGCAACAGTTGAGACTTCTCTATGTTGATGAGAATGCTCAACTCTTGAGTCAGGCAATGAGTTGTCCTTCGAAGGAGCCAGTCATCCAAATATGGGGAAATGTTGATCCCGAGAAGGTGGAGCCACTTGCCAAGAGGAGCGAGAACTTGAGTGAATACCTGAGGGGCTGTCGAAAGGCCACAGCATAAGGCCCGAAACTTAAAAACTCTGTTCTGAAAGACGAAACAGAGGTACTTCCTGGAGTCCAGATGTATGGGGACATGGAAGTAACCATCCTGCACATCTAGGGAAATCATCCAGTTGCCCTGATGAATGGAAGACATGACAGACTGGCTCATTTCCATTCCATATGGAACTTTGTCTTCAGAATAAAGAGGTTCAGAGTGCTGACATTGAGAATGGGCCTCCATCCCCCCAATGACTTGGGAACTACAAGGAACCAGTTGTAGAACCCCTCTGACTCCTGACACTTGACTTCTTCCACAGCTCTCGAGAAGGAGGGAGTCAACTTCCTGTGAAAGGGCTGAAAATCTTTCGGAGCCTTCCAAATAGGCAGTCAAGGCGATAGGAGACTTGACTAGCGGAGGTGTCCTCTTGAAAGGACTGTAGTATCCCTCCTTCAGGACTTGGACTATCCATGGCTCTGCACCTCTGCAACTCCACTCCTCCCAAAAGTGGAGTCTGGCTCCTATGGGAGCACAAAGGACTGTGTTTTCATTTCTTGGTAGAAGGCTTGTATGATGGTCCCTTGACTGACTTCAAATAATGCAGGTTAGCTCGGGGTCTCGACTGGAGTCTTTGCCTGTTCCCAAGCAATGGCTGAAGTTGGAGGGGAGAAACGAATTTGGCAGAGGTGGAGGATCCCTTTGAATGTTTAGTGGACTGCCCCAACAGGTCCTGAGTAGACTTCTTTTGGAGGTCGGATGAGATACCGAGCACCGTGGACTGTGGGAAGGGATACTGCTTGTCAAGAGGGGCGAAGATGAGAGCAGACTTCTGCGTGGTGGTTACTTCTTTTGCGGTGAAGGCGCACCACAACTCCCTTTTCTTCAACACACCCATGGTGAAGAAGAAGGTGAGTTCATGGGAACCATCTCTGGTGGCCTTGTCCGCACAAGACAACACAGCTAACAGTCAGAGTCCAGGTCCTCTGGCAAGAGTGGACAGTCCTCCATCTTCTTGGCAAGCACCCTGCTGGACCAATTTAAGGGAACTCAGCACCTCAAGCACCTTAAAAACGCTTCTAACAAGGTGGTCGAGTTCAGTAGATGAAAACATTATCTTCACCGAAGTGAAGGCCGAGCGCGGCAACGAGTTGAAGAGACCACAAAAGTTGCCCTGGGAAGAGGCAGCAACTCCCAAAGAGGGGGGCTTCTCCGGTCGAATAGGAGAGATATCTCCCGCAAACAAGTCTGGAGGGAGGCCCGGCGTTGCCCAGTTCCCTCTTTGAAGCAAGCCAATCATCCACCTCCTTGAGGGCTTTCCTTGCTGAGGAGGACAGCACTATCTTGGGAAGCTGAGCGGAGTTGTCTGCCTGGTTCCTCATCAAGAAGGTAGAGGCAGGAGAAACTGGAGAGGCAGGCGAGAAGTAGCTGGGGAAACTGGCCAAAAGATACAGATGTAGCATAGCATAGGCCAGCTTAGAGGTCTTCTTGCTCAAGTACCTCTTCACCAAAAGATACAGGTGACAAAACAGGATCCTGTGAGATTGGGGGAGCAGTGGGGACTTTCTGAATGAAACTCATAACAGAATCAAGCTGGCGCTTAATCGGTTCCAATGACAGATCCTCCTGAGCTGATGAGTGAGTTTGAGGCGGCAGAGGCAGAGGCACTGGTCGACTCCGGGTGCATTGGAGCTGGCACCACTGCATCGGGTGGTGGCTGACACTTGTAGACTGAAGCCAAGAGCTCTTGAGGCAATGGGTGCTTGGAGGAAGAGAGGTGTCTGGATGAAAACTATTGATGCTCAGGTTTTTTGGGAGCTTGGGTGCCAAAGATGGGCACTCCACATAAAGGGTAAATGACTCGGGACTGTCCCAGACCGACACCTAGGGTCGAACCAAAGAGGAGGCAGGAGGCTCAGCAAAGCTGCATGAGGGTTGGGGGCTGGGACTGGTCTCTCTGTGCCTCTTAGCTGGAGGAGGAGAGCAGTCAGCACCATTGGAATGCCTTTTGAGAGGGTGAGAGGAGGCAGGATAGCACCACCTGCACCTCTTGTCAGGGCTGGAGTCTTCTGAGTTGGAGGAAAGCTGATGAGCACTCACTTTAACACCTTTCCACTGGGATAATGTTGACACCTGGGGGGATACAGGTGTGACTGAGAGGGCGACTACCCGTGGGCAAACCCCGCTGGCCTCCCTTCAACATCCGGTATGTCCTCTCCCAGGTTAGGGGAGTGGGACAGGCCCCTTCATCTAGGAGCACCAATGGGACGAGTAGCCACCTCCTCTGCTGGGACAACACTGTCACTTTTCACATGAGATGACACTTTTTCAGAGAGCACTTTCACTGAGGTACCTAACTCAGTCATTGCACTTAACACTAAGTGAATCTTCTGGTCGAACCTTGATTTGAGACTGGCAGTGGGGTTGGGTTTGGGAGCATGAGAGCCCGGAATAGGAATGTGCAGTAAAGGAGTTGGAGGACTAAGAATTGGAGAAACAGCAAGAACTGGTGATGAAGGAACAGTACTATCCTCTACTGGCCCAGCAGATTCAAGACTGGTCCTAATTTCTGGTCTAGCAGCCTCCTTCCTCTCTTTCTCTCTCGCAAGCCTAGGCAAATAAGACTTTAAAACTCAACTTTTTCTCATCCCATTCTTGACATTCATCACAAGCATTCTCAATGTTACAATCCCGTTCCCTACATTTGATACATTTAATATGAGAGCTGACTAAGACTTAACTAACCTAGCTTTACATCCCTCACTACAAAAGCGAACACTGGAAGAACTAGAGTCTGACATAATGCTACGTAAAAGTTAGCTAAGTAACTAATAAACCAATGAAAAGTAAACACTACGCAAATCCAATCGGTAGCAAAGTAATAAACCATGAAAGTTACAGCAAATTCTGAGTACATCACCAAAAAACGATGACGGCAGGCTGCGAGAAAGAACGATGTCGGTCAAACGCTGCAGAAAAATGAATGAAGCTCTCTGCCACATTGATTCTCTTCTTACCCTGAAAGTGGGTGGGGTTAACCATCAACACTAGCTAGTCGAATCATTACTGCTAATTTTAAATTTTTAGGCTGTCGTGGTAGGAAATCTTATAGCTATGTAATTACTTGGTAAGTTACTTATATAAAATGGGAAATTCTGTATGCAAATCAGTAAGTTTTTTCTAAATTTTCTAAATTTTATCCTGTTATATTATAAGAGTGATAAGACCAATGATTTGCATTTCTAGACTGGCAAAGGGCTCACTTGAAGGACTTGTTTTAAATGAGAGGTGGCGTAGAGAAAGTTGAATAATTTTGAAAACTAAGTATGAAAAGACCAAAGGGAACAGATGAAAAGTAAAGGCAGAAATGAGATAAAGTCATTACTAAATATAATAAGTGACTAATTAGTGTGAATTACCAGCAACTATTCAGCATTAAAATTTTTCCTCCCTTCTGTGGTAGTTGGAATATTTGTATATTGATTTATATATGATGACTCACTCATGCCTTCTATTGGACACATTAAATGCACTTTACATGGAGAAACAATTAGTGAAAAGATAAAAAAAAAAATCAATAGAATGCCTGCCATGCTGCAATATTATTTAACCCTTAAACGCCAACTGGACGTATCGTACGTCGACTAAAATTGTCTGTCGGGTGCTGAGTGGATGTACCGTACGTCAACTACAAAAAATTTCAACCTTCGGTCAACTCTGACTCAACCGAAATGGTCGAAAAACGCAATTGTAAGCTAAAACTCTTACATTCTAGTAATATTCAATCATTTAACTTCATTTTGCAACAAATTGGAAGTCTCTAGCACAATATTTCAATTTAAGGTGAACTTTTGAAAAAAACTTTTTCCTTATGTCAGCGGTAACTCGGCCGAAAATTTCAGAAGTTCTTTCATCATTTTGTTGTAATTTTTGCACCATTTTATATTAGTCGTTACATAAAGTTTTATATATGAAAATTTGTGCAATTTCATGTACAACAAAAAACAACCCATGGTTGTAGCTTTTATCAGTTTCGAAATATTTTCATATAAATCACAATAAGTGCCAAAATTTCAACCTTCAGTCAAATTTGACTCGACCGAAATTGTCGAAAAACGCAATTGTAAGCTAAACCTCTTACATTCTAGTAATATTCAATCATGTACAGTCGGCCACAGGAATAAGTATACACATTTCAGCCACACGGGCTGGTTGTGATCTGGTAACACTGGAACTGTGCATCCAGACGCACGATGAAATTCGCACCTCTACACCTCTTCCCCCAAATTTTTTCCTCTATCCTTCACTCCCACCCTTTCAAGCACACGTTTATATAACTTCTGCTCCCTCTCTCTAATTTCTCCTTTAAGGAAAATAATATAACTGAGTCTATTCTGTAGGTTTATTTTCTCATCATGGAGGCGAGAAAACCCGTCTGTTCAACTTTTGTCGTAATAATATTATTACCTGCTGTTACTGACAGAAGAATTAACTCGGTTTTCGTGGAGCTCTCTTGTAATAATGGGATTTAGCTATCTACCAATAAAAGCCTTATCTATCAAATAACAGGATACCTACTACTCTTTAATTTTAATTGTAATATCAACAACCGCATTCCAAATTCTTATTATTACAAAGACAACTAGCATCAGATCGTGTAGGACCTTACGTAACTCAAATTAAGCATGAAGAAATAAAGAAGACACAGTTAAAGAGAGAAAGACCTCCATAGGCCTAGAAGACACTGAAGGAGGAGGAAGAAAGAGACAGTTATAAGAGAGAGGACAACAGCAAGAAGGAGCCAGACGGAAAGGAGACACAGTGTAATAGAGCTGATAGAGTGTGGCTGGTGTTAGAAGGGGCGCCATTACCCTCTTAAGTATAATGGGAGCAAAGGTCTTGACTTAGTAAATGTCGTACGGGTTATTATGGCAGTCGATTCTTCCTTATGGTTGAACGTTTGTTTGGTCACAACCGACAATCACTGGATCTAATTCTCGTATTTTTGTGCATGATTTGAACTGCTCGGCATACGTTTACATTTATCTATCGATGACAAGCATGTGCAGCTTTTTTGTTTGTTTGTTTGTGTTCGTTCTGCAGTTGAGAATTTCCACGTTAAGAATGTATCAAGTAATAATGGGATTATATCCTTGTGTATATATATATATATATATATATATATATATATATATATATATATATATATATATATATATATATATATATATATATATATATATATATATATATATATATGTATGTATATATATATATATATATATATATATATATATATATATATATATATATATATATATATATATATATATATATATATATATATATATATATATATATATATATATATATATATATATATATATATATATATATATATATATATATATATATATATATATACTATATATATATATATATATATATATATATATATATATATATATATATATATATATATATATATATATATATATATATATATACTATATATATATATATATATATATATATATATATATATATATATATATATATATATATATATATATATATATATATATATATATATATATATATATACTATATATATCATTTGACGTCCACACCTGATATTAGTAACATTTTTAACGTATACATAATTAAGGGACAAATATTACAGTACCCTATTATTAAGGATACACAATAGATTGAAAAATAACCATTTATTATTAAATATGTTATATAATAAGACATGACCAAAAACAAACTATTACTTAGTCTCAATGAAAGCAGATTACCCTTCAACCAACAACATTATCTTGGTTTTATTAAGATTTTCTCAACAAATTCATCCGCTACCAAAAAAGTTTCCTCCCTTCTATTAGAGTATCAGTATTTAGTCCATCCACCATCGTTGGCGATGACATCTTGTAGTCTACTGGGGACGGAGGCTACATGATTGTAGACGATGTGTTGATTTTTCCTGAATATCTCCCATTCGGACATTTTTCTCTCCATCCTTCACTCCCACCCTTTCAAGCACACGTTTATAACTTATGCTCCCTCTCTCTGATTTCTGCTTTAAGGAAAAATAATAATAACTCCGAACCTATTCTGCAGGTTTATTTTCTCATCATGGAGGCGAGAAAACCCGTCTGTTCAACTTTTGTCGTAATAATATTATTACTTGCTGTTACCGACAGAAGAATTAACACGGTTTTCGCTGAGCTCTCTTGTAATCATGAGATTTAGCTATCTACCAATAAAAGACGCTATTTAACAAAGTGAGCTGACAGCAACCTTGGGACAATATGTGGGTTGTTTACGTTGTGTAAAGATATTGTAGAGTTACCGTGAAGGGCTTTAGGCTTCTGGGAAACCATGAATATTCTGTATCCGTGTTACCATATAACATAGGACCTGCCAAGCGAGGGCCAATATTCTCTCTTCCTGCCCTCCAACACTTCATGATCTCGTTCAATACCTCAATTAAATGCTTCGAATCCTCTAAGTTCTAACAGAGTCGACAAGCGAGTTACCATCCCAACCAAGGACCATAAAGGAACTAACTCACGGAAGAAAAACACCTCTCGTCTGAAATGGAACCTGCTCAAGAGAAAATCGCACTAAGAGGGAGAATTATTGGAATGAGAGAGACTGGACTCTCTGTGTCTGATATAGCTCGAGAAACTGGATTAACAAGAAAAACCGTATATAAGTGGTGCAGAAGATGGGAAGAGGAAGGTGATCTTCGCGACAGGCCAAGACCTGGGGGTCCAAGAAAAACTACTCCCGAAGATGACAGGAGAATTCTGAACGAAGTAACTTCAAATCCCTTCACAAATGCATGTGACATACGAGACAATCTTGAACTGCAAGTTTCCAGTGAAACAGTACGACGTCGTCTCCACAGTGCTGGAGTGCACCACAGAGTTCCTGCCGTTAAAGAGAAATTACAGGAGAGACATCGGATAAACCGCCTTCATTTTGCCCGGCAGTATGTCAACGAAGACTTAGGTTTCTGGGCAAGAGTCGTTTTTTCAGATGAGAAAACATTTGCGTCGACCTCGCACGGACAGTTGCACTGTTGGCGACGCAATAATACAAGATACTCCAGTGAGCACATCTACGAACAAGCCAGAAGTGGCCACGTTACCTGTAACGTCTGGGGATGGGTTAACTTATACACCCTCGGTGAACTGGCAGAAATACAGGGAAGATTCAACGCCGACCAATACCTTGAAATACTGGAAGAAGTGATGGTCCCAACGGTTCGAGCCATGGCATTTCCCTACCCAGAGCGCATTCTGCTCATGCAAGTAAGTAGAGTTTCATCTCGCAAATTGCAGTAATAGGGAAAACTCTGCTGTAGTGCTGGTTTCATTAACTTGTATTATTAACTTGTTCTATTTATACAGTACTTTTTACAAAATGTAAAAATATATGAGTCCTTGCGATTCAGAACAGAAACAAGCAACATTTGAGCTCCGTGAGAACGAAGTAGTTGTATGGTTGTTGGTTCTTGAAGTATTCACCATCTTCTAGCCTCAAACTTCAAGGGTGATTTTTCCTTGTTTTAAGAAACTACTCACAGCGTCTGTTTCCTTTATGACTCGCAACGACTCGGCACTGAGTGTCGTAACTACAAAATGTCTATCATTCATCTGGTATTAATTTAGTAGGCAATGGTAATGCTGTTATATATAAATATATATATATATATATATATATATATATATATATATATATATATATATATATATATATATATATATATATATATATATATATATATATATACTGTATATATATATATAGAAATCATCAACACACAATCACGTGTGGAACAGGAATAAATTTCTGACTCACGTCGGGATCGAACCCAGGTCTCTCAGGTGGAAAGCAAGGGCGTTATCCACTGGGCCACACAAGTCTATAAGAAGTTGGAACCTGAGAGCAACTGCACCCAAGGAATTACCTGGGCAAGCTAACTGCTTGCATACCAGCGAGTTTTCCCCAACTTCCCGACTCAGCAATGACCCAATAGACAACATTTCATTCGAATTATCCCTTCTGAATGAATAAGATAGAAATCATCAACACACAATCACGTGTGGAACAGAAATAAATTTCTGACTCACGTCGGGATCGAACCCAGGTCTCTCAGGTGGAAAGCAAGGGCGTTATCCACTGGGCCACACAAGTCTAAAAGAAGTTGGAACCTGAGAGCAACTGCACCCAAGGAATTACCTGGGCAAGCTAACTGCTTGCATACCAGCAAGTTTTCCCCAACTTCCCGACTCAGCAATGACCCAATAGACAACATTTCATTCGAATTATCCCTTCTGAGTGAATAAGATAGAAATCATCAACACACAATCACGTGTGGAACAGAAATAAGTTTCTGACTCACGTCGGGATCGAACCCAGGTCTCTCAGGTGGAAAGCAAGGGCGTTATCCACTGGGCCACACATGTCTAAAAGAAGTTGGAACCTGAGAGCAACTGCACCCAAGGAATTACCTGGGCAAGCTAACTGCTTGCATACCAGCGAGTTTTTCCCAACTTCCCGACTCAGCAATGACCCAATAGACAACATTTCATTCGAATTATCCCTTCTGAGTGAATAAGATAGAAATCATCAACACACAATCACGTGTGGAACAGAAATAAATTTCTGACTCACGTCGGGATCGAACCCAGGTCTCTCAGGTGGAAAGCAAGGGCGTTATCCACTGGGCCACACAAGTCTAAAAGAAGTTGGAACCTCAGAGCAACTGCACCCAAGGAATTACCTGGGCAAGCTAACTCAGAAGGGATAATTCGAATGAAATGTTGTCTATTGGGTCATTGCTGAGTCGGGAAGTTGGGGAAAACTCGCTGGTATGCAAGCAGTTAGCTTGCCCAGGTAATTCCTTGGGTGCAGTTGCTCTCAGGTTCCAACTTCTTTTAGACTTGTGTGGCCCAGTGGATAACGCCCTTGCTTTCCACCTGAGAGACCTGGGTTCGATCCCGACGTGAGTCAGAAATATATATATATATATATATATATATATATATATATATATATATATATATATATATATATATATATATATATATATATATATATATATATATATATATATATATATATATATATATATATATGATATGATATGCAAGCATCATATGAGGTGTCATTTGTCGGAAGGGTGAGGTGGACATAATCTTTAACGTAAGGTTCTGTCTCCCAGTTCAGATCTCTTCTTCCTCCTGGTTTGAAAAGCTAAGTGAAATTCCACCTTCTTCCTCTCCACGATAGACTTCAACTCCACGTGGCTTATGGCTTCGAGCTCTTTGAGAGGGGTCGTAGGTGGAATATCTCTCAGCTTTTCAAACCAGGAGAAAGGAGAAATCTAAACAGGGAAAAACAGGCAGAACCTTAAATTAAAGGTTATATCTTGCTCACCCTTCACAATTTGACGCCTCTTGTAAAAAATTATTAATATATACTATATATGGATAACTGTCCCATTCACACAGCCAGGATAGTTAGGCGATGGTTTGAGGAGCAACGAGACATTGACCTGCTGGACTGGCCAAGTAAGGGGTGTGATATGGATCCCTTGGAAAATTGCTGGGGGACCATCGTCAACTCTTGGATCCCAGGCCAAGAGCGATCATCAAGGCAGCTCCTCCAGCACACCATGTCCGAATGGGAGATATTCAGAAGAAATCAACGCATCGTCTACAATCATGTAGCCTCCGTCCCCAGTAGACTACAAGATGTCATCGCCAACGATGGTGGATGGACTAAATACTGATACTCTAATAGAAGGGAGGAAACTTTTTTAGTAGCGGATGGATTTGTTGAGAAAATCTTAATAAAACCAAGATAATGTTGTTGGTTGAAGGGTAATTTGCTTTCATTGAGACTAAGTAATAGTTTGTTTTTGGTCATGTCTTATTATATAACATATTTAATAATAAATGGTTATTTTTCAATCTATTGTGTATCCTTAATAATAGGGTACTGTAATATTTGTCCCTTAATTATGTATACGTTAAAAATGTTACTAATATCAGGTGTGGACGTCAAATGATATATATATGTATATATATATATATATATATATATATATATATATATATATATATATATATATATATATATATATATATATATATATATATATATATATATATATATATATATATATATATATATATATATATATATATATATATATATATAGTATATATATATATATATATATATATATATATATATATATATATATATATATATATATATATATATATATATATTATATATATATATATATATATATATATATATATATATATATATATATATATATATATATATATAGTATATATATATATATATATATATACACATACATATATATATATATATATATATATATATATATATATATATATATATATATATATATATATATATATATATATATACAAGGATATAATCCCATTATTACTTGATACACTCTTAACGTGGAAATTCTCAACTGCAGAACGAACACAAACAAACAAACAAAAAAGCTGCACATGCTTGTCATCGATAGATAAATGTAAACGTATGCCGAGCAGTTCAAATCATGCACAAAAATACGAGAATTAGATCCAGTGATTGTCGGTTGTGACCAAACAAACGTTCAACCATAAGGAAGAATCGACTGCCATAATAACCCGTACGACATTTACTAAGTCAAGACCTTTGCTCCCATTATACTTAAGAGGGTAATGGCGCCCCTTCTAACACCAGCCACACTCTATCAGCTCTATTACACTGTGTCTCCTTTCCGTCTGCCTCCTTCTTGCTGTTGTCCTCTCTCTTATAACTGTCTCTTTCTTCCTCCTCCTTCAGTGTCTTCTAGGCCTATGGAGGTCTTTCTCTCTTTAACTGTGTCTTCTTTATTTCTTCATGCTTAATTTGAGTTACGTAAGGTCCTACACGATCTGATGCTAGTTGTCTTTGTAATAATAAGAATTTGGAATGCGGTTGTTGATATTACAATTACAATTAAAGAGTAGTAGGTATCCTGTTATTTGATAGATAAGGCTTTTATTGGTAGATAGCTAAATCCCATTATTACAAGAGAGCTCCACGAAAACCGAGTTAATTCTTCTGTCAGTAACAGCAGGTAATAATATTATTACGACAAAAGTTGAACAGACGGGTTTTCTCGCCTCCATGATGAGAAAATAAACCTACAGAATAGACTCAGTTATATTATTTTCCTTAAAGGAGAAATTAGAGAGAGGGAGCAGAAGTTATATAAACGTGTGCTTGAAAGGGTGGGAGTGAAGGATAGAGGAAAAAATTTGGGGGAAGAGGTGTAGAGGTGCGAATTTCATCGTGCGTCTGGATGCACAGTTCCAGTGTTACCAGATCACAACCAGCCCGTGTGGCTGAAATGTGTATACTTATTCCTGTGGCCGACTGTACCTTCATTTTGCAACAAATTGGAAGTCTCTAGCACAATATTTCGATTTATGGTGAATTTTTGAAAAAACTTTTCCCTTACGTCCGCGTGCGGTAACTCTGCCGAACATCTCGGAAATTCTTTCGTCACTTTGTCGTAATGTTTGCACCATTTTATATTAAACGTTACATAAAGTTTTATATATGAAAATGTGCGCAATTTCATGTAGAATACAACAGAAAATAACTCATGGTTGTAGCTTTTATAAGTTTTGAAATATTTTCATATAAATCACGATAAGTGCCAAAATTACAACCTTCAGTCAACTTTATCTCGCCCGAAATGGTCGAAAAACGCAATTGTAAGCTAAAACTCTTACATTCTAGTAATATTCAATCATTTACCTTCATTTTGCAACAAATTGGAAGTCTCTAGCACAATATTTTGATTTATGGTGAATTTTTGAAAAAAAAAAAAAAAAAAATTTTCCTTACGTCCGCGCAGTAACTCTGCCGAACATCTCAGAAATTCTTTCGTCACTTTGTCGTAATGTTTGCACCGTTTTATATTAGTCGTTACATAAAGTTTTATATATGAAAATGTGTGCAATTTCATGTAGAATACAGTCATACCTTGAAATTACGCGAGGTTAGGTTCCGGAGCTCCTCGTGCACAGTGAATTTTCGTGTAAGTTTGGCATGGTCTTTAAAAGTGCTAATAAATGTTTATTTCCAGAGTTTAAGTACTAAATATGACCCTAATCATGCTCCCAAAGTATTAAACTAACTTTTAAATGAACTAAAGTTAGTGTAATTTTATTTAAAATTTAGCTTATTACCCTTAAAAAAGGAATACAGTAAATGGTTGACATAAAAATTGAGTACTGCACAGTTTCATAATAGCGCATTTACAGTAGGTGCGTACGTATACTAATGTTACCCCTAATTCATGGGATGCCGTTTTCTTTGTCACTTAGAGTAAAAGCCGTTTTCTTTGCGTCACTAGGAAAAACGTCACAGTCAACAAAAGTACAATTTCATAAAACATCGAAAACATGTACATAATGTCTGTAGAAGGTAGTACAGTACATGTAAAATTCAATCAATTTAAAATTATATACTGTACAGGTAATGACGTACCAGAGAAATAATAAGCTGTAAAAGTATGTTTGAGCGCTAACTACGAGAGAGAGAGAGAGAGAGAGAGAGAGAGAGAGAGAGAGAGAGAGAGAGAGAGAGAGAGAGAGAGAGAGAGAGAGAGAGATACTGTAATAAAGTAACTGTACTGCTTTTGTATCATATTTATGCGCAGATATATAAATACAAATTTTCCATTCTGATTTTACACCTAAAAACACGAAAACTTAAAAATTAAACACACTTTCTACAGGGGTATCATCTTTGAAAAATGCAGTAACTAAGGGTATCACATCTTGTAAAAGTACACCAACTGAACGTGCTGTAATTACATGCACATACAGATTGCACCAGCACTTTTCTCCAAGGTGAACAGAGTAATTTTCAAAGAATGACACTTATACAACTCTTAGTTACATCTCTGATATTACATTAACAAATTCATTTTATCAAGTGAGCGTGACTGAACAACCTCATCTCAAGATCATGTAAAGTCCTTGTGACAAAGACTTTGCAAATGGACATAATACTTGTATGATATTTATGTACAGAAATATAAATATAAATTTTCCATGTCGATTTTACAGTTAAAAGCATGAAAACTTATAAATGTACTTCAAACATTAAACAAGCATTTTCTGCAGGGGTATCATCTTTGAAAAGTGCAGTAGCTTTGCAAATGGGTATCACATCTTGTAAAAGTACACTAACTGAATGTGCTGAAATTAACTTTGCACCATATTTATGCATGTACAACAATAAAAATAATACATTTTCGATACAGATTTTACACATGAAAGCATGAAATGCGTTTTTCATAGATATTTTACACATGAAAGCATGAAATGCATTTTTCATAGAGATTTTGCACATTAACACATGAAATGCATTTTTCATACAGATTCTACACATAAAAGCATGAAATGCATTTTTCATACAGATTTTACACATAAAAGAATGAAATGCATTTTCCATACAGATTTTACACATAAAAGCATGAAAACTTGTAAATTACTTCAAAAGTTAAACACCCACTTCTGCAGGGTTTCTCGAGAATTTCGTGTGTCTGTGAAAAAATCGCGTATGCCCATTAGTTAGGTTCCAGTGAAAAGTTCGTGTGTGCGTGAATTCGTGCAACTCGAATCGTGTAAGATCGAAGTATTACTGTACAACAAAAAATAACTCATGGTTGTAGCTTTTATCAGTTTTGAAATATTTTCATATAAATCACGATAAATAGAAAAAATTCTACCTTCGGTCAACTTTAACTCGACCGAAATGGTCGAAAACTGCAATTGTAAGCTAAAACACTTACAGTCTAGTAATATTCAATCAATTACCTTCATTTTGCAACAAACGGGACGTCTCTAGCACAATATTTCGATTTATGGTGAATTTTAAAAAAAAACTTTTTTTTACGTCGACGCGTTACGAATTCATGCATCACTTTGTGATAATATTTTCTCTGTGTTGCTTTGATCATTTTACAATTTGTTCTATACCAAAATCATCGCAAATTAGTGTACAATACAAAGAAAAAAAAAAGGGATTTTGACAGAGGAAAAATCTTTTTCTGAGTCCAGTCCCGTGTCAGCCGGTGAAATTCCATTACAGCACGAATTTCTAGGTATAACAATGCTAGATATACCAGAGAAAAAGAGCTTTCAGGAAAGCTGGGGTTACTACCCCCAGTCGAGCGTCTTCTAGGAAGACGTCGGTATAAAGAAGGGTGAGTGAAATACCACTACCACGGAAATATACTCGAAAGATCTCTCCTTATCAAAACCCCCGGAAAAGAGCGGTGAGCCGTTACAGCTCCTACACTCAACACCCGCCAGGACGGCGACACCAGCGCCACCTACTTCATTCCATGCTAGCACTAACCCCAGACTTGGCATGTGCAAGTAGGGGGGGGAGTACTAGGTGAGCTAGGGAGGGTCACCGGGTGACACGGGACCTTCCTCAGAAATAGATTTTTCCTCTGTCAAAATCCCTTTTCTGAGTCCAGTCCCGTGTCAGCCGGTGAAATAGTGATAGAGAATCATGCCAAGACTGCAACAAGGAAAAAAGGGGGGTAATCTGAAGAAAATGCAAAATTTTAACGAAAATAATTTTAATCAAGTAATCTCTTTCATGTAGCAAGAATACTAAAACTAAGGTATATTAAATCTAAGGCACATCAAAAAACTTAATACTATAAAACAAGGGGAGGTCCCCGGTATGACGGGGAAAAAACCTCAAAAATCTTAAAATTACTTAAAGGTAGGTGAAACATGAAATGTGCACAGGACAAGCAAACACAACCTTAATACTATACACGTAAACTTAGGCTAAACACGTAAGAGACAAGACTAATGAAAATTAATATATACACATATCTGGGGTACGTGGAGCCAAATAAAAACCGTCCAGTACCCCGTAAGAGAAAACAATTATGGCATGTCAGATTACACTTTTCCATCAGTAGATACAAGATACATCAATATGAGGGGCCAGGCAGTGAGGCATAAACAACCAGGAGAATAAGCAGATAAGTAAATGAGGCAGGCGGGCGGGGGGGGAAAGGAAAGGATAAGGAAATGATTATTTAAGGTGGGGAGATGACACTTCCCACTGCTATTGTAGAATATTTCAGGGCTTCGAGCGATTTTAAATAGTGGCGTTTAAACACTAGAGGTGATTTCCAACCCGTATATTTAGATAACTCTGAAAAGTCCATATTATGAAAGTAATTAATAGAAGTAGCAACTGCTCGAATATCATGAACTTTAGGAACTGAATCTGGGTTGGCCTGTTTAATGAAATACAGGATTTGTTGCCTTATAGCGTTCAGAGAAAGCGTACCACCTTTCTCCCTGATAAAAAGAGGACCCGACTTACTCTGTGGAGTTCTTAAAAGGTAAGATTTAAGTGTATAAACTGGACATAAAGATTGGTCTTGAGGAAGGGGCACCACCTTCCAAGGAGACCACCTGTCCTGTGGGTCTTCGTTCTTAGCTAAAAATCTAGGGTCAGGGGAAAGGAGGACCTCTCCAGATGGGAGGAAGTTAACAAAACTATCACCTCTAGTGAGAGCCGACAGCTCTGAGATTCTAGCACCTGAAGCCAAGCTAATCAAAAATAATGTCTTCCTTAACAGATCCTGATAAGAGCAATGAAAGTTATCCAACTCTGATGCTAACTTAAGGACGTCATTGAGAAACCACGTAACCGAATGTGGACGTGATACTGGTCTCAGACGAGCGCATGCTCTGGGGATGGATGAAAAATAGGAATCTGTAAGGTCGATTTTAAAGCCGTAAAGAAATACTTTCTTCAATGCCGACTTGACTGTGGTAATAGTGGCGGGAGCCAGGCCTTTCTCAAACAGTGACCTAAAGAAGGAAACTCCTAAATTAGTCGTCATGATTTTGGCTTCAGATGCTTTCAGGAAGGAGGCTAATTTTTTGACTGCTGAGTCATACTGTCTAAGAGTAGAATCTCTTTTATCTGATTCTAAAAACAGAGTGTTGACAGGGTCAATGTTCGCTCCTTTTTGGGCTGCGAATTTTATAAAGTCCATAAAACTAGGGCATTCTGAATCCTTGAGGAAGCTGACACAGTCTTGGTTTGTACTGTCTGGGTCAGAATGGGCTTGGGAATCCGAAGACTCCGTAATCCCAGTTCCTGAAGGAGAGGGAACCAATTGCTCTTCGGCCAGTAGGGGGCTACTAGGGCTGGTTGACCCTTGAATGTCCTGAGTTTGTGTAATACTTTCAGCAGTAAATTTATTGGAGGGAACAGATAAATCTTCTCCCAATTGTTCCAATCTACTGTCATTGCGTCTGTGGCGAACGCCTGAGGGTCCAGGTTGGGGGCCACGTAACAGGGGAGCTTGAAGTTGCTCTCCGTTGCGAACAGATCCACTTGGAGGCCCGGAACCTGGCGGCAAATCCATTTGAAAGATTCCACATCCAGGGACCACTCCGTCTCCAACGGGGTAGTCCTGGACAGGGAATCCGCCACCACGTTCCGTACTCCCGCTAGGTGGGTGGCTGACAGGTGCCAGCCGTGCTTGTTCGCCAGGGAGAAGATAGCAACCATTACTTGGTTTACTCGACCTGATTTGGAGCCGCCCCTGTTGATGCAATGAACTACCACTGCGCTGTCTAACACCAGCCTGATATGAATCCGGTTGGGGGGGCGGATTTTCTTCAGAGTTAGAAAGACCGCCATAGCTTCCAGGGTATTTATATGGAACTGCTGAAACATTGTGGACCACGTTCCTTGTACTTTCTGTTTTGGTGAATATCCCCCCCAGCCGCTTAGAGAAGCGTCTGTGTGGATAACTAGTGCCGGAGGGGGAAATTGAAGCGGAACTGTTTTGGACAGGCCTCTGACTGTGGTCCAAGGCCGCAGTCTTGTCTTTAAGATTCGAGGGATAGAGGAGACCTTGTCTCTGAGCTTGACATTTGCTCGACTCCGCCACACTCTGTTTATGTCTTTTAATTTGGCTTTCAAGAGCAGGTCTGTCACTGAGGCAAATTGAAGAGACCCAAGGACTCTTTCTTGGGATCGGCGGGATGCCGATGGATTTTTGAGGAATCTCTTGGTGAGAGATGCTATCTCTTTCCTCTTGGGAGGCGGGAGAGATAACGTGTGGGAGGACAGATCCCACTGGAGACCCAGCCACTGAAACCGGGACTCCGGAGTCAGGCGGGACTTCTCTCTGTTCAGCTGAAAACCTAGCGACTCCAGGAAATTGATGACTATGGACGTGGCCTTCTGACACTCCGGAACAGTTGGTGCCCAAATTATCCAATCGTCTAGGTACGCTGCTAGGGATATTCCTTGGGACCGGAGCTGCTGTACTACCGTGTCCGCCAGCTTGGTGAATACCCTGGGTGCAATGTTCAGACCGAAGGGCATGACCCTGAAGGAGTAGGCTTGATTCCCGAGTCTGAAACCGAGGAACTGAGAGAAGTTCTGCGCAATCGGGACGTGATAATAAGCGTCTGAAAGATCGATAGAGGTGGTGACGGCCCCACGCGGAAGTAGAGTCCGTACCTGAGCTACCGTAAGCATGCGAAACTTGTCGCATTTTATGTAGAGATTTAGACGCGACAGATCCAGGATCACTCTTTGCTGATCGGAGTCTTTTTTGGGAACAGTGAATAACCTGCCTTGAAACTTTAGGTGCCTTGCTTTCTTTATTGCTCGTTTGTTGAGCAATTCTGTTACGTAATCCTGTAGGATTGATGTGGGTGGCTGGTAAAACCTGGTTAGAGGAGGAGGGTTCTTGATCCAGCTCCACCCTAGTCCCTTGGACACAATGCTGTGTGCCCAAGGGCTGAAGGTCCATTGGTCCCTGAACCAATACAGGCGACCGCCTACCTGTGTTCTCTCAGTGGGAGGGAGCGGGTTTATTCCCCCTACCACGTCCAGGCCTTCCCCTTGGGGTGGTGTTGGGCCTTCCTCTATGGGGGACTTTGCCTCTTCCTCCCCTTGCAACCCTATTGAGGCCGTGAAAGAACCCACGGCCCTCATATGTGGGGTTGTATGCTGGTGAGGTCACATAAGAGGGCGCCGCTGGTTGGACCAACACGTATTGTTGGGGGTGAGCCTTGGAAGTAGACGGCTGGGCTACTGCCGAGACCGGGACGGCTTGGACTACCGCCTGATGGGGCCTCTTATGCCTCCTGAAGCGTTTGCCTCCTCTCGTCTGGGGGCCCCAGCGAGAGCGCAGACTCTGATTGGCCCGTGTAGCCTCAGTCATAACGCTTGTAACCTCGTCTTCAGGGAAGAGGTTAGGTCCCCAGATCGAGCTTTTAACGAGCTTGTTAGGCTCGTGGCGGATGGTAGCATCGGCAAAGATGAACTTCCTGCATTCCAGTCTGGCCGTGATGAACTCATACAAGTCCGACTGGAAGCTCGCCAGGAAGGACTTAGCCAGAACCTGGAAAAAAGGTTCGTCCGAGCAGGAGACGGCAGTAGCTTCTGTAAGGCAGCCGGAGCTCAAGGACCGGGCTAACTTAGTCCGGGCCTCAAACTCCACCTTCAATAAGGATTCCGGCAGCTTAGGGAGCTGCTCACTAAATTGCGTGGAAGCGCAGAGGGGGTCCAGCTTCCCGACAGTGAAAGTGGACGGGGCGTCCACCCAGAACTCATTACTTCCTGGGAATACCAGGGAAGTAGGGTTTGTTTCCCTTAATTGTGGTAAGGGATTACCATCAAAGCATGCTCGGGCCGTAGCCAGAGCAACTTTGTCCAAGCAAGGGGTGGGAAGGTCTTCTCCCAGGGCGAACATCGTAAAATTGCCCTTGAAAGGGGTCAACTTCGTGTTTTCTGCCTGCCACTCCGTCAGAGTGCGCAGGAGAGCCGACTGAGCTTGGTCCCTAGGGACGATGACAGTCTCCCTAGGAACCTTGTCTGACCGAATCCAAGCTTCTTCTGTGAGCCTCACGAAGCCTGGATAAGGGGGCAAGAGATCGGGGGGGAAGAACTCCAATTCCTCCAACCGTCTCGTGCCCAGACCCTCAACTGTAAGTTTGCCATCGTGTTGGATGGCCCGGAGTGCGAAGCGCCAAGGGTTACCGACATCGAACGGCGGGAGGTCCGCAGTGTCGGGGATAGCATACTGTGGTTCTGCCGGAGGTGGGCGAGCCATACCTGCCAGTATGTTATCATAACTGGCCAACTTATCAGTGATTTTTTCAAACCTAGAGTCTAGGTCCTCCGTAAACTTTTTGTAAAGTTCAGTGGCAAGGGCCTGTGCATCAAAAGAAGGCTGGCGAGGAGGGCTTGGTTTTGCAGCCCTCTTACTCGCGCCTTTGCCGGAGGAACTAGATTTGCTCCCGGAGGCTACCGGTCCTGAAACCTTAGCCTTCGACGGGGGGAAGGGCGATGCCTTCTTGGAAGTCGAGGACTTGTAGCCCTTCGCCTTCCATGAAGTCTTCAACTTCAACTTGGGGATAGCAGACGGAGCTCTATCACCCAAGGAGGAAGACTTCACAAAACCTGCAAATGAAGATACTGATGAAGCAGGGGAGTCAAACAGAGGGGGGCCCGCCCCAACATCCTCACTTACCTCACCACTTACCACCTGGTCCGGCTCCGTATTCATTGGTTCCAGGTTGAGATCCAAGGCGGCTACATCCTCCGAGACTTCGGCATATAGGATATCCACTTGAGGTGGCTGGGTCGCATCCCGGATTTGCTGGATGATTGGGGTGGCAAGATCTTCAGGCACTGCGGCCGCCACCCGTGCGCCGGGGTAAAGCAAGTCCCTCAACCTGGCGTCGAGGACGTAGGGCTTCCCCGACGGAACATTCCTGCCGCACCCAGCCACCCAGGCCCGGAGGGATTCCAAGGCAGACTTCTTGGAAGCTTCGTCCGCCTGCAAGGAAACCAGCAATTAGTTAGGAACGAAAAAGCCAGACCGGGAACCTTTAAACAATATACAATATGAGGAGCATGAACCGGGGGAAAAAAGACTGTCACTTACCGACTCATCCTGGATGGTTGAGCAGAGAGCAAAGCAAACCTCACAACCATCGGGGTGCCAAACAACCAGGTCGTCAAGTCGGACCGCACAACCAGCGTGGGTCCGGCATACTACGTGCCCGTAGGGTTGTTGAAGGGAGGCGGTACACCCCGGCTCCTCACAGCGAACAGTCTGTAAGAATAAAAGTACATGAACCTCACACTCTAAGCAATCTAAAGCCGGCAAGGCCGGGAAACTCAACTACAACCGGAATACTCCGGCGGAGAAGAACTCCCTATGATAAACTGGGCCAATAAGCTCTAAATGCACAGAGTGGAAGGTAAGGGTTTTCAGACCCCGGAGGACTCCGGGGAATGAAGGAACGAGAAACCAGGAACTAACCATAAGGGCTGCCAGAAAAAATAACGGCGGAGCCCCCGGGTGTAGGACCGGACTCACGTATATATAAAATAAATAAAGGAGCGAACTCCTGTAGATAAACAGATTTATCTAAAATTAATGAAAATTAAAAACAAAAATAAAAATAATAATAATAATAACAATAATAATAATAATAACAAGTGATGGTAAATACTCCGGAGACCGGAGGGGTCCGCTTCCCTTACATGATGTAAAAACTTCCCGCCCTTACCTCCCCGCCGGAGAAACAAGATGGGTAAAGTGCTCGTATGTTCGTAACATAAGACGGAGCAATTACATTTCACCCTATCTACGTAGCCTGACGGGGAGACGAGAGGTATGGGATAGTGATTCGAACACGTTCGAGCAAACAAACCACCAACCCCACCACAGCGAAGCTAGGGACGGTATGGGAGGGAGCGAATCCCTCTACCAATAGGAGGAGTCCCTGAACTCAGAGAAAACGCCATCTAGCGTCACCCGCACGAGTCGCAAGGCTGGGGGGGGGGGGTAGGGGGGGGAGGAAGGGGGTGGAGCAGGGGAGAGAAGTAGGCTACCCGGAAGGGAACAGGAGACAGGGAGAAACATGTCACCCGCTCAACTGCATCCTTCCCACTTGGAAGGGTAGCCTACTCCAGGGAGCTACGCAACCCGAAGCCCGACTCCTTCCTAGGCGAAGCCTAATATGGGCCTAACCTAGTATAGGTTAGGAAAGAGGAAGGAGTGCAAAAGGGAGGAGGAAGCAACAGGGAGAGAAATTTTGTGCCGAGAGCCAACCGGGATCGAGAAGGGGGGGGGTAAGGAGGCGACTAGCCTAGAGGAAACACATCCAAAGAACTCGATTCCCCCAAATGGAGGAAGAGAACTAAGGGGCTCACTCTACCCACCGAAAAACGACACCGGAGGAAACAGCAACCAAAACGCCCTCAACCTGATCTCCGCACCCAGGGCAAGGGGATGGAAGCAAACAAGCCTACACCACAAAATACCATCACACATAAACAATTAAAATCAAAATATGTACAATAGGGAGCGTAGCCTACCTCGGGGGAGCGGCAGATTGGAGCTGCCGCTACCACCAGAGGTAAACAACAAAACCTAAAACAATTAAAATAAATAAATATACTAAAAATAAAAGGAGAGCACCATCTTCAAGCATAAAATAATAGCCTACTTGAGACCAAAAATAAAAAGGAACCCAACCTGGGGGGGGGATACTTGGACGGGGCATCACCCTAATAAAGGCCGCTAGGCCGATGAAATGTAATTCGTAAACCAAAAAGGGAGGGGAGCCACCGCAAGGAACCACCAGGAAGGGAACCAAGGGGTTAAAATCTATCTATAACGACGAGGAGACAACTCCAACCGAAAGAACAGAAGGAGTCGCCTCGCGGTCGACATGGCTGGCGGGGGACGCCGTGGCGTCATAATAAGACCTCAATATTTATGAAAATACGAGACCAAAACAGCCAATAAAACAGAACAAAAACCCCACAAGAAGATGGTACTTAACTTAGAGATGGAAAAGGTGCTCCATGCCATCGTAGATGTAGAAAATAATCCAAATAAGAGGACGAGCACACAAAAGAAACGAATTTGTCACGTGCTAGAAAATGGAATGAAGTAGGTGGCGCTGGTGTCGCCGTCCTGGCGGGTGTTGAGTGTAGGAGCTGTAACGGCTCACCGCTCTTTTCCGGGGGTTTTGATAAGGAGAGATCTTTCGAGTATATTTCCGTGGTAGCGGTATTTCACTCACCCTTCTTTATACCGACGTCTTCCTAGAAGACGCTCGACTGGGGGTAGTAACCCCAGCTTTCCTGAAAGCTCTTTTTCTCTGGTATATCTAGCATTGTTATACCTAGAAATTCGTGCTGTAATGGAATTTCACCGGCTGACACGGGACTGGACTCAGAAATAACTCGTTAGTTTTAACTGTTTTCCTCACAGCGCGATTTGTATACAATTATATATGAAATTTTTTTTTTTGCGCTGTCATATATTTCAATATTTATATATGATAATGATATTTTTTCCATTTCTGATGGTTGCATACTAAACTTCATTTCTGATGGTTGCATACTAAACTTCAGGCAATGACAAAAAAAAAGGAGCCAAAAATGAACTCTTAATCTTAAAAACTAAGCATGCTGTGATTTTTTGAAAAAAACTTTTTTTCTGCTTCGGCGCTAACTCCCGAACGCCGCCTGCATACGACAGACACTTTTGTAAATAGAGGCTCGGCGTTTAAGGGTTAATATGATGATAATATCAATTTTTAAAAGCAAATTGTATTTTTCCTAACTATACAAACCCGAGGTCCTTTACATTAGGAATTACTTTCAGTGTAGGCTCGAAATGGCTGTTGAACTTTTGAACAAGGTGGATAGGCAGTTAACTACCGTCCAGGAGGCGGGAGTACCGCCTGCCCAGATGTAAACACGCCAATTTGCCTTTTGGCCCAGGTATCAGATTGAGGGGTGGCATGAGGTGGGCATGAAATGTAATGTAAAGGACCTCGGGTTTGTAAAGTTAGGAAAAATACAATTCACTTTTAAAAATTGTGATTTGTTCCGACACGATATACAAACTGTTGGTCCTTTACATTGGGAAGACTCACTGGTTGGAGGGAGGAATCTGAGTCTTTATGAACTGACTAGAGTTCACCACACCTTGTCTTTCCTTCCTGGTCGATAGAGCGAGGAAGGGAAAATTGCCTCGGACAAAATGATCGGGTTGAAAGAAGCATGGGATCAATTGTCAGACTTCTGGGTCCCTCTGCATGAAAGAGGAATCGTCAGTTCATGCAAAGTAGGCTAGGAAGAACTTGGAGTCGGTGACATTAAGGCAATCACAAGCATTGGGTTTGTCTTATTGTCATGGCCTCCTTCCCCCCCTTGCAAAGGGAGGAGTGGGGTTGCTTCTATACACCTGAACAGAAAATAGAATGGGAGCACCCGCTGGGTGCTTACCTGCATCAACCGCCAGATCCAGCATGTAACGGCACGTCCGCTCCCTGCCCATGGGAAGAAAGCCGATATGGGGAGGGAGAAGAGAGGCCAGTCACTCCAAATTCATTCTCCCAATCATAACCGTACATCTTAGGCAAGATGCAACCTGTCCTTTTAGAGGAGCCGGGTAAGCTACACAACTTGTTGAGCAGCCACCACAGGACCCAAGGAAAAAGTGTCCAAGGACTTGTGAGCAACATCCCGAAGGTAGAAGGAGGTGAAGGTGGTCCGTTGGGACCACACACTTGCCTTCAACACCTGAAGAACCGACATGTTCTTCCGGAATGCGAGGGACAGACCAATGTTGCGGACTTCATAAGCTCTCGGACAAAGCATACTGGTGTCGTCTTCTCCGGCAGCAGAATACGCTCTCCTTATTGTCTCACAAAGCCAGAAAGAGATCGGGTTCTTGGACACTTCTTTCTTGGTCGAGCCAGTACTAACGAAGAGTCGTCGACCAGAGACGTCAAGTCCTCTTCATATAGCGCCGCAGCACTCTAACAGGACACAGTAGCATCTCGTCTGGTTCACTACCTTCAAACTCCTCTAGGGAGGGGATCATGAAGGACTTGAACCGTGCGTCAGGGACCAAAGGATTCTGAGTCTTCGCTACGAAATTCAGGACGAAATCGAGCGTAACCTATCCCCATCCCCTCGAGAGTTTAAAATCGAAGGAAAGTCCGTGCAGTTCACCAACTCTCTTCGCCGATGCCAGGGACTGCAAGAAGACAGTCTTGAGGGTCAGATCCCTGTCTGACAACTTTGTAAAGACTCGTACAGTGCACGAGTCAGGCTCCTTAGAACAAGTCACACCCCAAGCAGGGGGCCTGAGGCCCCTGGGTGGGCAAGACCTTTTGAAGCTCTCATCAGTAGAAAAATCTCAGAGGAGGAGGAGATATCTACTTTCAGCTGCAAGACTAGGCTGAGCACAGCGCGGTAGACTTTTACAGCTGAAACAGAGAGAAGCTTCTCTCGGCGAAGGAAGACAAGGAAGTCCATGATAGCTCCGACCGGAGAGATACCCCGCCCTTGACACCAGGACCACGTCCCATGATATACCGCTGTAGAGGATCGTCTGAGGTACCCGGCCATCTCCGTTGCAGCACAACGCGAAAAGCCTCTCGCTCACAGATGGTGGATAACCTCCAGCCGTGAAGACACAGGGACTGTACTGCCTGGTGGTACCGCTCTACGTGGGGTTGACACAGCAGGTTGGGCTGGGGGGGGGGGGGGGGGAATCTCTCTTGGCACCTTGGAGAGGATAGCTAGCAGGTCGGGATACCAAATGGCACAGGCCATTGGGTGCTACCAGAATCATTCTGAGATTCAGAGTGATCATCGCCTGGCTGATCACTCTGCGAATCAGACAGAACGGAGGAAAGGCATAGATGTTGAGGTTGTCCCACGGGTGCTGGAACGCATCCTCCGCAGCGGCCCATGGGTCCAGCATGACAGAGCAGAAGACCTGGAGTTTCCTGTTGTGCCAGGTGGCGAACTGATTGATGACTGGATGCCCCACAGGTCAAATAGCCTTTCCATGGCTTCCAAGTGAAGGGACCATTCAGTTCTGATCACCTGATTCTGGCGGCTGAGCTTGTCTGCCACGACATTCCTCTTGCCTGGGATGTACCTGGCTGACAGCTCTACCGAGTGAGCCACGGCCCACTCGTGCACCTGCATCGTCAACTGGTGGAGCGGGAGGGATATTAGACCCCCGCCCCGTTTGTTGACTTATGCCACCACCGTGGTATTGTCACTCATCAGTACCACGGAGTGTCCAATCACTTGATCTCGGAACTCTTGGAGAACCAGGAAGGCTGCCTTGAGTTCCAGGATGTTGATATGAAGGTGCTTGTCATCTTGGTGCCAAACTCCTGAAGTCAGCAACTCCTTCAGGTGTGTGCCCCATCCCTTGGTCGATGTGTCTGAGAACAGCAGCATGTCCGGAGGGGGAGTATGCAGGGATAATCCTATCAAGAGGTTCCTATCGTCCATCCACCAGTAAAGGTCCCCTCTCATCTCCTCGGAAAGAGGGATGAGAAAGGACTGGGGGTCTCGGGACTGGGACCAATACTCCTTTAGTCTCCATTGTAGAGACAGCAGGTGAAGACACCCATGAGGTACCAGCTTCTCCACTGACGACAGGTGACCGATGATGACTTGCCATTGCCAGGCTGCCTGTTCCTGTCAAGATAAGAACATCTGTGCTGCCTGCCTGAACCTGCTGATACGAGAGTCCGAGGGAAAGACTTTCGCTGCTATCGTGTCTATCAGCATGCCCAGGTACTTTATCCTCTGCTTGGGGAAGAGATCCGGCTTCTCAAGATTCACCATGATCCCAAGATCGCGGCAAAACTCAAGGAGCCGATCCGTCCTTCAGCAACTGTGAGCAGTTGTCGAGATACCTCAGTAGACGTATCCCGTGCGAATGGGCCCAAGCTGACACGAGAGAGAAGACTCTCCAGAACACCTTGGGAGCGGTCCAGAGCCCGATGCAGTGACCTGAATTGGAAGACCGACTCCCTGAGGATAAAGTGGAGGTCCTTGCAAGAGGACAGATGAGTGGGTATTTGGAAATACGCATCCTTCAAGTCCACCGTAAGCACGAAGTCATTCTCCCTCATGGAAGCGAGCATGGAACGCGTCGTTTCCATTGTGAACTGAGTCTGGCGAACAAATCGGTTCAAGGGAGAGAGGTCAGGTCTATGACTGGTCTCCATCGCCCTGTGGCATTCTCTATGAGGAAGACACGGCTGTAAAGGCCTGGGAACCAGTCCGACACGACTTTCACAGCACCCTTGCTCAGCATGACTTGCACTTCTTGCTGTAGTGCAGAGTCCTTTGGTGTTCCTTGGATGTAGGTACGGGGACGGACCGGAGAGTAGGTGAGGAGTGGCCGAGACTTGAAGGGTAGAAGATATCCCTCCCGGAAGACATCCACTATCCAGGACTCGGCTCCATGTTGCTGCCATGTTGCCCAATGGCTCGACAGGCAACCCCCCACCTTCGGCAGCCATTAGGGGGAATGCCAACCCTAGCGTTTCCCCTTCTTCCCCTTGCCCCCTTTTCCAGATTGGAAAAAGGGCTGAAAGGGGCGGGAAGACCCACCCTTTCCAGAGGAAGAAGAAGGCTGGGTGTTTCCACAGGATTCCTTTGAAGACCGAGACTTCTTAGGGGCTGAGGAAGCGCTAGCCTGACCCCAGGGCCTGGTCGCAGTGGAACATGAAGACCTGGAGGTCTTGGCCACTGCCTGGTGAACAAGCCAGTCGCTGTCATCGGCCCGACGCTTGTCCACCGCAGCATCCACCAACTCTCGAGGGAAGAGAGAGGTAGACCCGACCCCAGCAATGGTCTGTTCCACAGGGTCATTGCCAACTCGAGCCCCAAAGGACCTGGAGAAGTGAGAAAAAAAGGCGTCCCTTCGCTTCAGGACCAGGTTAGCCCACATGTTTGCTGTCTGGTGGGCGAGGTAGGAGATGGCTCTACCTCCAGACTGGCATAGTCTCCCGAAAGCGGAGTCTTCCCCAGGTATGATGGCGCCTGAGGAAGCAGCCACTTTGGATACTATGAACGTCCACAGATGCAGCCAGGAGACTGCCTGGAAAGCCGCTATGGCAGTGGTTTCCAAGGTTGCGGCCTCTTGCTGAGAGAGGGTGATACTCTCTGCAGTAAGTTGCTGCAATGAGAGACCCAGATCCAAACGAACCAGGTCTGGGTCAACCTGCTTAGACGGCAATGACCTCTCCAACAGCGTGTAGAAACACTTCTGACGAGGCAGTTCGATCAAAGTGAATTGTCCTGCCCAGACACAAGACCATTCACCTGATCGAGTAACCCCTCGGCAAGCGTGGACCACGGCAGCCCCACCGAAGCCTTGGGTTCCTTCTTGGGTCCCCAAGAGGATTCGAGGTGCGATGGACAATCCACAGACGAAGCCATGGTCCCTTCCCTGAGGTTGTTGTGCTGACAAATCAGCACAATTACCTCAGCAAAAGTCCTCTGTATCTCAGGGGTGTCTGCGTCCTGGGGAGGAGGACCCTCGATTCCTTCTAGGGTGCGGTCCTCCCGATCTACTCTCCCTGCAGGAGGGAGAACCTCAGCAGACCCCCTTGATCCTTCCTGCACCACGCAGGCGTACGACCTGGCCGAACCAAGGACCGAGCCAGGCACGTACACCCCCGAGGTAGAACTCATGGTAGACGACTCGCGTGAGTCATTCCTGTCTAACTCGCACCCCCTGGGAGGAGCCCAGGAGGTAGAGGGGACAGGCGAGGAGGATCAGGCACTCCCACTGGTCTTGCTGGCGGAACCAACAGGAGCAGCGGGCCGGAAGCAGTCATCAATCCGCGGTGGTGACGGCAGCCCGGGTCGAGAAGAACGCTTTCGCCTGGGCAAAGCGTTCTCCCGAGGAGAACGGAGCGGCTCACGTGAGTTGAGCCGTGCACTCGGCTCCCCCGAGCCAGGTTGGCCACGCAAACGCAGTTGGAAACTGGGAGGAATTGAGCATGTGACTGGCTGGCGTGAACTTGCGCTGTCCTCTGGGCGTGCCGCAGTCTTCTTCGAGGCCAAAGCCTCTCAGGAAGACTGAGCAGGGGACCTCTTCTCTACCTCCCCAGGTGTCCGGACCCGAGGGACCAGTGCACCTTCTCAGGAACCTGGCTTGGTACTCGAAGAAGCACCAGCAGGAAGAGTCTGAGCACCTGCATGCTCGGACTCTTTCTCCAGTCCTGTGCCCGAGTTGGTATGGAGAGAGGTTTCTCCCGTACCAGACTGGGGTACTTGGGTCTCCTTAGAGGCTCGGGTACTCAGAGCGACTCACGATCGAGTGTCCGACACGGTCCCGCTGGCCTTAGAAGCAGTTAAAAGTTAAGTATACCTGAGTTTTACCAGACCACTGAGCTGATTAACAGCTCTCCTACGGTTGGCCTGAAGGATTAGACTTATTTTACGTGGCTAAGAACCAATTGGTTACTTAGCAACGGGACCTATAGCTTATTGTGGAATGGCTTCTTAGACGCAACAGGGGGGAGTGCAAACCATGGTCTGCACGCCCTCGGCTCCCAATGTGACTGACCTGGGGGCAATGCAACGGTTCCCTGGTCCATGGACCAGGAAAAGCCAATGAGAGATCCCACTGCCTTCCCTGTGGAAGAGGCAGTCCCTTAGAAGTCTCGGTGCGAGACTTCTGGGGGGGGGGGGGGGGGGAGGCAGGCTTCTTCTTCTTCGGCTGGCGAGCCTCGGAAGAAGAGGTAGCAGATGACAACGACGACGATGATGAAGACGAAGACGACATCACCTTCCTCGATCTCTTCTTCGACTTCTTCCTCAGGATGGCAGTCAGGTCCCCCATCCACGAAGAAGCAGCAGAATGCACAGGAGCAACCAGGGAGGCCAGGGGAGCAGGTGCGACCAGGGTAGCGGAGACGGTGCTCTGGCCAGTAACTACTGGGGCAGGTGCAGCAGCGCGGGAGCCAGGAAAGCCAGGAGACGTAGCCAGGTTCGAGAGCCCGGGTGGCACATGGGAGACCAGGCCGGAATGAGTGTCAGGGAAACGAGGAGCCGGAACCATGGTCATGAATGAGTGTGGGTCAGCAACAGGAGCAGGCATTGAGAGGTAGGGCACCAATGAAGTCACCATGTGCGAGGGGCCAGGCAGGGATAACGGGGCCAGGAACCCAGGGGGCAGCAGCACGGAGTGGAATGTAGCAGGAGCGGCCAACACCTGGGTGTCCAGGTGCGAGGCCACCAACACAGGCAGCTTACCAAAGGACGACGTGGTGACGGTCGTGGTGGTGGATTTGGTGGCTGCATGGGTCGTTACCGGAGCGCCTGACAAATGTGACACCAGACCCTCCAGTGACGGAACGCCAGGCATACCCAGGTGCAGCCAGGCAGAGGCGAGATCAGGTACCTGGCCAAAAGAAGGCGCTTCCACCCCTAAGCCTGAGGACAGAGTCAGGTCAAAAAGGGAAGCCTCTACTCATTCTGGGGGAAAAAATTCACCCCCGGAGTGAGGAAAGGTCCTAGAGAGGATGTCCTGAGCGACTGCTCCCCCATGGCCTTCCACACCCGATGAAACGAATGAGGAAGGAGAAGGGGAGTCCTCACCCAAAGGGAGAGGCAGCAAGAAGGGGAAGCTCGCCAGGAGGGAGAAATGATCCGGACGGATCAGCCACCACAGGAGTCGTCGGGGGCATTATCCTCGGACAACGCCTTGGCGGGCTTTCTACGGTATCGTCTCCTCCCCTCAAACTTCACCCACTGCTCGGCAGACCAGGAGCAATACTCAGCACAGGGCAAAGCACACGAACACACGTCCCCTGCAGGTGGGGCAGAGGGAATGTGGGTCCGCGTCAATGCTAGATCTAAATGAATTACACTTTTTGCCTCCCACCCCAGGACACACACGCTGGGGGAAGGAGGGCTTAAAGGACTTATCCACACTCATAGTCAAAAGAAAAAAGAAAGTTCCCACCAGGAAAAGCTCAACAGCAGTCAGGAAGAGAGCGAGAAAACAACGTCCACAGTACGACGGCCAGAAGCAAATTGGAATTTTACATCTGGGCAGGCGGTATTCCCACCTCCCGGACGGTAGTTAACTGCCTAACCACCTTGTTCGAAAGTTCAACGGCCATTTCCAGCCTGCGCTGAAAGTAATTCCTAATGTAAAGGACCGACAGTTTGTATATTGTGTTGAAACAATCACCAATGTTACATTGTGTATCCCTGCTTACATTAATGAAGACTGGAAATGCAAAGCCAAACACATTTAAATCACTCTCTAATAAAATAAAATCACCATTATATAGGTATCTTGATTTATCTATCAAGATAAATACATGAAATATATAAAAATGCAACCAGACATGTCATTTCTCTAGCCATAAGGCATCAATATATGGTGTATCAGTTACTCAACTTAACAAACAAATTATAAAACACTTACTCTGGCACAGAGGTGCGTTCCAATTCAGAGTGACGGGTCTCAAGATGCTTTTGAAGGTTGTATTTTACTTGATATTCACAGCCGCACAGATGACAGTAATATACACTATATGCTTCACCCGCATTGTTCAGAACTATTTTCAAACTGGGAGCAGGAGTATCAATAGGGTTAATCATGCGATTAGACCTGCAGAAATTAAAATATTGTCACGAAAATTTCTTTCATAAAGTCAAGAAAGTATTGTAGTAAAAAAGCAGTGAAGAGTAATTTTTGTTCCAAACTATGGGAATAAGTAAGAAAATATTTAATATTAAATAAAATGGACACAGTATCACTTAGACAGTTATTAGGGGTATTGTCAACCTCCGGTCTTCGCGGGGGTTAGGGACCACAACCACCCACTGAAAATGCCTATAACTGCCTATTCTTATAGTTCAAACACCAAATACTGTATACCTTACACTAAAATGCTTATAAATGCCAATTTTAAAAGCTCAAACTCCTAATATACCTTAAACTATCATCTACACCATATATTCCTAAAACTATCATCCTAAAACACTATTTTGCTGTGTTTACATTAATATTAATATTTGAAAATTAGTAAATAATTTTATCATAAAAAATGTACTTAGTCATGAAAATAACAAGAAAATACAGTAATTAGTGAACATTACTCTATGAAAAAATCTGCGAATTAGTGAATTTTCTGTGATTTATTTGGATTTACATTCCACAGAAAAGTCCACGACTAACTGAAGCCACGAATGCTAAACCACGATAAAGTGGGGGTCCACTGTAGATTACTCCAAAGTTCTTAGAAAGAATAAAAACCACATTTGACAATGTCCTCAGAAAGAACACAGGCCTAATCTATAACTGGTTTAAAACAAAACTGATTTTATTTATAAAAATTTATCACTCATGTATAATCTACAACATGGTTTTTAGGATGTCCCAGACACTGCAGACTTTTGTCTAACAGGCAGTAGCAGTACAGTACTGCATGTGTGCCACAGCTGCTAATTGCCTTAGTTTTTGAGTAGTCTGGAAAATGTAAGGTCAGCAGGACTGGAAGGAAGGCAGTTGATTGAATATGACAAATTTTTAAAGTAATTTGTATTTTTCCTAACATGCAAACCTGAGGTCTTTACATGAGGAATTATCCTCAGTTAAAGCTGGAGCAGGCTATGCTAATACAACAAGGTTGTTCGGTAGTTAACTACTGGTGGGAGAGGAGAGAAATACCCTCACCACCTCCCACTGCTGAGCGATGCATTCATTGCCTAATAGCCCAGGTATCAGAAGAGGGGTGGCTAGAGGCGGGTAGTATATGTAAAGACCTCAGGTTTGTATGTTAGGAAAAATACAAATTACTTCAAAAATTTGCCATTTATTCCTACACTAATACAAACTGTAAATCTTTACGTGAGGAAGACTTACTGATTGGTGGGAGGATCCGAGTAAGTTTCACAACCGACTGGTGTTTTGCCTCACCTGGGTCTCTTCCTGGTTGTGCAATGATGAGCAAAGGAAGAAGTCCCATGCCTCTGATCAGGAGAACAGAAAATGTATGCTCAACTGTCAGACTTACAGGTTTTTCGATGTAATGGGTTTGAACAGTAGCATTAGTTCAAAAAGGCTTAGAGGAACCCTATGTTGGATACAATAAAGCTAAAATAACCAGTTAACAGGTTATTTTAGAAAGGCTGATTAATCACTTTGATCTGTGTCCATCCAGCGTATGACGATATAACACCTGATCCTCTGCCCGCCAAGAGAGAAAGGGTAAGAAAAGGGAAAGGAGGGAGGCCAGTCACACACACTCTCACTTTTGCAACATTCCATTTTAGACAAGATGCTACCTGTCCCGCTAGGGGAACTGGATGAGCTACACAATTTGTTGAGCAGCCACCACAGGACCCAAGGAAAAGGTGTCCAAGGATCTATGGGCAATGTCCATCAGGTAAAAGGAGGTGAACTTAGTCTGTTGTGCCCACACTCCTGCTCTCAGCACCTGATGAACGAACAGGTTCTTCCTGAGTGCAAGGAACAGAGCAATGCCCCTGACCTCATGAGCTCTAGGCCAGAACATAATTGCATCCTCTTCATTAGATGTGGAGTATGCCCATTTGATAGTCTCACAAAAAGATGGTGTTCTTGAATACCTCTTTCTTGGTCTTGCCAGTACTAATGAAGAGTCATCAACACTCGGGCCTGAGCTGTCAAGTCCTCTTATGGTAGCACCGCGGCACCCTAACTGGACATAGTAGCATCTCATCTGGATCATTACCTACAAAGTCCCCTAGGGAGGGGATCGAGAAGGACTCGAACCTAACATCAGGGACCGATGGATTCTAAGTCTTCGTCTGACAAAGGGCTTCAACCATGAAGAAAATCGTCATGGAGAACGTTACCCCGACTGAAGACAGTAAGAAAATAAATCTTGTAATTTATTACAAGAACCGCCGCACCCGCGATCTCATGATGAAGAATAACCCCTCTCCGCCAGCAAGAGACCCCCTCAAGCAGAAGAAAGTGGTCTATCAATTTGTGTCCTTTTCGAGAATGCCCTGGGGTTTATATTGGAATGACCACGATGCGTCTGTCAAAAAGGATCTCCTGCCACGCCCAGGAGGGTGCCATCATGAACCACGCCCAAGCTACCCACAATATTTCCATCTCCCGCAACATTATTGTACAAAATATAAGTATAATTGGGAGAGCCGCCGACCCTCGACGTCTGCACCTGCTGGAGGCGCTCCTCATTGGCGAGAGAAAAGCCACAATGAATATGACGCAGGAGGCATCGCTCCCACCCACGAATTCAAGAAAAGCAATGCCGAACACCCACCAAATCCAACAAATACCTGAAAAAGATAACCCTGAGAATGGAGACGCCCCTGATGAGCGAGGCGCCCTTCGAGACAACCCCCCGACTACCACAGAAAGAGTAAATAATGACATCATTCATCCTCCGCCCAATAGCAGCCAAACTACCGATGTCAGTCGGCATGACATCACGCAACAGCAGGTCAATGGGAACGCTGGAATGAGTGATATTCCCAGGTTGCTAAGATCTGTCAGGATCGAACTTCGCCGCAGACATTTGGCTTGAAGTTCACCGACTGCAACCAATCAAAATTTGCCGTCCATGACCCAACGCTGAAGCCTGTGTATAAATTCGGAAGGACCTATGCAATCTGCCAGTCCTCTACTAGCTCCCGCTGGAGAATGACAGAAGAGTCTGTCGAAATGTCGTGGCAACAAGTGTTTAGCAACTATATAAGTTATAATATTCTAACTGTATAGAATATATAAAAAACCAGAATCCAGATTTTTTAAATATAGGAGAGCTGTTAGCACGCACCTCCAATGAAGAGAAGTCTGCAATAAGGAAAACAGAAAAAGTCTTCTACAAAATAAATGCAGCTGAAGCAGCAATAATATTCAATAAAACCTGTTTAAAAGAGGGTCTGCTGCCAAATTATAATAATAATAATAATAATAATAATAATAATAATAATAATAATAATAATAATAATAATAATAATATACTGTACTGTAATTACAACATTTATGCATTTCTATTGTAAGTATAATGAAAAAATTTAAACAAACAAATTTCACCTCCAACCTTTTTTCCTGAGCCTTGGAGCTCATGGGGGAAGGTGAACCTGTCAAATATGTCAAGTAACCTGAGAGCAAGGGTTGGGTGGTCAGTGTTGCCGACCACTATGAAGGATAAGGATACGTATACTGTACTGAAAAATCTCTCTCTCTCGCCAAAGGGTGGAATGTGAGAAATAAATATATAGCTAGATAAATAGATACTTAGTTCAGTGATTTAAAAATGTAAAGCTACATCTTTAGAAGACAAAAAACAAACATATAAATTTTTTCTTGTCAGTTGCTTACACACAAACGTGCACCGAAGCCATCCGGAGGGGGACTAAGTCCGCTCATGTGAACATGAGCAGGTATTGCCCCTGGGAAAATGATCATGCACTCTCGGGCGAGAGTGTGGGCTGTCCCAACAACACGCTGCCATCTTCTTCGAGGTCGTGGCCTCTACGTGCGAAGAAAACTGAACAGGGGACCTCATCGATGCTTGTCCAGATGAGCGAACTCACAAGTCGGCATCATCATTACAGGACCCTGTTCTTCGAGCAGCCGAGTCATGGGCCATAAAAGCCACGCCTTGGGTCGTAGAACTTGCAAGGGTTAGGCACTGCCTGCATGCTGCACATTCAATCTCCTTTGATAGGCTGCGCTCCAATCGGTGGACTGAGAGAGCTTACCGAAGACTTGTGGGTCCGTTGGACCCCAGGGCAGAAGAACCTTTGTTGGAATGGGTCAGGGAGAGCTGCACATGCAAGGCATCATAGACTAAGGGGTGTGCAATGGATGACGTTGCTACACAGGGTCCAACAGCGGGATGAGTTTCCAAGTCAAAACCCTGGAGCACCACATAGCAGAAAGTTCTTTGCCAGACTCCTCCTACATCCGGCATCAGTGCCTTGGGAGTCCCATGTACACAGTCTTGGCTCGTGGAAGCCACATCGTGGCTTACCCGAGCACCTGGTTCTCCCACACCGTGGGGATCCGATGGGGCCCCATGACGCAGGTTCCCTGTCGTGTGACATGGGAGAACCTGTGAGAAATCCCAGTGCTTCTTCTGTGGAAGATGACAGACCGTGAGAGGGCCTATGAGCCTTCTTACAGTCGGGAGAAGCAACCTTCTCCTTTAGAAGGAGAAGTGGAGCAGGCGAGAACAGGGGACAAAGAAGATGATGATGAAGATGATGAAGAAAAACGACGCCTCCTCTTCAACTTCCTCTTGCGACCACGTTTGTACTTCTTCACCAAAACTTCCAGGAGAAGACCCTTAGAAGCAGGAGACATTGCAGGAAGCTTGGAAGTTGATGGGATTGGCAAGCGGTGGAAGGTTGTAGGAGCCGTGACCGTAGGAGCCGTGACCGTAGTCGCTGTACCCATCGACATCGTAACTGAGGTCGAAGTCCCAATTACTGACAGTAGTGGTGGCAGGAAGTAAACTTATGAGGCACTACGGTGTGCAATTAGACCCCACACTGAGGGCTCCCAGGGAAGACCTAGGGTAGGCCAAGGATCACGAAGGTCTTCAAACGTCTTGGTGGTCTCTCCCAGACCTGAAAAAGATGGGTTAGTAGGGACTGGCTCCCTTTGCTCTGAGAGGGAATGTTCCCCCTCAGAGCAAACAGAGGAAGCCCTTGAGATATCATGGTAGGCCCCTGCCCTCCCACACAAACTTCCTGATGACGAAGCAACAGGAGAACGCAGGGGAGTGGCCTCTCCCCGAGAGGAGGCAGCAGCAAGAGGTAGATGCATCAGGAGAGAGAGGGAGTTACCTGGTGTCTTCGGAGGAGAATACCCCTCCAAAGACAGATGGGAAGCCGCCTTTTTGTACAGCATGCAGCAAAAGTCGTGTGACCCGATTTCAGCGATTTTCGTTCAAAAGTCACAAACTGGCAACTCTTACCTTTGCATTTCTAATGACACCAAGTTGCAACAATGAAACATTTTGCAACTTCACTCAAAAAAAGGTACAGTTCACTAAGCATGGTTTTACAGTATCAATGCTATATTTTTCATCAAAATATCAGCTAGATCATTGTAAAAACATTAACACAGTAATTTTTAATTATGGTAAATATGAAATGATGTAACTACTTAATGAATTTGACTTTTTAGCCATCATAGTAATGTATTTAACGTGATGAACGTATAAGAGAGTTGTGGGTGTGGTCTAACCAGACATCAACTGTTTAAATGGCTCAGTCTGCCTCTCCTCGCCTTACCCACAGGCCAAGTGCACTTCACTCTTCTTGATTATATCATTCTTATTAAGCCTATAGGCCTATGAAGAAAATAATGATGCAAGTATACCACACCAAGACTGTGGAGGAATTTCACAAATCCTGCTTTATGGTCCTACAGATACCCTTTATAAGTTAATAAGATTTGAAGCAACTAAATACTGTTGCTATCTGAAATATAGCCTAGTATGTTATAAAGTCAATTGCATAGGCCTAGACTCCAGACCCATACTATTATTATTATTATTATTGAAAAGAGAAACCCACAAGATTCATTTCTTCTCTTTTCACAGTCATGCTATAAAAATGGGTGTTCTAGCAGGTTTATTTCTTAGGGCAATGAGAACGTGTGACCCTTGTAAGATAGAAAAAGATATAAATTACATTGATAAAAACTTTGATACATTAGCATACCCGGAATGGTTCAGAAAAAGGGCACTCAACAAAGCTAGGAGGATTTTTTACTGGGAAAATGCAGAGAGTACATGGAATACAGAAAACAAGAAAATAGTTTCCCTCCCTTATATGCCTAAAATGAAAGAAATTACATAAAAAATGAAAGAAATTAAATATAAATTTGTGTATACCTTTGACAACACCGTAAAAAAAACAAAGTATGTAAAAATAAATTGGAAGGAGAAGACAGTAATGCAGATGATATAAGGGGAGTATACATAATTAATTGCAACAATTGTGGAGACAAATATGTGGGTGAAACAGGTAGGGGAATAAGGACTAGAATCCAAGAACACAGGAGGGCAGTACAGCTCAACTCACAGGGGAGTGCTATAGCTAGGCATTGTCGGGAAAAGGACCATAGGATGGATTTTAAAAACAGTAGGCTTATATACAAAAGCAATAACATCAGTCATAGGAGGGTAGTGGAAGGGGCACTCATCAGACAGATTAAAGTGATAGAAGGAAACAAAGGATTTACCTCAGAAGATCCCATAAGCCAATCTTTAATATTAAAAGAAGCTAAGATCGACCCTTCTGACCTGGAGGTTAGGTCTCCTGCCCAACAGACCGATGGTAACTACTCACATACCACAAGGGTTAATACCACTGACCATCAGATCAGGATATCAAACCGTCAGGAAGAGATTAACAACTCTCAAGAGAATGGAAACCAGGACAGCCATCATATAAATGACAGCACAGGGAGAAGAAGTTCCAGAAGATTGCTGGGCCTTGAACCAGCCTGACTACCTCATCTCTTGAAAAAGGGTCACAGTTAGGACCTGAAAGTACTCGAGTTTAAAAGTAACATGTAAATATTTACAAGTAAACAAGTTATACCCAGCAATCTTGTGGGTTTCTCTTTCCATCTTCAGAAGAAAACTGAAAGAAGTTTTTGTTTGGATTATTATTATTATTATTATTATTATTATTATTAATAATACACTGTTGTTGTCATCCTGCAGAATCTGCACACAATAGGTGTGGCTGATAATGTCTGACCTGATTATAGACTTTCATTCCTAAAGTAAAAATAAAATAATAAAAATTTAGAATTAATAATAGTATTTCTAACAGCAAAGATTACTCTCCACTTTGCTTATTTATTTATTTATTATCTTTTTTCTTCAAACTGAAGAAACCCCTCAGGAGACTAGACCTACATAGCCTTGGCTATAGTCTAAGCTATGGCTTGTAATAATTTATTGCAAGTATCGAATTCATGATCCTGACTAACATTTGCTTCATACACAAAACTACAAAAGCAAAAACAAGTAATAACTTTGGATTCATATCCCACATGCATCAATTTTTATCATCAGACTATGCTCTGCTTTACTTTTCTTCACTCCATCACGACGTCATCTTTCAGAGTTTCACTGTATCCAGGCTGACTGTTCCACAACTCACGGTAGCATACTATTATTATTATTATTATTATTATTACTGTATTATTATTATTATTATTATTATTATTATTACCATTTATAATAAACTCTTGTTGTCATTCTGCAAAATCTGCACACAATAGGTGTGGCTGATAATGTCCGACCTGATTATAGACTTCCATTCCTAAAGTAAAAGTAAAATAATAAAAATTTAGAATTAATAGTATTTCTAATAGCAAAGATTACTCTCCACTTTGCTTATTTATTTATTATCTTTTTTCTTCAAATTGAAGAAACCCCTCAGGAGTCTAAACCAATGTAGCCTTGGCTATAGCCTAAGCTAAGGCTTGTAATAATTTATTTCAAGTATCGAAATCATGATCCTGACTAACATTTGCTTCATACACAAAACTACAAAGGCAAAAACAAGCAATAACTTTGGATTCATATTCCAAATGCATTAATTTTTATCATCAGACTAAGCTCTGCTTAACTTTTCTTCTTCACTCCATCGCAATGTCCTCTTTCAGAGTTTCACTGTATCCAGACTGACTGTTCCACGACTCACGGGAGTCACGGTGAGCCAAGGGATTCATCTACATATTTAGTTTTCAGTCTGAAATACTATTGTAGCATGAAATATTTTTTATTTTTACATACCAATATATTTCAACGATAAGATTCTACATAAGTGACCAACTTTTCCTCAAACAAACACATACCTACAAAGTAAAATATACAATTTAATATTAAGTGGCCACTTGAGAACACTGCTTGTCCAGTGCAAAAATAAAAAAGTTGCATGAGTTTTGCTGCACACTGTACCTCCTCTTCAAAGCGAAAAGCAACCACTGCTCAAGGGACCAATTATGACACTCATCACAACCTTGTTAATGCTGTATTGCACTCACGTTTGCAACATTTAGTGCAAACCGAGTGCGGGTTGACATCAACAGGGGAAAGGATGCAATTATACTGCTTCCCCAAACCAGGGCATAACCGTTTAGGTAGCTTATCAAAATGCTTATATGACTCTTGGATTTGGCTATTCATAACCAAAAACCAACAAAATGGACACAAGCAAAATAATCAGAACATAGCCCTCCATCACAACAGAAAACTGGAGAGGAAAAGCCAGAGCTGAAGTGAAGCGTAGAACAACCAGTTAACATCGGGCAGAGGAAGGCATAGTACATCCGTCTCTGAACAAGGCTATTAAGCAAGTGGTGGATTGCTCAGCAGCGGGAGGTAGCGTGGGTATCCCTCGCCCCTCCCACTGGTAGTTAACTACCGAACAGCCTTGTTGTATTAGAATAGCCTGCTCCAGCTCGCGCTGAAGGTAATTCCTCATGTAAAGACCGACAGTTTGTATTTGTGTAGGAATAAATAGAATTTAGGCGAAAGGCCAAGCACTGGGACCTATGAGATCATTCAGCGTTGAGATGGAAATTGACAGTAAAAGGTTTGAAAGGTGTAACAGGAGTAAAACCTCACAGTTGCACTATGAATCAATTCTTAGGAGAAGGTGTAAAGTATAAGAGAATAAGAAAGGAGGTACTGTACAAGTAACTAAAAGAGTTGCAGCTAGGGGCCGAAGTCACGATGCAAAGAACCTTAAAGAACCTTAAACAATGCCTGCAATGCACCACACGAGGTGCACTGACGGCACTAACCCCCTACGGGAAAAGCAAGGCAGTTGTTTTATCAGTGATATCTCCCATGAGAAAATATATCTGTTTTTAAAAATTTGGTTTGCTTCAACATAACAAATCATTAATTTTTAGTCAGAATTTGAATTTAGGAGGGACGTATGACTGCTTAAAGGAAGGTTCATGAAAGTAAGGGCCCCCAGGACTGGTAGGCTCATGAGGTCCCATTAGAAAGGAAGAGTCCAAGTAAAAGTAAAATAAAAGCGCATGCATTTTTGAGGCTATCAACCAAATCGCATGGCTCTATTCCAACACTCAGAAAAAAGGCTTCCTCCTTCAGGGCCATAGCTGCTTCAGGTTCATCTTTATCTGGTTGGTCGTCAGTGCTGCAGACATAAAGTGAGGCATTCACCTGCTGTGGACCTGTGGATCCAAGTTGTGCATGTGCCGTACTTCTCCCACTCTTCACAGGTTAGACAAATTATTGCAGTGCTCGTGACATCTGGAGACCATAATGGTGGCCACACAGGAGAATGGGGTTTGTGATAAAACAACTTACCCTTTGTGAGCAGAGTCCATGTGAAACTTCCTAGCTGCAAGATTGTAAAAGGATACACCACATGACATACATGGATAAACCTGCTTTGGCGTAACTGATGGGTGAGTCAGGACATGATTATCACGATTTACCTAAAAAGATACAATACATAATAGCAAAATAAGTTTGTGCAGTGTCCAAAAATATTGCTATAATAGGTAAATACATAGTATTTTAAACCAACCTCAAAATTTACAAAGTAACCTGCATTATTCATTACAGTAACCTCTCAGTTACTCATATTCAAATTACTGAATAAACTGTATATGTAATATAAATTTTCATAAAATTTCTTATTTTGATACTTATCTACTGTTAAATTAGCTTATGTCTCCTACGCTGATAGGTGAGTCGGCATTCAAACAAAAAGATGATCACTGGGCTGACCCGGAAGTCTGTCTAGTTCACCTGTTTCTCCACCAGGTGTGTTTGAACGTTTTAAGCTCTAGTCAGAATTCTTTACAGCCCACTAAGAAGTGGGGAGGCTGGGTGGGATGTCACTTTAATAGTGGGTAAGTTTCCAAATAATAAATTTTATTATGAAAATTTATATTATTTGGGATGAACCTTATCTAGTGTTAAATTAGATGATTCCCACACTGAGAAAAGAACAGTGGGTAGTGCAGCTAGACAAAATTCCGCTCAGCCAACAAGCTAAAAGCCTCTTGTATGAAACCCAAAAATATTCTTACCTGATCTGGATTCCTCTCTGGGTAATACTGTTGCCAGAAAGTGGATTCCATTCTGGGTGCAAGGCCCTCATGTGTGTGCAGCTTAGAGTTGCCTTGCAGAGAAAACCGCTTCTTCTTCAGCCAGCATGGAAGAAGCGGCATGATTGGACCCCTGTGCCTGGGTCCAAAAGCCCTATAAAATGAGTTACTAAAAATGTTGTAAATACATTACCTTTATGATACAAAGGTATGCTCCTATACTTCATGCTCCCAAAAATATTAAAACCTGGGATTTAAAACGAAGGGGCCTAAAGGATTGCTCTTTCTTCAGTTCAGGAAAAGACTACCCACAACTAGTAGCATACTAAGGGCTTTACTGTTTTCAAACACGATTCTGCATACTTAAGGTAATGAGCTGGCAAAACCAAATTGCACTTCTACTGCGCTGCATTAATCCCATCCTCAAGCAACAAACTGTTCAATAAAGGCAATAGATATGGAGCTACTTCTCATGCACTAGCCTAATCAAATATGTCATTGAGAACCTCATGTTCTTTGACAAAGATGTTCTAGGTTTCTAAAACCACAAAACAAAGGTTAATTTTGCCACTTCCAGGCTTACCCTTTGACAAAGACATTCTAGGTTTTCTGAAACCACAAAACAAAAAGTTACTTTGCCTCTTCCAACCTAAACCTTTCACAAAGACATCAAGGTTTTCTAAAACCACAAAACAAATGGTTAACTTTGACTCCTCCGGGCTTAACCTTTGACCAAGATGTTCTAAGTTTCTACAATCACAAAACACAAGGATAACTGCCTCTTCTAGGCTTAACCTATCGAAGTAAGTTTAATTGCCCCAACATGACAGAAAAGTGTTTCTTCTTCTTCCCCAACAAAAAGGTTAAATTGGAATTCTTGCAGTTCTCTAAAAACCTTAGCCTTAACATCATTCTCAACTCTACAGCAAAATGATAAAAATAGCAGTCCCTTAACAACAGCCTTAAGGAGAAAGCTTGAAATAAATTTACTCTTTTAACTGCTGAGAGTGCTAAATAAAAGAAGGTTTCATTGCAAATAAATCAATGGAACTCATCCCAGAGGCTCAAAAGAATCTGCAGATAAAATTTAGACCTGTGTCTCAATTCTAGAGTGAGACTGATACTGAGTTGAAAGGGCTTCGATCTTAACTGATCTCAACACCTTATGGTGCTGATCATCAACCAGATCTGATTGCACAAGATGCAATACCAAGGAAAGTATGGAACGATAACCTTGAAAACACACAGCGAAAGTCTTATTATATCTAAAAAAGCTGAGAAAATTTGATGTATACAAGGTTCCAGATGTTAAAAATTCCTCTAGAATTGCACCCTGAGCAATACACAAACTGCTGCTTCTGACACAAGGCCATGGTTGTTTTCCACTCGATTAAGGATAGAACCCATGATACCTTTGAAAATCCCCTTATTGGGAGGACACAGTCAAGCATCTACAAGCAGTTAAGAGTGAGCTGCAGAAGTGCATAGAATTCCATAGTTTGAGTCTATTTCCCCTTAACGGAAGAGTAAGAGAGACATTGACCAAGAGAGCTAGAAAGTTCAAAAAACATTTGCTCTGAGGCTACTAGGGCTCTACGGAGTCCCCATGCAATTCTTGAACTTGAAAATGCTCAATACTTCCTTAGAGTAGATAGAGGGGGAAGGCCTATAAGTCTGAATCAGGCCAAACTTAAAGAAACACATCCACTGCTCAAGCCTGAGAGCCCTCAAAGGAGTCGTAATCAACGGGTTGTTACTGTTCATCTGCATGCTAATAAGTCTACATCTGAGCGCTCCTCTAATCCCACAGCATCTGTTAAACTTGTGGATGTAATGGACACTCTGTAGGTAGCTTGTTCGTTCTGAATCCCTAATCGCCAAAAACACTGTCCTTCCACAGTATGAATTATCAAAACCAATATCATGTTGTTCATTTCACTCAAAGAAGCAAACTTCCCACTACAAGTTTGTTTCTGACCAGGGATAAACCTGCTAGGAATCTTTGATGGTCTGTCCACTGCCCTGACATCTAGTAAGTTTACCAGTGTAGTGTTAACCATTCTATATTGTATGTAAGCGTAACGACACTAGTCAAAATTCTTTGTTTCGTATTACACAACAAGAGGGAAAAAACAAAACCTGGATGTAGGTTTAAGAATAAAATGGTCAACTCTTGGTTACAGGCCCTGGCAACAATGATGGTCCTCAATTACTTAAAAATTTAATGAACAATAGCCGTAAGTCTTAAACTCATATGCTGAGACTGTACTGTAATTGAGCCTGATTATTCTGACAAAATCCCTAGTGAGGCCATGTTTCCAAACAGAGAAAGCCCTTACCACTTGGAAGCTTCCTTCAGGGCTAAAATTCTTCAAGCAGCAAGTGCCTACTCGTCTTCTGATAGACCAGCCTGCAAATTCAAGTATCACTGCCACATCACCAGATAAGAATGAGGAAGTTAGGGAAGCTGACTGAAAATCATATTGCACACAGACTGAGCCAAGTAAAGCAACAGATCCTTGGCCTTTAGAATACTGTCAACAGAATTGGTCAACTGGAACCAGTGACTCAGTAGAAAAGATTTCTAGCTCCTAAAAATCGACACCATCCACCTATGGGCAACAGATTCCCTGTGAATACTTATAGAGGTGCTGTACATGAGCCCAAACAAAATTACTTGACCAGCAATACCTCCTCTGTAAATACACCTTGAAGAAACTTGCATGACTGAGGATGTACTGATATCAGAAAGTGTCTCTTGCACACCCACCAAAACATCTGATCGTTCTCTTTGGAGAGTCACTAAAGCCATGATGGAAAAACCAAAAGCATGGGGACAGACACGTAAAGTTATTCAGTCTCAATGTGTCCACTACAGGTCACCAATCTCTGGTTGTTTATGGAGTTAGGAAAAAAGTCAGAGGTAAAAAACCAGTGAATTAACTCCTGATCCATTTCATTCACTCCAATTTACAACCTCCTACTAAAGAATGAGACTTTTGTTGGAGAAGACAAAGGAACAGCTATAGGAGACTAAACCAGTGGAGGGTAACCTAAAAGGAATCATAACTCTCCTTTACTGCCTCCACCACATGTGGTTCTACTCCTAAGTCTCTCCAAGCATGCCACGAAGCTTGCAACTAGCCATCTACCAGAACCTGAGAGAGCTGAACTTATCCCAGAAAGGTATAAAATTAGACTTGTACCAAAATACCCTCCCTTATTGCCTTCACCTGTGCAGCACAAGCCTTTACTACAGATATAAGAGCATAAGTGTTCTCACCTCTTCCAAACCAAGTTAGTATAGGCATGAGAACACTAGCCTGCAGTAACAGAAACAAGTTAAAAACTAATGCCCTTCCTCGCTAAACTCCAGCTGGTGCCAAAAACCCTTAAAGCTGGCTCCACAAACTCTCTAAGCTGGCACCAAAAACACACTAAGATGGCGCCAAAAAACACACTAAGTTGGCACCTCAACCTCTCTAAGCTGACGCAGAGAAGAGGCAAAATACTAAGCAAAAGTTCAATAAAAGATGAAAACTTCAACAATCTAAACTGAGGCTGTTTCAGCATGTCAGTCTTGAGTTCGTCTCTTCACAGGAAAGAGAAAAGAAAACCAAATCTTCTACTGAAGACTGTTTAAGTGCCAATTACGCACCTGTATCAAGAGGTGGTGCTCTGCAACTTCATCAAAAACCAGCTCTGCAACTTCATCAAAAACCAGAAGACAAGCTCTGACAGAACTAAAGGGAGCTTTGTGCTCCCGAGTATGAAAAAACTTACGAAATGCACTCTAATGAAGGAAAAAGCTTGGTTTTCTTCTCCAAATACTTAAAGGACGGCAAAAAACAGGAAGACAACCAAGACCTATTCTCTAGGTCTCTTTCCTCAACTAAATGAGGATACAATGAAGCGTAACGCTCCAGTGAACGCCGAAGACCGAAGGATATTCTTTCAAATCATGATCTTCCGCTAACTTAGGAGACGCGACGATGGGAGCCAACTCCTCGCCACGCAAATCTGACCTGAAGGAAGAATAAACTACGGGAACATTAGCTTGCTGCTGTTCCCCAGAGGAGACACAAGGCAGCAAAGCCAAAGATGAGGCGCAAGCAGTACTACCATTGGTCAAAGAAAATGGGGATCATAGGGGAGGGTAGGGAGAAGAGAGGGCCACACCCACCTCCTCCAAACGTGACTTGATGGGTTGCAGAACGTTCCCAACTGACAAGTCGTTAGTAATAGGGCAGCTAGAATAGCATCTAGATTGGAAACAACCAAAGAATCAGAAACCATAGTCTGATGAGAAGAAGAAACATTAACAAAGCCAGAGCAAGATGATTCACCGAAAGCTGAAAGCTGAAGAAACAGCATGTAAAAAGTGAACAGCAGTTAGAGGAATAGTTGAAAAAGACTTAGACTGTGACGTTAGCAAAGGACGAAATAGGAGTAGCAATAGAGCCAACGTAACCTAGTTTTGACAACTTACTACAGGCATACTATCACCAACAATGTCTAGATCTATCTTCTTATTCTTATCTGTGTAAACAATTTCAAAACTATCCACTGAAGACGACGAGTTCGAAATTTTATGTAATGATTTACGTTACCAAAGCTGTCCTTAGGCAAACGCATTAAATGAGATTTAGACCATAAAAAGGAGAAGTAGGTATTGACGAGCACAGAAACCCATTGCCCCAAAAACTGACCTGGTTCCCTGGTAGCTGACTCTTTCGCAAAGTCCCACTATTCCAGGGCAGTCGAAGGCTCGGGCTACAAACAGGCTTGGGCACAATACCTTATTTCTAAAAGAGGAAAGCGAAAAAGAAAGCACACTATGGGGGAATTCGGAATGGTTCCCTGACACGAACTCAGTTAAACTTGTAATAGAACTTAAAATAAGGTTAACGTCTTGTTCTAACTTCTCGATACACTTTTCCTGAACCAAAAGGGGAGCAGAGGGCATAGCTACAAAGGAAGTCTAAACACTGGCACTATCAAAATGCCTAGCCTGAGTAAGGATAGCTACAGATGAAAGGACAAAAGTAGGGATGAACTGACAGGTTCAAGTCCTGAGCTGCCTAATTGCTTTCGCAATCTACCAGCTTCCCTTCTTTCCCTACATCTGACAAAGTCAAGCATAAAGTCCTCAGACCAATCCCTACATTCCCCATATTTAGTTTCGAGATCACACTCTGTACCCCTGCAGCCAGTACAAACTGAATGTTGATCTACTTCAAATTCAACATCCTGCTTACATAAAAATCATTTCTACATAGCCAGATGTTATTCGTTTTGCTTATGGTGGAAGACATCCTAAGAAAATGAAATTACAATGCCGTAAACAGGTGCAAAACAGCCAAACTTCACAGAATACCAACAGTCACTTTTTCCGAATGGCGGCAAGGAGAATTCTAACTAGAGCTCAAAACGTTCAAACACACCTGGTGGAGAAACAGGTGAACCACACAGTCTTGTGGGTCAGCAAAGCGATCTTCTTCTTTTTGTTTGAATGCCACCTCGCCTATCGCTGCAGGAGATATAAGCTAATTTAACAGTAGGTAGGGTTCAACCCAAATAATGCCATATCTGAAAAGACAACAGAAAACATGAACATGAAAAATAATACAGGAGAGAACAGTAATTTCAGGGGTAAATTGAGCTTTCTTGATAAGAATGCTGATTGATGCTGTCAAAATTTTTGGTAATTATCCGAACCACAAACTCAGAAAGTATAAAATGTGCATGCAGTTCATAGAATACCCTGATGGCAGAATTCATGGTCTGGTAAATGTGTTTAAGAATTTTTAAGCAAGATTATAACTTAGGACTCTGTCTAACCAACAAGAATGTAGGCAAAAATTTTTTGCATAATGGGTTAGCATTAGGGAGAAGTGTCTCAAAACAAGCACTGGTAACAATAACATGGATTGATAAACACTTCTCCAACCAACACGGGTGATCCACAGACCCTATCATTATTAATAAACTGAAAGAGTACGTAAACAAAGACTTTTTTAGTAAAATTGTTATTTATTTATCTGCAATCACCACTATCAGTACTTACTTTCTGTAAATGCAGTGAAAAAAGCACAAAATATTATACCTATTATCATTGTAGGCACAGCCTATAATAATGTACGTACCTCCTGAAACTTAACAATGACAGAGGCATTCATGTTCATATCTAGTTCACCTTTAAAAAGTATCAGCTTTAACAGCAAGGATTGTTGTACATGAACAGCATAGAAAGACAACATATTGACGATGTGAGCATGAGTATACAGTACTGTATGTACTTCTTACAATCAGGGCTTTTTCTTAATTACAGAATCTCAGGACATGACTGATATTGGAGAAACAAATCAGCAGTTATATATCTGTACATATATTTAAGGATAAACCTGTACAGATAGCTTTCAGGAATCTGTTCCATTTCCCTTTCCAAGCTGACATGTTGATATAACACCCCAATCAAGTTAACATAAAAGGACTCAAAACAAGCAATGTTGTTAATAAACTATGGAACCAGTCTTCAAACATAGATCAGGCACCGCCGTCGTTTTCTGATGAAACCCCTGCCAGTCGTCTAGAATGTCTGACTGGTCCTTGCCCAATGTGGTTGTTTTGATGGTCTTCAGCAGCATAGGCACCGGCAGCATTGGTTACTGGAAGTAACCAAGTTACCTGAATGGGAGAAAAAAGGCAACCGCAGCATCGGATGTGGATAACGAGACATCACTATCATAATGGTCTTTATTCTTAAATCCTTTAATATATTTCCTGGAAATAAGATTGTTGGTGAATTTATCTTCATGCGTAAAAGATTTATTGCCTTCCGTAAATAAACCACTATCTGTCGCTGAACCCTCAACTAGTCTTCTTATGCCAACATCTTTACTTCTAAAAATTACTTTAGATTCTGCCCAATTCATGCGGTAGTCGAGCTTAAGCGGAGCGCACGCTTACATAGAAATAATGCCCCGATTTTTATGAAATTTTTATGCTATACATATATATAAGGTGATGTTCCAGAAAAAATTTGAGAGTGATCGCATGATTATTTTGGATTTTATTAAAAAAATAAAAAAAAAAATAATAAAAAATTAAAAATGATTCACCTCCTTCATTTTTAGAGCTATTGCAATGCGGCTTCATACACAGAAAGTAAATCATAGTATGAAAAAATAATGTGAAGAGTTTTTCTACTTTTCCTTTTTTTTGGATGGGGGCGAGGGCGGATTCCCCCCGCAAATTTGTATAATTTGATTATCATGGGTTCCTCGTCAACCTAAGAAAAGATCTAGCCCCAAACAAATATTCGTCTTTCTTTCCTCTTTCCAATGGTATATTTAACTTTAAAATTGGCCTAAAAATAAAAATGTAGTTCGTGTTTGAAGTGCAAAAAAGTGAGAACTAAGAAAAACGACCGTAAAGATCAACAAGTGGGTTTTTTTTGGCACTTGTGGAAAAAACTTATCTTAGAGCATTATTTTGGTTGATTTCTGGATCCAGGTCACCCCGCCCCCTCTATAAAAAGGGGTATTATTCGCTTGAGGCTAGGGTATCATCAAGTACCACCTGACTCATTGTTGCCTGGTTTGAAACTAAGAAACTAAAAGTTTAGTAGCTACCAGGCTGATACTCTTGACTCATTTTCAGTCGTTTTTTTCACTTGTTTGGTCTTTTTGGTCTTTGGAGTTTGATTTTCAAGTCTTTTTGTCTCTCGAATGAAGAACTTCCTCTATACTTTCACTTGTGCCAAACAGATGTGTTAGTAAGTTGAATTTCTCACAGCCGAAGTTGTGTTCAATTTCCTCAATATTTATCTCACTCAACTGATGGTGCTGAGATTTTCCATTGCTAATTCGCTTTGCTGGGGCACTAACTGTAAACCTACACAATTGGCACTTCATTAAAATATCAGTATCCCATCTATTGGGAGAGACTTCGACCTGAACTTTACCCCTTAAATTTCCTACCTTGCATCTAATACCCAACACTATGCTATCTAACTGAGGTCTAGATATAATGAACTTGTCATCATATACTCCCTTTTCATCATCCTTTATTTATTTTATCAACTGTGAGCATATTTTTGAAGGTGAAAGTATATAGATTGTATTTAGAGTTACTGGATGTTAAAAAAAAAACGGCAAAAAACACCGCAAATAGCAAAAAAATTGCTCAGAGTAACAAGTTGCCTGCCACCCACTTTCAACGTTCGGGGGCAACTGACTCGGCACCCTGTCTCACAGTCTCAGTGTCTCTTAGACCATGCATTCACCAAGGAACAAGCCACTGTTGTTGCCAGGCATAGGAGATAAGGTGATATAAAAATCAAAATAATTAATAAATTAGGCGAATAAAGGAAAAAATGACAATAGTCTTTAGGAGCCAAACGTCAGCCCTACCTCACCGTGTGGGGGGCGGAGGCCCAAAACCCCATCAATGTTTAATATTTCGAAAAAATGCTTTGGTCACGTGAT
>JANJGK010000012.1:16961229-16989202 GCA_039081455.1 Macrobrachium rosenbergii | reverse complement strand
CCGCCGCTGGGTGGCGGGAATAGGAACCATTCCCGTTTTCATATCAGATTTTCTCTGTCGCTGGTTCCGGCAACATCTGTTGTTGGTTCCTTCTGCTTAGACTTTCATTTTTCGCTTGCTGAGGATTATTTTGGACTGACCTTTGGTGACGTATTGGATCTTTGGCTTGGCATACGCTTTTGTGGACTGTTTTTGATTTCGGCTTTGGTATTTTCTTTAAGAATGTCTGATCAGAGTGTTGCACCTGTGTTTCGTGTGTGTGTTAGGTCTGATTGTAAGGTGAGACTACCGAAAGCTTCGGTAGATCCTCATACTGTGTGTTCGAGGTGTAGGGAGAATGATTGCTCTATTGAGAACACGTGTGTTGAATGTGAGAATCTCACTGAACTGGAATGGAAGGCGTTGAACTCTTATGTACGCAAGTTGGAGAAGGACAGAGTTAGGAAGGCTTCTTCTAGAAGCTCCAGTAGGTCTCTTTCCAAGGAGGTAGATTTAGAACCTAACACTCTTCCAGATTCTCCTGTCACTCCAGTTGTTTCAGCTCCTTCACCCTTCGTCGAACCTGTGGATTCGTCGTTGGAGATGGCTGCAATGAAGGCTACGATCCGCAAGATGCAGTTGCAGATGCGCGCTTTGGAGGAAAAGAAAGTGAGAAGTGATAGTGATGTGTGTAGTGTCCCCAGTGTAGTGGAGGGGGCGTCTGACCGGCTCCGCATTGCTCCTAGGCCTAGACCTCTTCCAAACTCCCAGACCCAGTGGAGGAGGAATGTCGACAGCCGCAAGGGGGATGAAGAGCGCTCCCAACGGTCAGGCGTCCCTTCGGCAGCGCCTGTTGACGCGTCCCAGGCTGCCTTAGATCGCCGTAGAAAAGGGATCTTAAAGAAGTGTTTCTCTTCTTCTGCTTCTTCTTCTCCTAAACGTGGTTGGAGTTCGGCTGAAGAGTCTCGTCCTTTGAAGAGGTCTTGGAAGGCTCCTAGAGGAGACGCATTGGACTCTAGCCCTGAGCGCTTCCCTGAAGGTTCTCCTGTTTCTAAGAAGAGAAATCGAAGATCTCCCTCCTCTTCTTCGGGTGTTCAGGAGTCCACCAAGCAGATCCTGGTAGGTCTCCAGGCTCAACTCGCTGCTCTTGCTGGCTCTTTATCAAAGAGCTCCTCTCGTCGGAAGGATGCCTCTCTTCCGATCAAGTCCTCCAAGAGACTCTCTTCTCCCAGCAAGTCGTCTTCTGTGAAGCGTTCTTCTCCTGGTAAGCGCCCCTCCAGCAGCAGGCGCTCCTCTCCTTCCAGGCTCTCCTCTCCTGGTAGGCGCTCCTCTCCTTGTAGGCGCTCCTCTCCGTCCAGGCTCTCCTCTCCTGGTAGGTGCTCCTCTCCTTGTAGGCGCTCCTCTCCTGTTAGGCGCTCATCTCCTGGTAGGCGCTCCTCTCCTGGTAGGCGCTTCTCTCCTCGGCGCTCTTCGTCTCCGAATAGCGCCTCTCCACCCAGGCGCTCGCGCCCTCGTCGTCGTCGGTCTTCTCCTGTTGAAGATACTTTCTCCACAGTCAAACGCTCTGCTCGTTCTTCGCCTCGTAGAAGTTCCTCTCCAGCCTCCCTTTCGTCTGTTAGGCGCCCCTCTCCCAGCAAGGGCTCCTCTTCCGTTCGAGCTTCTTCTTCTGTCAGGCGCCAGTCAGCTTGTAGGCGCTTCTCTCCGGATCGTCGTTCTCCAGTGGACAAAGGCTCCTCTCCTTCTAGGCGCTCTTCTTCTGGCAAGTGCCCTTCTACTTCTAGACGTTCTCCTCCTCCTTCTGGCCTGGAGGCGTTATCGGAGGACGAATCCCCTAAGGATATCACCATTTCCGATTACAAGAGGTTGACAGCTCTACTGGTTCAGGAGTATGGAGATTCCCTCAAGCCTGCTTCTCCTCCTTCTCCGGGTTCAATGCTCTCGAGCACCAAGGCCTCGAAATCTTCCTCTTTAGTTAAGATGCGTCCTACGATCTCCATGAAGAAAGCGCTTAAAGGTTTCGGAGAGTGGCTCTCTTCGAAAAAGGATGCAGGCAAGACTGTCTTCTCCTTGCCTCCCTCTAGGCTTTCGGGAAGAGCGGGAATGTGGTACGAGACTAGGGAGCCGATGGGGTTAGCTCTCCCCTCTTCTGCTGGCTCAGATTTTTCTCGCTGGTGGATTCTTCCAGAAGACTCTCCCTTAATTCGGCCAAGGCTTCTTGGGGACTTTGTGAATTGGACCATTTCCTCAAGGGCCTTTTCCGCGTGCTGGAAGTTTTTAACTTCATGGACTGGTCTCTAGGGGCCTTAGCCATGAGGAGTCTTGAAGAGGATTCAGTCAGTATGGAGGACCTCAGCAGTGTTTTGTCTTGCTTGGACAAGGCTGTGAAGGACGGCTCGATGGAGATCGCTTCCCTGTTCGGCACTGGCCTGCTTAAGAAGAGGTCAGTATTCAGCGCTTTCCTCTCCAAATCGGTCTCTCCTATCCAGAGGTCTTCCCTCTTGTACGCTCCTTTGTCTAGCCATCTTTTCCCACAAGAGACTGTGAAGGAGGTCTCTCGTTCTTTATCTGAGAAGGCTTCTCAGGATTTGCTGGCTCAGTCGTCGAAGAGGATGAGACCTGCTGCTCCTCTTGCTAAGAAGGAGAAGACCCCCTTTCAGGAGCCCTTTCGTGGATCCAGGTCTATTAGGAGGCGTAGACCTGAGAGAAGATCTAGACCTTCAGGACTCCCTTCCAGGAAGTCCAAGTGAAAATCAAGTCCTCCAGACTCCAGTAGGTGCCAGACTTCTAAAGTTCGCCGAAGCCTGGGCACAGAAGGGGGCGGACAAATGGTCCCTCTCTGTTTTGAGGAAGGGGTACCTCATTCCCTTCTTTTCGAAACCTCCCTTGACAACAACTCCGAGGGAGTTATCGGCGAGATGCAAGGATCCTGTGCGGAGGCAAGCCCTTCTGCTAGCCGTCGATCAAATGCTAGAAAAGGCTGCCATAGAACCGGTGCAAGATCTTCACTCCCCGGGATTTTACAACCGTCTTTTTCTTGTGCCAAAATCTTCGGGAGGGTGGAGACCGGTCTTGGACGTGAGCTCCCTGAACTCGTTCGTCGTAAAGAAGAAGTTCTCTATGGAGACGACGTCTTCAGTTCTGTCGTCTCTTCGTCAAGGAGATTGGATGGTGTCCCTGGACCTTCAGGATGCTTACTTCCACGTTTCCATCCATCCCTCCTCCAGGAAGTTCCTAAGGTTCATGGTAGACGGCAGAACCTTTCAGTTCAGGGCTCTGTGCTTCGGACTTTCCACAGCTCCCCAAGTGTTCACGACCATTCTCAGGAATGTAGCTCACTGGTTGCACTTGGAGGGGGTGAGGATTTCCTTGTATCTCGACGACTGGCTAATTCGGTCCAGTTCGAAGAACCGTTGTCTGGAGGACCTTTCTCGGACTTTAAACCTGGTCCAGTCACTAGGACTTCTTGTAAACCTCGAGAAGTCTCAGATGATTCCTCAGCAGGAAATTGTCTACCTGGGGATTCGGATGGATTCTCGGGGTTTTCGAGCGTTTCCCTCCCTGGAAAGAAGGGAACGCTGCCTTCAAAAGGTGACAGACTTTCTAGAGAAAGACAGTTGTTCAGCGAGGGAATGGATGAGTCTGCTGGGGACCATTTCCTCGCTGGAACAGTTCGTTTCTCTAGGAAGGCTTCACCTCAGACCTCTACAGTTCTTCCTGAAAGAATCTTGGGATCGGAAGTCCCAAGACTTGTCGGATTCCTTCCACATCTCTTTTCAAGTAAAGGAACATCTCCGTTGGTGGTTAGACCCAAAGAAGCTGGGTCTAGGAATTCCTCTACAACCGCCGAGCCCTCGCCTAGTGTTGTTCTCAGACGCGTCGGAGTCGGGTTGGGGAGCGACACTAGGCTCGGAAGAAGTGTCAGGCACCTGGGACACGGATCAGAGGTCCTGGCACATCAACATGAAAGAGCTGGTAGCCATTCATCTAGCTCTTGCCCGATTCGAACTTCTGGTCAAGGGATCAGTAGTTCTAGTCAATTCTGACAACACCACAGCCCTGGCTTATATCAGGAAGCAAGGAGGGACGCATTCCTTCTCCCTGTACATTGCAGCAAGGGACCTTCTGTTGTGGGCGGGGGAGAGAAACATCGTTCTCCTCACCAGATTTGTTCAGGGAGAAAGGAATGTGAGAGCGGATCTGCTCAGCAGGAAAGACCAAGTTCTTCCCACGGAATGGTCTCTTCATCAGGAGGTTTGCGAAAGGCTGTGGTTCCTGTGGGGGAGACCTCATATAGACCTCTTCGCAACCCATTGGAACAAGAGGTTGGAGAACTACTGCTCCCCAATCTCGGACCCCAGAGCAGTAGCAATAGACGGCCTTCTCCTAGATTGGGACGGTCTAGACGGCTACGCTTTTCCCCCGTTCAAGATAATAGGGGAAGTAATAAGGAAGTTCGTTTTGTCAAAGGGCACCAAGCTCACCCTGATCGCTCCCTTTTGGCCATCCAGGGACTGGTTCACAGAGGTACTGGAATGGATGATAGACTTTCCCAGGTCGCTCCCTCTCAGGAGCGATCTTCTCAAACAGCCCCACTTCGACAGATATCACAAGAACCTTCCCGCTCTAAACCTAACTGCCTTCAGACTGTCGAAGGACTGGTTAGAGCGAAGGGATTTTCGCACAAGGCTGCGAGGGCTATCGCCAGAGCCAGAAGATCTTCTACCTTGCGCCTCTACCAGTCGAAGTGGGAAGTCTTTAGGAGATGGTGCCGATCTAAGAAAGTGTCCTCTTCCAGTACCTCTGTAATGGAGATTGCGGATTTCCTTCTTTACCTAAGGGAGCAGTGTAACCTGGCGGTTTCCACCATCAAGGGGTATAGGAGCATGCTGTCTTCAGTTTTTAGACACAGAGGTCTGAACATCTCTGATAATAAAGACCTTCACAACCTTATAAGGTCTTTTGAGACTTCTAAAAGCAAGTCCCCTAGACCTCCCAGCTGGAATTTGGACGTGGTCCTAAAATTCTTGATGTCTGATAAGTTTGAGCCTCCTCGATCTGCCTCTTTCAGGGATTTAACCAGAAAATCGTTGTTTCTTTTCGCTCTTGCTTCTGCCAAAAGATTGAGCGAATTACAAGCTTTGGAAGGTTCTGTAGGCTTTAAGAAGGACTCTGCGATCTGCTCCTTTCAGCCTCTCTTCTTAGCAAAGAACGAGAACCCTTCAAAACCTTGGCCTAGGAGTTTTGAGGTCAAGGGACTCTCCGATCTTTCAGGACAGGAGCTAGAACACACACTCTGTCCAGTAAGAAGTCTTAGATTGTATCTGGAGAGAAAGAAACAGCTCAGAGGTAACACTGAAAGTCTTTGGTGCTCGGTCAAGGATCCTTCAAGAACAATTTCCAAGAACGCCCAGGCTTTCTTCATTAAGGATCTTATCAAGGAGGCTCATCTTTCATGCAAAGACGAACATTTTCAGCTCCTAAGAGTTAATGCTCATGAGGTGAGAGCCATAGCTACTTCTCTGGCTTTCCACAAGTCTTGGTCCCTCCAGTCTATTGTGGACTCTACGTACTGGAGATGTAACTCAGTGTTTGCTTCTCATTATTTGAGAGATGTTCGTGTTACATATGAGAAGTGCTTCTCTCTAGGAGCTTACGTATCCGCGGATTCGGTGCTGGGTCAAGGAGCTGAAGCTAATCCTATTTAATCTAGTTGTTATTTTTAATTATTTGTTGTGTTTTTATGGTCGGCTGAAAGAGAGTGTTGAGGGTCTCTCTCTTTCATCTCGTATTACTAACAAGGTTAGGCTTGGTCAGGTGGTCGGTTTTGGTTGTTAGCTCCTTGTAGTTTTATTACCTAGCTCTGTCATGTAAGAGGGATAGCCCCCATTGATATGATTCAGGTAGAGGGCTCTGTCTTGTAAGTGGGTTAATCCCCATTGACACGATCCATAACAGGCTCTGTCATGTAAGGGGGTTTTTTCCCCATTGATATGATCCCGAAGGGCTGTCAGTCTTAGGTCACTTCCTCGCTGAAGCTCTTGAGGCATGCAGACTCATAGACAGTATCCATGAAGTCTTCTGCCCAATCAGGTAAGAACCATGGTTTTTGTTTATTCCTACAACATATGTTGTTTCCCGTTTTTTAGTTATTAGCTGTCTCTTGCCCTCCTCCAAGGGTGCCAATCAGCTAAGTATATATCTGACGGGTAAGTTGCATGTACAAAAATGATATTTTTATGATAAAATAAAGTTTTGTACATACTTACCCGGCAGATATATACGTTTAATGGCCCTCCCAGCCTCCCCTCAGGAGACAGGTGGAAGAGAAAATCTGATATGAAAACGGGAATGGTTCCTATTCCCGCCACCCAGCGGCGGGTATGGTTGATCACCTGACCTACCTGTCGCGTGTGCCGCGAAATTTGAATTTCTGTCGGGAACGTCGGAGACTATAGCTAAGTATATATCTGCCGGGTAAGTATGTACAAAACTTTATTTTATCATAAAAATATCATATATATATATATATATATATATATATATATATATATATATATATATATATATATATATATATATATATATATATATATATATATATATATATATATATATATATATATATATATATATATATATATATATACTGTATATAATAAAGGGATTTTGACAAAGGAAAAATCTATTTCTGAGGAAGGCCCCGTGTCACCCGGTGAAATTCCATACTAACATGAATTTCTAGGTATAAAATGCTAGATATACCAGAGAAAAAGAGCTTTCAGGAATGCTGGGGTTACTACCCCCAGATCGAGCGTCTTCCCTAAGGAAGACATCGGTATAACCAAGGGTGAGTGAAAGGATCACAACCACAGAGCTACACTCGATAGATATCCCCATGTCAAAACTCCTCGAAGAGAGCGGTGAGCCGTTACAGCCCCCACGCACAGGCGTCCGCCAGGCCGGCGACACCAGCGCCACCTACATCATTCCAGACTAGCACCACCCCCAGGCTTGGCATGTGCAAGTAGGGGGGGGGAGCGGAAGCCACTTCTGGGAGGGTCACCGGGTGACACGGGGCCTTCCTCAGAAATAGATTTTTCCTTTGTCAAAATCCCTTTTCTGAGTCCAGCCCGTGTCAGCCGGTGAAATAGTGATAGAGAATCATGCCAAGACTGCAAACTACAAGGAAACAAAAGGTGATCTGAAGAAAAACACAAGCTATGGAAACGGATTTAATGAGGATATCTCTCACATGAAAAAATGAATATTAACATGAAAATACAGTAATACAATCTTAAAAGTAGAATACAAAGTCAATACACCAAACAATATGGCAGGCAAAATACATTCAAAAATACTTAAGATTATAAGGAGTAAATATGAACTTATAACTAAACATAAGAGAGACATCTACAACACGAGAAAATTTATGGGGTACATGGAGCAAAATAAAAACAGCCCAGTACCCCTAAGACAATCCAAAATTACAGCATTTCAAAATACAGTCCCCAAAAGATAATAAAAAGACAATAATAATATCAATATGAGGAGCAAGGCAGTGAGGCATGATCATCCAGAAGGGCAGGCAGAGAAGTAAATGAGGCAGGCGGGCAGGGGGGAGGGGGAAGGATAAAGGATAATGGATAATTAAGGTGGGGGAATGACACTCCCCACAGCCACTGTAGAAAATTTCAGGGCTTCGAGTGATTTTAAATAATGGCGTTTAAACACTAGAGGTGATTTCCAACCCGTATATTTAGTAAGTTCTGAAAAATCCATATTATGAAAATAATTAGTGGAAGTAGCTACTGCACGAATATCATGAACCTTAGGGACTGAATCCGGGCTAGCTTGTTTAATGAAATACAGAATTTGTTGCCTTATTGCATTTAACGAAAGAGTTCCACCTTTCTCTCTCTCATAAAAAGAGGACCCGACTTACACTGTGGAGTTCTTAAAAGGTAAGACTTTAAGGTATAGACTGGGCATAAGGACTGGTCCTGTGGAAGGGGCACCACCTTCCAAGGAGACCACCTGTCTTGAGGGTCCTCATTTTTAGCTAAAAATCTATGGTCAGGAGAAAGGAGGGCTTCTCCGGACGGGAGGAAACTAACAAAATCATCACCTCTAGAGAGAGCCGACAGCTCTGAAATTCTGGCACCTGAAGCCAAGCTAATCAGAAATAAAGTTTTCCTTAACAGATCCAAATAAGTGCATTGAGAGTTGTCAATCTCAGATGCTAACTTAAGCACATCATTGAGGAACCACGTAACAGAATGTGGGTGTGATACGGGTCTCAGACGAGCGCATGCTCTTGGAATAGATGAAAAGTAAGAATCTGTAAGGTCAATTTTAAAACCATAGAAGAATACCTTCTTCAGGGCTGACTTAGCTGTGGTAATAGTGGCCGGAGCAAGGCCTTTTTCAAACAATGATCTAAAGAAGGTAACTGCTAGGTTAGTAGTCATGGTTTGGGCTTCAGATGTCTTCAAAAAAGAGGCCAATTTCTTGACTGCTGAGTCATATTGTCTGAGAGTAGAATCTCTCTTGTCTGATTCTAAGAACAGAGTGTTAACGGGGTCAATGTTTGCTCCCCTTTGAGCTGCGAACTTTATAAAGTCCATAAAACTAGGGCATTCTGAATTCTTGAGGAAGCTGACACAGTCTTGGTTTGTACTGTTTGGGTCAGTTTGGGATTGGGAATCCGAAGACTCCGTAACCCGAGTTCCTGAAGAAGAGGGAACCAATTGCTCTTCGGCCAATAAGGGGCTACCAGGGCTAGTTGACCCTTGAATGACCTGAGTTTGTGCAGTACTTTCAACAGCAAATTTATTGGGGGAAACAGGTAAATCTTCTCCCAATTGTTTCAGTCTATGGTCATTGCGTCCGTGGCATACGCCTGAGGATCCAGGTTCGGGGCCACATAACAGGGAAGCTTGAAGTTGCTCTCCGTCGCGAACAGATCCACTTGGAGACCCGGAACCCGGCGGCAAATCCAATTGAAAGACTCTCCGTCCAGAGACCACTCCGTCTCCAACGGAGTGGTCCTGGACAGGGAATCCGCCACCACGTTCCGCACCCCCGCTAGGTGGGTGGCTGACAGATGCCAGCTGTGCTTGTTCGCCAGGGAGAAAATAGCTACCATAACCTGGTTTACGCCACCTGATTTGGAGCCGCTCCTGTTGATGCAATGAACTACCACGGCGCTGTCCAACACCAGTCTGATATGAGTCCGGCTGGGGGGGCGGATTTTCTTTAAGGTTAGAAATACCGCCATAGCTTCCAAGGTGTTTATATGGAACCGTTGAAACATTGTAGACCACGTTCCATGTACTTTTTGTTTTGGCGAATACCCTCCCCAGCCGCTTAATAGGCGTCCGTGTGAACTACCAGCGCCGGAGGAGGGAACTGAAGCGGGACTGTCTTGGACAGGCCGCTGACTGTGGACCAAGGCCGCAGTCTCGCCTTTAAAATCCGGGGGATGGAGGAGACCTTGTCTCTGAGCCTGACATTGGCTCGACTCCGCCACACTCTGTTTATGTCTTTTAATTTTGCTTTTAAGAGCAGGTCCGTCACTGAGGCAAATTGAAGGGAACCGAGGGTTCTTTCTTGGTCCCGGCGGGATGCTGCTTTGTCTCTCAGGAATTTCCTGGTAAGGGAGGCTATCTCCTTCCGCTTGGGAGGCGGGAGGGATAACGTATACGAAGACAGATCCCACTGGAGACCCAGCCACTGAAACCGGGACTCTGGAGTCAGGCGGGACTTCTCTCTGTTCAGTTGAAAACCTAACGACTCCAGGAAGTTGATGACCGTGGCCGTGGCCTTCCGGCATTCTAGAACTGTTGGTGCCCAAATTATCCAATCGTCTAGGTACGCTGCTAGGGATATCCCTCGGGACCGGAGTTGCTGAACTACCGTGTCCGCCAGCTTTGTAAATATCCTGGGTGCAATATTTAGACCAAAAGGCATGACCCTGAAGGAGTAGGCTTGATTCCCGAGTCTGAAACCCAGGAACGGAGAGAAGCTCCGCGCAACCGGGACGTGATAGTAAGCGTCTGAAAGATCGATAGAGGTGGTGATGGCTCCACGCGGAAGTAGAGTCCGTACCTGCGCTACCGTAAGCATGCGAAATTTGTCGCATTTTATGTAATGATTTAGACGCGACAGATCCAGAATCACTCTTTGCTGATCGGAGTCTTTCTTCGGAACAGTGAACAACCTGCCTTGAAATTTGAGGTTCCTTACTTTCTTTATTGCTCGCTTGTTGAGCAGTTCCGCCACATAGTCCTGTAGGACTCTGGAGGGTGGCTGGTAAAACCTGATCAGAGGAGGGGGGTCCTTGGTCCAGCTCCAACCTAGACCTTTGGACACAATGCTGTGTGCCCAAGGGCTGAAGGACCACTGGTCTCTGAACCAGTAAAGGCGACCACCTACCTGACTGTTCTCAGTGGGAGGAAGCGGGTTTGTTTCCTCTACCACGTCCAGGTTTACCTCTTGGGGCGGTGTTGGACTTGCCTCTGTAAGGGGTCCGACCTCTTCCCCCCCTTGCACTCCTATTAAGGCCGTGAAAGAACCCACGGCCTTCATAGGTAGGATTGTACGCCGGTGAGGCAACGTACTAGGGTGCAGCAAGGGAATGAGCTGGTTGGACCAGCACGTATTGTTGGGGATGAACTTTAGAGGTGGAGGGCTGCGCGACTGCCGAGACCGGGACAGCTTGAACAACCGTCTGATGATGAGGCCTCTTGTGTCTCCTGAACCGCTTACCAGACTTAGTCTGGGGGCCGCCAGATTCTGGGGTCTTACGCTTGTAAGCTGAGATACCCCAGCGAGAGCGAAGACTCTGGTTGGCTCTAGTAGCCTCACTCAGCACACTGGCTACCTCTTCCTCTGGGAAGAGGTTAGGGCCCCAGATAGAGCTCTTCATGAGCTTGTTAGGCTCATGACGTATGGTGGCTTCAGCAAAGATGAATCTTCTGCATTCTAGCTTAGCCATCATAAAGTCAAAAAGGTCTGCCTGAAACCCTGCTAACAGGGATTTAGCCAGAACCTGAAAGAAGGGCTCATCTGCACAGGAGACGGCAGTCGCTTCTGTGAGGCAGACGGAGTTCAAGGACCGGGCTAGCCTAGTCCGGGCCTCAAATTCTGTCTTCAGCAAGGCTTCCGGGAGCTTAGGAAGCTGTTCGCTGAACTGGGTAGACGCACAGTAAGCGTCCAGCTTTCCCACAGTAAAGGTGGACGGGGCGTCTCTCCAGAACTCCTCACCCCCTGGGAATACCAGGGATGTGGAGTCTGTCTCCCTTAACTGAGGCAAGGGGTTGCCGTCAAAGCATGCTCGAGCCGTAGCTAGAGCCACTTTGTTTACGCATGGAGTCGGCAACTTATCACCTAGGGCGAACATGGTGTAGTTGCCCTTGAAAGGTGTAAGCTTTGTGTTCTCTGCCTGCCACTCCGTAAGAGTGCGCAGGAGAGCCAACTGAGCTTGGTCCCTAGGGAAGATCACTGTCTCTCTAGGGACCTTGTCTGAGCGTACCCAGGCTTCCTCCGTCAGCCTAACGAAGCCTGGGTAAGGGGGCAGGAGATCGGGAGGAAAAAACTCAAGTTCCTCTAACCGTCTCGTGCCAAGACCCTCAACAGTCAATGTACCTTCGTGCTGAATGGCACGAAGGGCAAAACGCCAAGGGTTCCCGACATCGAAAGGAGGGAGATCAGCCGTGTCAGGGATAGCATACTGCGGTTCGACTCCGCCGGGGCGAGCCATTCCCGCCAGTATATTATCATGGCTGTGAAGCTTCTCAGAAATTTGGGAGAACTTCGACTCGACCTCCGCCGAGAACCTCTCAAACAGCGAGTTTGCAAACGCCTCAGGGTCAAAGGCAGGCTGGCGAGGAGGGCTTGGTCTTGATGCCCTCTTACTCGCGCCTTTGCCCGAGGTTCCAGGTTTGCTCCCGGAGGCTACAGGTACGGGGACCTTAGCCTTCGACGGGGGGAAAGGAGATGCTTTCCTGGAAGACGAGGACTTAAAGCCCTTCGCCTTCCATGAAGTCTTCAGCTTCAACTTAGGGACAGCTGATGGAGCCCTGTCACCCAAGGTGGAAGACTTAACAAAACCTGAAAATGAAGATACAGAGGAAGATGGGGAATCAAAAAGGGCGCCCGCCCCCGCAACCTCACTTACCTCGCTACCTACCACTCGGTCCGGCTCTGTGTTCATCGGTTCCAGGTCCAAGTCTAACGCGGCGACATCCTCCAACACCTCCGCATAAAGGATGTCCTCTTGGGGTGGCTGGGTCGCATCCCGGATCTGCTGAATGATGGGGTTGGCCAACTCTTCGGGAACCGCAGCAGCCACCCGGGCGCCGGGGTAAAGCAGGTCCCGCAACTTAGCGTCGAGGACATAAGGCTTCCCCGACTGAACATTTCTTCCGAACCCAGGCGCGGAGAGACTCAAGGGAAGTCTTCTTGGAGGACTCGTCCGCCTGTAAGAGAACGGACAATTAGGGTTGAATGGAAATATAAGCCCGAAAACCATATAAGCACTACACAGATATGAGGAACGTAAGAAATGAGAAGCTATATCTTACCGACTCGTCCTGGATGCCAGCGCACAGAGCGAAGCAAACCTCACAGCCGTCGGGGTGCCAAACAATGAGGTCGTCCAACCGGACCGCACAGCCAGCGTGGGTCCGGCACACCACATGCCCATACGGTTGCTGGAGAGAAGCGGTGCACCCCGGCTCCTCACAACGAACAGTCTGTAAGTGTAAAAAAGTACATGAACCTACCACTCTAAGCAACCTAAAGCTGGAAGGCCAGGGTATTTCCACTTACCACCAGAATGCTCCGGTGGAGAGAAAAACCCCTCGTCAGAGACGAGACCACCAAGCCATAACTTAAACAGAGTGGAAGGCAAGATACTCCCGGTCACCGGAATACTCCGGCGGAACGGAAGGTTTGAGACAACAGGGACCCACCACAAGGGCTGCCAGCAAAAAAGGACGGCGGAACCCCAGGGTGGAGCACCGGACTCAATAAAACACATAAAATAAGTGTAGTGGCGGAGTGAGAAGCTCACTCCGCCAGATAATATAAAAATATATATAAGATACAAGTGATGGTAATAATGAGAAAATCACCTCCAGAGACCGGAGGTATCCCTCTCTCAGTCTCGAATCTCCCCGCCAGAGAAACAAAGGTGGGTGAGGCGACCGTCATTGAAAGGCCAAGTATAATATAAGCCGGAGCAGGCGCCAACGACCCAACCAAAGCAACTCGACAGAGAGTGGACAAGACCAAAAGAAAGAATGTTCGAAACCCGCTCGATCTTGGAGAGTGGCAAACGAAACATCAAAACAAGCACAGCACTGCCGGGGACTAGTTCTGGGAGGGAACGAATCTCTCCACCAGAGGAAGTCCCCAACTCGGAGAAAACGCCATCTAGCGTCACCCGCACGAGAAAAGGCAAGAGCTGGCCTGAGATAAGGGGGGGGGAGGGAGGGTGGTGGGGTAGGGAAGAGGAGTAGGCTAAGAAGGGTGAAAACAGAAGACAAGGGAAAGTAATTCACCCGCTCGACTGCAATCACACGCCACGCCAAGAACATAATACGAGCTTGGCAGGACAAGCCTACTCCTGAGGGAAGGGATGCGACCAAGAACTCAACGCCCGACTCCTGCCTAGACAAAGCCTAGGTAAACGCCCGTGCTTAGGCATGGCCTAGGCTAACGGAAAGGAGTAAGGGGAGGGTGGGGGAGGGAATAACAGAGAGAGAAATTCTGTGCAGAGAACCAACCAGTACCGAAAAGGAGGGGGCAAAAAAGGCAAATAGCCTAGAGGAGGCACACCCAATGAACTCTACCCCTTCGAAAAGAAGGGGGAGGACAAAGGGGCTCACTCTGCCACCCCAAAAACGGCCACTGGAGGAAACAGCAACAAAACTCCCTCAACCCGATGATCCGCCCCACACCTAACCTACGAGGAGGGCGAGAGGACAAGGAAGCAATACGAGCCTAACAATATGAAAGGCAAGGGAGAAAACCCACACACAATATAAAATAAAAACCATCACAATAAACACAATATACATAAAATATTATATTCCAAGAATAATGTGCTCATGCGAGGTGCGTAGCCTAACTCCGAGGAACGGCCAGACATTGAGCTGACGCTACCCCGAAGAGGCAACAATATATATATAGCACCAATGCAAAAATATAATAATAATAGTAAATAAGTAAGACCAACCTGGGAACTCATCCTGGAGGGGAGACCTAAGCGGGAAATGACGGGAACCCTATAGGGGGGACTCGCTATGGGGGTCAGTAAATTAAACAAAACTCCAATAAAACCCCCGCCCAGGAAACACCGCCAGGAAGAGATCCGGGGGGAAAAGATAAGTAATATAACGACAAGGAGACAACCCCGACAGAAAAGACTGAAGGGGCAACCTCACGGTCGGCATGGCTGGCTAGGGGACGCCGTGGCGTCATAACAACAATCTCATAATTGTGAAATATGGACAGATGCAGCCAAACTTATCGAAAAAACCCCACAATAAGATGGTACTTAACTTAGAGATGGTGAAACTGCTAGAAGACATGGCGAAAAAGCAGGAAAACACCCAAAACAACACAAGCACAAAAATCCTGGTGATGATAATCACGTGCTAGAAAATGGAATGATGTAGGTGGTGCTGGTGTCGCTGGCCTGGCGGACGCCTGTGCGTGGGGGCTGTAACGGCTCACCGCTCTCTTCGAGGAGTTTTGACATGGGGATATCTATCGAGTGTAGCTCTGTGGTTGTGATCCTTTCACTCACCCTTGGTTATACCGACGTCTTCCTTAGGGAAGACGCTTGATCTGGGGGTAGTAACCCCAGCATTCCTGAAAGCTCTTTTTCTCTGGTATATCTAGCATTTTATACCTAGAAATTCGTGTTAGTATGGAATTTCACCGGCTGACACGGGGCTGGACTCAGAATATAAGTTTTTACTGGACAATCTGGTTTTGAGATAGTATTATGAGACAGATAGCAGCATTTACAGATATATTAGTCTTGTGATTCTGACCTTGTGGGTCCAGTGAAACATAAAACAAGTGAAAAGGGGGAATTTCATATGAGTGTAAGGCTCTTACTTCTGAGAGGAAATATTACGTAAACACGTGGGTAAACTAAAAGGAGTATATTTACACAAAGACATTATTACTGGAAGGAGAAATGCAATAAATTAAATTGTTGATCCTGAAGGGGATTCCTACAGGATGAATGAAACTGGGGATTCCAGGCACAGTCTGAGAAGATTCCATGATATAGGATCCCTCTGAAATGAGAGATACACAGATTATACGCCAGTAATGGAAATAGACAAAAGGATAATGAATTCGAAGCTGCACTGAGGGTGCCAATGGTGCCTCGACGAGTTAATAATGGATTAGCACTGAGAGCAGACACTCGAATAGCACGGGTGTAATTGAACAAAAGATTCTGTGATTACTGGCACTCAAATTAAGTAAATTCTATGAGGACAAAGCGTGACTGAAAGGACGTCTTTACAGAGCACTTTACCGTAAGAGAGAAGTGGTTCCAGCGAAGAAGGCGGCACGTGGTTGACTCCCGATTCACAAGGGCGAAGGCGTTGATCTTCCACGTGGTAGGATGTAGGGGCGCTGACGGCGCGGGCAACACGTGTGTGACATCACGAAGTGCCAGGTAATGGAGTGGATAGCCCTCGTGTTAGGATCGGGCCAGCAGCGAAGGTAACACATGGTTGGCGGTCGAAGTGCACAAAGGTAAAAGTATACTTCGAGGGGCCACGTGGTTAGATGGAGAAGGGATGAGCTAAGGGTGCTGTTCTGTGAGGGGCATAGTCCTCTGTGTGGGGGTGGTGGTGAGTGTGTTCGTCGTGTCTCTACACCATATCGTCCCTCAAGTCTCTGAGAGCGGGCCCTTGTTTGTCTGTCCTTTTATGCCATCTGCTGGGGGCAGGGGGCAAGTGCTTCGATAGGGAGTTGAGTCATTTCAGCTGTGCCCACGGCTGTGGGGGGGGGTTGCCTGGAAAGAGTCAGCCAGACAGATTCACTTTTGCCTCAAATAAGGAATTAGCTACTTAACAGGAGTGGCCTACAATCTACTTAATCCCTTGGGTTCTGACCGTGCTACTCAATTGTCCAGCACAGGCTGATAGATAGGTAGGCATACATGTCAATAGACAGATATGTCTATCGATCGGCAGACAGGTAACGAAAAGGGAGCAATTTGCTAGCGAATTCTTGCTAATTATAATAGCTCCCCACACAAGATGACATACGCACCTTCGTTTGGGTGCAATGTCGTTTTAAGCAAGAAATGAACGAAAAAGGGATTTTGACAAAGGAAAAATCTATTTCTGAGGGAGGACCTGTGTCAGCCGGTGAAATGTCCCTTGAGCACACATTTCTAGGTATAAATATTGCTAAATATACCAGAGAAAGAAAGCCAACGGGGATGCTGAGGTTACTACCCTCAGAGCGATCACCTATTATGTAACAGGTGTCGGTATAGAGTAGGGTGAGTGAATTTGTCCACTACCACAGGACCTAACTCTGTAGAATGTCCCGATGTCATAACCCCCGGTACGAGAAGAGCCGTTCCAACGGCAACTCACCCGGCCTGTACCTGACGACCTGAGTGCCACCCACCCTCATTCCAGGTTAGCACCCACACAACTAGCTTGGTATGCCTACTAGGGGGGGAAATTGAATAACCTGGGAGGGTCACCGGGTGACACTGGTCCTCCCTCAGAAATAGATTTTTCCTTTGTCAAAATCCCTTTTTTGAGCTTCGGACCTGTGTCAGCCGGTGAAATTGTATCAGAGAATCATACCAAGCAAGGTGAAAGATTATAAGTGACAAATAAAAGGTAGAGATAAATAAAGGCACCATTACTTAAGCCTAATTTAATTATCTCAGCAGCAGAGAAATATAAGTTCAACATTAAACTTAAGACTAAGAATCTTTGTGGACAAAACAAGGTTCTGAACAGATAGTATCAAAACTTAAGGTAACCATAAAACATAGACAATTAACAGTACTTAAACTTAAGACTAACACAAAGAAAATTTACAAATCCACTTAAACCTAACCCCGCAAAACAGGTACAATTATATATACATAAACTAGGGCCAGGATGTGAAGCATGCGTGGCCCAGGAGAAGATGGCAGGGAAAGCAAATGAGGCAGGCAGGCGGGAGGGGAATGGGGGAAAGACTAACTAGGAGGGAGGGATAATACTCCCTGCAGCCACTGTAGGGAACTTCAGAGCTTCCAGTGATTTAAGATACTGGCGCTTAAACACTGATGGAGATTTCCAACCCGTATACTTTTTTAGGTCATCAAAATTCATATTGTAGAAATAGTTTGTGGAGGTTGCCACTGCCCGGATATCATGTACCTTCGGTACTGAATCTGGGTTAGCTTGTTTAATGAAATATAAAATCTGTTGTCTGATAGCTTTTAAGGAAAGTGTCCCACCTTTTTCCCTGATAAAAAGAGGACCAGACAAACCTGAGAAGTTCTCCTTAAGTAAGCCCTCAGTGTAGTGACTGGGCACAAGGATGGATCCTGTGGAAGAGGAACAACCTTCCAAGGAGACCACCTATCCTGAGGGTCTTCATTCTTTGCTAGGAAACTTTGGTCTGGGGAAAGAAGAACTTCTCCTGACGGGAGGAAATCTACATGATTAACACCTCTAGAGAGAGCGGACAGTTCCGATATCCTAGCACCTGAAGCTAAGCTAATTAGGAACAACGTCTTCCTTAACAGACTCAAATATGAACAGTTATCATTATCAGTTTCTGATGCTAGTTTCAAAACATCGTTAAGAAACCAAGAAACCGTGTGAGGACGGGTTGCTGGTCTCAGATGAGCACATGCCTTTGGGATTGATGAAAAGTATGAGTCTGTTAGGTCAATGTTGAAGCCATGCAAAAACACTTTCTTCAAGGCTGACTTAGCTGTGGTAATTGTAGCTGCAGCTAGACCTTTTTCAAACAATGACCTAAAGAAAGAGATTGCCAAATTCGCAGTCATAACCTGAGCTTCAGAATGTTTAAGGAAAGATGCCAGTTTTTTAACTGCTGAATCGTACTGCCTGAGAGTAGATTCTCTTTTATCTGATTCCAAGAACAGAGTGTTAACTGGGTCTGTATCCGCCCCTCTCTGAGCGGCGAATTTCATAAAGTCCACAAAGCCAGGGCATTCAGAATTCTTGAGGAAGCTGACACAGTCCGCGTTTGTACTACTTGTGTCAGTTTGGGTCTGGGTAACAGATGACACTTGAATTTCAGCTCCAGCAGAAGAGGGTACCAGCTGCTCTTCGGCCAATTGGGAGCTACCAGAGCCACCTGCCCCTTGAAAGACCTGAGTTTGTGCAGCACTTTCAGCAGCAGGTTTACCGGAGGGAACAGGTAGATCCTCTGCCACTTGTTCCAGTCTAATGTCATTGCATCTGTGGCATGAGCTTGAGGGTCCAGGTTGGGGGCCACATAACAAGGAAGTTTGTGGTTGTTCTCCGTGGCAAACAAGTCTACCTGGAGACCTGGAACCTGAAGGCAAATCCAATCGAACGAGGCTCTGTCCAGAGACCACTCCGACTCCAGCAGAGTTGACCTAGACAGAGAGTCCGCATGACATTCCGGACCCCTGCAAGATGAGTGGCTGATAGGTGCCACTTGTGCTTTTCCGCCAGAGAGAAGATGGCTATCAACACTTGATTGATACGACTCGACTTGGAGCCTCCCCTGTTTATACAGTGTACCACCACTGCACTGTCCAAAACCAGCCTGATATGGATCTGTTTGGAAGGGCAAAGCCTTTTCAGAGTCAGAAACACTGCCATTGCTTCCAGGATGTTGATATGGAACTGGCGGAACATTGTGGACCATGTTCCTTGTACTTTTTTGTCTTGAGAATATCCTCCCCAGCCACTTAATGAAGCGTCTGTGTGAATTACTAGTGATGGAGGAGGAAATTGAAGGGGCACCGATTTTGACAGACCCTTGACTGTTGACCACGGCCGGAGTCTTTTTCTCAAAACTGGAGGGACCAGAGACACCTTGTCCCTGAGTTTGATATTGGCTCGTCTCCACCACACTCTTTGTCTTTCAGTTTTGCCTTCAGCAGCAGATCTGTGACAGATGCAAACTGAAGAGAACCCAGGATCCTCTCCTGAGTCCTGCGAGAAGCTTTCCTGCACTTGAGGAACTGCCTGGTAGCCTTGGCTATCTCTCTCCTTTTGGCTGGCGGAAGAGACAGTCTGTGTGAGTCTAGGTCCCACTGGATACCTAGCCACTGAAACCGAGCCTCCGGAGTCAGACGGGATTTCTCCCTGTTTATCTGAAAGCCTAGGGACTCCAGAAACTCGATCACTATGGCTGTAGCTGTCCGGCATTCCCCGATGGTGGATGCCCAGATTATCCAGTCGTCTAGGTATGCGGCTAGCATGATCCCCCGGGACCGTAACTGCTGTACTACTGTCTCTGCCAGCTTGGTGAATATTCGGGGCGCTATGTTGAGCCCGAATGGCATGACTGAATGCATAAGCTTGCCTTCCCAGCCTGAATCCTAGGTAAGGAGAGAAGTTTCTCGCAATCGGGACGTGATAGTATGTGTCTGAAAGATCTATAGACGTGGTGACGGCTCCACGAGGAAGTAGAGTCCGTACCTGAGAGATTGTAAGCATGCGAAATTTGTCGCATTGTATGTAAAGGTTGAGACAAGACAGATCCAAGATTACTCTTTGTTGAGCGGAGCCTTTTTTGGGGACGCTGAACAGTCTGCCTTGGAATTTCAGGTGCCTCACTTTCTTTATGGCCCGTTTTTGGAGTAGTTCCTTCGCGAAGTCCCGCAGGGCTTGTGAAGGGGGTTGGTGGAACCTGACCCGAGGTGGTGGGTCCTTGACCCAACTCCAACCCAGTCCCTTGGAGACTATACTGTGGGCCCACGGGCTGAAGGTCCACTGATTCCGAAACAGGTAAAGCCTCCCGCCTACCTGAATCTTCTCATTGGGAAGGGGAAGGTTTACTTCCTCTGCCCCGGCCGCCTCTTCCCCGGGAGAGGGATCGCAATGCAGCCTTGCCTCTGAAGGCAGCCCTTGCTCTGCTTCCCCTTGCATTTTTATTGAAGCCACGAAAGGAACCATGGCTTTCATAGGATGGATTGTACGCCGGAGACGTCACAAAGGTGGGGGAGGCAAGGGAATGCTGTGCCGGCTGCACCAGCACAAACTGTTGGGGTTGGGCCTTTGAGGTGGAAGGCTGACCGACCGGTGAGACTGGTACAGCCTGAACTACGGTTGGGGTTTGTGGCCTCCTAAACTTCTTATACCTTTTCCCCAACCTGCCATGGGAACCGGAGGACTCTGAGATTTTACGTTTGGCGGGAATACCCCACCGGGAGCGGAGGCTCTGGTTGGCCCTGGTTGCTTCCGCCAGGACATTGTTCACCTCGTCCTCGGGGAATAAATTACCCCCCCCAAATCGAGCTTTTCATCAGTTTATTAGGCTCGTGCGTAATAGTGGCGTCCGCAAAAATATTTTTGCGACAGTTCGTCCTTGCCACTGTAAAGTCAAACAGGTCTGCTTGGAATCCCGCCAGCAGAGATGTAGTTAAGACCTGGAAAAAGGGTTCATCTGCATACAGCACAGATGTCGCCTCTGCCATGCACAAGGAGTTCATTGCACGGCTCAGCCGACACCTAGCGTTGAATTCCGGCTTCAGGAGGGCCTCTGGAATTTTGGGAAGCTGCTCACTGAAGAGAGTGGACGCACAGTCTGGGTCCAGCTTGCCCGTCGTAAAGGTGGACGGAACTTCGTTCCAGAATTCAGAGTCACAGGGGAGGACCAAAAAGGTGGGATCGGTCTCTCGGAGCTGCGGCATCGACTTACCCTCCATGCATGCCTGAACAGTTGCCTGAGCCACTTTCGACATGCAAGGAGTTGCTATCCTATCCCCCAAAGAAAACATCATAAAATTTCCTTTGAAGGGGGTCAGCTTTGTGTTTTCTGCTTCCCACTCCGCAAGGGTGCGAAGCAGAGCCGATTGAGCCTGATCCCTAGGAAAGATGACTGTCTCCTTAGGGACCTTATCTGTTCTCACCCAAGCTTCCTCTGTCAATCTAGCGAAGCCTGGGTAGGGGGGAAGCAGATCTGGAGGAAAGAACTCCAACTCCTGAAGTCTGCGCGTCCCTAGGCCCTCAATGGTTAAAGTATCCTCATGCTGGGGAGCATGAAGAGCCAAGCGCCAAGGGTTCCCCTTATCGAAAGGAGGAAGGGCGGAGGCGTCCGGAATGGTGAAGGACGGAGCTGACCTACCGGAGCTCACGAGCTCGGAGATCTTGGTCTCCTGGCTCTGCAGCTTTTCCAATACCATCTTCCACCTCTCGTCCATCTGCTTGTTGATCGTATCAAGCAGCATGCTTGCCAATTCTTGGAAATTGGAAGCAGGTTGACGAGGGGGGCTGGCTTTGGCTGCCCTTGCTCTCGACCCCTTTACAGAGGGAGTGTCACTAGCAACGGAAGCCGCCGGGCTAGAAGCCCGTGACTTCCCTGGGGGAAAGGGAGTTGCCTTGCGGGAGGAAGAGGACTTATATCATACCTTGGGGATGGTCAATGTCGACCTATCCCCAAGGTAGGAGGACTTCTGGAAACCCTGGAAAGAAGATACAGAGGATGAAGGGGAATTAAAAAGGGAGTCCGCTCCCCCTGCCTCACTTACCTCCCTACCTACCTCCTGGTCCGGTTCCACATTCATGGGCTCCAGGTCCAAGTTAATGGCCGCCACTTCTGCTGACACTTCCGCTGCCACTTCCGCTGCTATGACATCCTGGGAGGGCTGCGTCGCTTCCCGGATATGTTCGATCAAAGGGGCTGCCACTTCTGCTGGGACAGCCGCAGCGAACCGGGCGCCGGGGAAGAGGAGGTTACAGATGGCCTCCGACAGAACATATGGCCTCCCCGACGGGATGTTCCTCCCAAAGCCAGCCACCCAACTCCTAAGGGTGGCCAAGGAAGCGTTGCGAGAAGCTTGATTGGCCTGAAAATAACAAGGACTAAGTAACTGCACACCAAGGACTTAAAATATATATAAGGGATATAACAAAAACCTTATAAACTTCAAATAAGTCAAGGAACCAGGTAAACTAAAGGCCGTAACTTTAGGCTTACCGACTCGTCCTGGAACTGCTCAAACAAAGCGTAGCACACTTCACATCCATCCGGGTGCCAAACAATCAAGTCTCCCACCCTGACTGCGCAGCCGGAGTAGGAGCGGCAGACAACATGGCCGCAGGGCTGATGCAGCACTGCGGTGCACCCGGACTCCTGGCAGCGTACCATCTGTATGGATAAACTGTATATGAGTATGCTTAACTGAAGGGACGCCGGAGTAAATCCGGCGGAGATAGGGGCCTTATGCTCGAGCAGATAACAGGTCATGCAATTAGCAGATTAGTCCTACCGGAGTAGTCCGGTGAAGCAAACAAATATATTATTCATGGCAAATAAGTTAAGGAACGCCGGAGTTAAACCGACGGAAATAATATATACCTTAACCTAAAATCATGCAACATGACAGAGTAAGTTAAGTGACGCCGGATATAATCCGACGTGAATGATATATATATCTTAACCTAAAGTCATGCACACTTAGAATTAAATATAAATTGCCATAGGTGCCGGAGACTGGCAGAAAATTCGCTGGTTAAATACATGGAACAGCAGTTTTTTAAATGCTGGACATGTCATTCCAGTACTGAGACCCCGGAAACCCCGCTACCCCCGCCACTGGTTACTATGTAGGGGCGGAGTGGTTCACTATTAGAGCAGTTCTCGTATGACCATAGGAGAACAAAGTGAGTAAAGCCAACCTACTAAAACCAAAGACCACCGGAGTGGAAAAGGCTAGCGGCAACGGGGGTACCGACGGAGTCAGCTAGGGTTGTGTAGGCCCTGAAAGTGTCCGGAGTTCCGCGAACCAATGAGGAAGCGAACAAACGAAACACTAGCGAGGTGTGTGATGTTAAAACGGATACCAGGAGGGTGGATGACCTCCGATTGGAGACCCGTGTAGGTCCCCCCCCCAAGAGAGTGACGGCCCCGAGAGGACGACGCTCCACACACGGGGAGGGATAACACATCACCTGCTATACAGGGGAAAGGTGGGGGAGTAACGACATGGCTGTGTCATGATACTAAGGTCGACTGAGTGGGGGAAACCACCAGACACTGGCCTCAACCCCCTTACTATGTGTTGAGATGTACCGAGCCTCGCCCCACAGGGGGAAGAAGACACTTGCCAGAAGTTACGAAAAGAGGTTAGGCTAAGCACATCGGATTACTGCAACCAAACTCCCATCTTTTCCCTGAAGACGAAGCCTATAAAGGGAAAAAGAGGGAGAGAGTGGAGGAAGGGGAGGTAGGGGGGAACTGTGAAGGGGAGAGAATTTTTGTTCAGAAGGCCAACCGAAGATCGACATTTAGGGCACAGGGCTATGCATTGTGAATCACTTTTCTCCCTTCATTAGAGGGGGAGAAGGATTAACAGAGAATCCAAGCATACACAAAACATACGGAACAGCGGATGGAACAACGAACGTGGCGCTCCCTTCACCGGCCCACACCTCCTTCCACGACTCAAGCGACAAAGTCGGGAGAGAAGGGAGCAGAATCAATGAGCAAAGCTAACCTACGTAGCCTAACCCACCGATTAAGACGAGAGGGTCAGGCTAGTACCACAAAACACAAAAATATACTGCTAAAATTTAACCAACAACAATACATCAATACATAAACAAGTCAAAATTATAAAATAATAAACGCTTGTGCTAGGGGTATGTTCTACCCGAGCGAAGCGAACAGGAAGTGGGCAACCAAAATGGCCGCTCCTGACGCCAAGCTAAGGTAATATTAATCCATAAATATCCATGTCATCCATTGTATCACAATTCAGAAAAACCGACTGTAAGACAGCACCAGCCTGGGGAACAAAATCTACTCGAGCGAAAGCCAAAAAATTCTTTATGAAGGGGTTAAAAGCATAAAACCGTGGGAGGGCGCTCCCTAAAGAATTGATACTAACACCAGTATTAATACCAGCACACTGGCCTGCTCAATGTAGATAAAATTCCCCAAAATGAACTTCCTGAAGGGGTAACGTCAATTGTAAGACAAAACATTAATGTAAATGACCCAGTGAAACCTCTACTGAACTGGTCTGTAGAGGCGTACCGCTAGGTCATCATGGCGGGGCCAGGCGAACGCAGAGGAACGCCCGGTATTTGACCCAATAATTATTAAATTAAGGGCCAAATACAGCCTCGATACAACTAAAACCCCGCTAGGAGAGGAGTACAGTACTTAACTTAGTGGCGGTGATTTCAGTGACAGAATACATGATATTCCAAATTAACCGAGAAAAACACAGAGCACAAGCAAAAGCGTGTTAACAGAAACGCGTGCTAAAAAGGAATGAGGGTAGGTGGCGCTCAGGTCGTCAGGTACAGGCCAGGTGAGTTGCCGTTGGAACGGCTCTTCTCGTACCGGGGGTTATGACATCGGGACATTCTACAGAGTTAGGTCCTGTGGTAGTGGACAAATTCACTCACCCTACTCTATACCGACACCTGTTACATAATAGGTGATCGCTCTGAGGGTAGTAACCTCAGCATTCCCGTTGGCTTTCTTTCTCTGGTATATTTAGCAATATTTATACCTAGAAATGTGTGCTCAAGGGACATTTCACCGGCTGACACAGGTCCGAAGCTCAGAAAATGCTGTACGTTACTCTACATGCTGCCTTTGAATGACCTTTACTTTGAAAGGATTTATGAAACTCTGCAGCATTACGGTTGATAACATAATGGAACAAATTACTCTAACCTCCGAGTACATTGTGGAACAGGACATAAGGTCATTTTCAGCACTTGCAAAAGTGATTACTGTGTATTTGGCTACAAAGTGATAAATTTATAGTTACTCGATCAGTGTGAGTTAATTAGGATTATAAGGCCACGGTATATGAGGCTGTTGCAAACAAATGAAAAGAATGGCTGATGTTAAAGAATTAGAATACATGGTTACTTAATTCTAGATATACCCTAAATGCATGCGATTAGTTTGCCTTGTAAGCGGTGTTGAAATTAAGAAATACACTTGGGTTAAAATATCGTGATTTACATCGTTTGGTAGACCCGTGCCAGACTTGGAACCGAATCTCATGGCACTCTTTTAACACTTATAATAAGCACCTGAAAGGGTGTGATCAAAGGGAGGTAAAATTATTTTAGCTTAAGGCTTATATAATCATTTTAAGGGTTCACCATTTTTACTTTACGATGGGGACTTTACATTAGGCTTCTAGGATAAGCAAGCAAAGGAAAGGGGGGGCGTGGAATGAAGTTCCCGATGTTACAAGAAGGCAAGGGGACGTGCCTCCGCTCTCTGGATAGCGGGCCATGCCCCTTGTATTAGAAAGGTGGCACTGACTTTATAGGTGCCGTGTGGCACTCATCTACATGCATGAGGTATAACATTGTGTGTAATTTACACAGTTGGCGAGTCTGGAACTCGCTATTCATTATGAAAGAATAACAAAAGAATAAATGGCAGACACAAATTAAGTATTAATTGTTGTAACCAGATGTTGATCAGGTATGCTAAAATTATATTCCTTAGCCTGTGGTAGACAGCTAGGATCATTCTTAGCCCAAGACAGCCACAAGGTAACCAGAGGGCGCAACCCCTCTGGCAGGATCATTTTACCAGAATCTGCAATAATGGCACTGTGCCAAGTTGGCCCTTGTGTAATAATAACTAATGGCGATGGCATATCGTAGTTTTAAATGCATCATGCTGCGGTAGACATGAATGGGGAGTCGTAGGGCTTATAGTGTTGGCATATCTGTTAATGGCGCTCTGTATGGGCAGAAGTGATCAAGGTAAAATGAGGGCCTGGGTAAGGCATAAAATAAATGTGATTGATAATCAAAAGTAAGGAAGGGAAATGTTTGAGGAAAAATACAGGACATAGTTATAAGAAAATAGAATAGTGAAGGACCCTGACATCCTCTTCTGGATAGAGGTGCCAAAGTCTTCTTAGGATAAAGGGATGTCACTGTGCCAGGTTGGCACGGGTGCCAGGAGTGCTTGGGAGCTCTCTTGAAGCTACCTGGAATTATCAACGCCTGTGGTTATTTTCCCCACGGACCCTTCTTACTTTGATGGTTTGTCTTGGTCGGGGAATCAGTGGAACCGAGCCTGGGGAGGGTATTGGAGTGCCACCTGTGTCGGCTTCCTTGACGGCTGGCGCAGGGGCCTACTTTACAAGCTCTATCACGATCCGTCGCAGTTCCTTGAGTTCATTGGCCATTTGAAACATGGCAGAATCGTACTCACTGCTGTCTCTGCGGAGGACTGAGACAGAGAGGAAGTGGTTGGGGGGGGGGGTTAAGGGGGCTCCCAGGTAGGAATGACTAGCTCAGGCATGGGTTGCAAGGCCGCACCTTTAGGTGAGCTTCCGCTGTGGTCGGCAGGATCCGTCTCCCTTACTGGCACTGGTAGTGGAGCCAAGCCGGGAGAAGAGAGGGAGTCCTTATTGGAATCTCTTGAATGGAGATCGGGGCCGTGCTCTGGCGCTGGCACTAAGCCAGGGGCAGGTGCTATTATTTGCTTTGGAATTTGCTCATCATTTGTGATGGACAGAGCTTGGCATGGCTCAGTGCATGCAAGTGGCACTGGCAGAGATTTGGAATCAATTTTGGAATCTCTTGGAGGGAGATCTGACTGGGGCCCTGGCACTGGCAGTGATTGCGGTAACTTAAGGGGGGACTGGAAGTCCTGTCTCAGGAGGTCCCAAATTCAATGAGAGTAGACGACACACACACAAAAAAGAAAAAACCCTAAACAAACAAACAAAACAAAACAAAATTTTGCTGGAATGAGCCCGAAGTAAAACAAGGGAAAATCAAACAAATAAATCCTAGCAATGAATGAATGGCGAGACGCAGGGGTAGGGGTGAGTGAGGGTCACCCAGATATGCACTATTTTTAGACACTGGGTGGGGTGGTATGGCTTCCCCGCTAGCGACGAAGGAATGGGGAATGTTTGTAAGCACAGAATTCGCATTCCCCGAATGCGAATTGTGTGAGAAAAAAAAAATTGGGAAACATGCCTACCACTCAGTCTATTTGTCCTATCTGCCCGATACAAGAGAGAGAGAAGAATATCAGCGATGCAAGCTGACTTTCGTCCCATGTGGGAGAATGTGAATACACTCCTAACTAGACTTTGGGATCACGAAATGGGTTTGATTTTCAAGGAGGAACTATGGCACTATTCCTCGAAATGGTTAATGCCTAAATATCCTGTCATGAAGGTCATGCAAGCCGCGTGTGGAGGCTTTCAAAAATCTAAATTTCGACGGTTCTCCTCTCTCGTTTTTTTGGCATGTGTCCCTAGTATTATTTTCCCTAGGCTCAGTCACGTCTTTAAAAATTCCTATGCTAAAATAAACACAATTTACTTATGTGGAATTTCTAGATCTGTGCACTGGTTTTACACAAAAGGTTCATAATTGTCTCGTACCCAGCATAGCTTTGCTAATCGCTGATTTGGCAGATGCAAACCCAAACAAAAGCAGAAAAAAAAGGGGGGACGCAACTGCTGAAACGAGAATCTAAGGCAAAAGGTCGCCATTTTTATGTTTTTACTGGACAATCTGGTTTTGAGTTAGTTCTACGAGACAGGTAGCAACGTTTACAGATATATTAGCCTTGTGATTCTGACCTTGTGGGTCCAGTGAAACATAAAACGAGAGAAGGGGGAATTTCATATGACCACAAGGCTCTTACTTTTAAGAGGAAATATTACGTAAACACATGGGTAAACTAAAAGGCATATATTTACACAAAGACATTAGTATGGGAAGGAGAATTGCAATTAAATTGTTGATCCTGAAGGGGATTC
>JANJGK010000012.1:16886229-16956229 GCA_039081455.1 Macrobrachium rosenbergii | reverse complement strand
TGTTAGAAAAAATGGACTGTTGTTCATTTAACTTTTAGGATTGTAATTTTTAATCTTACCGTAAAGTAATTTTTGGTGTTTATATTCCACAGGCTTAGGGCAATTCCATTGAACTACACCCTTGAATCACAACGGTAATACATGTCTAATAGCTGCAGCCAAGACTGGAACCAAGCTATAAATGAATTATAATGGCAAGGTTTGCTCGAGTATGTAATTGTTCTAACACAGAGGTAGTTACAGAGCTTCAGAAACATTCCTGTATACCATTGAAATTATTCCTATTTCCATGAACAGAATTTTTAAATAGTTTTGACATATTTTTGTTCCTCTAAAGTTAGACCATCTGTTTTTTGACTGGTAATTATATTCTGAACTATGTTTTGGCCTTAGAATTCATAGTTATTTGCAGGTGTCTAGACAGTTGAATATTCATATATATGTAGTGTGAATCATAAAATCAAAATATCTATCAGAGTGTGGCAAGTATTATATTTAAGCAGTATTTTTTAAATAGAAGTTATCAAATTTATACCTCACTATACTTAATATAATTACACTGTACCTTAGAAATTATTAGTTAATATGGAATGTTTGCTCATACTGAATATATTTATTATATTGAAATTACATAATTATATATTATAATTATATTTACTGTACATTTCAGTAAAATAGGCTTATATCACCATAAGCAAACTTAGATTACTGGTATCTCATCGAAGAGTTTCATCTGTATTGAAGGTTTGTATATGGCATAAATGAATTAGTTTTTCTGTGATCTTTTTGGATCCCACATCACTTAATTTATCAAATGCTTCATTCGAGCAGAAAGACAGTGCGGAATAACTTATTAAATTTACCATGACAATGGTTAAACAGTTGACAAGATCAATGTATGATTCTCTAGGGGAACTGTCCAACCTTTGACCCAGTTTCTTGAGCAGCAGACATTTTTACAACTACAGTAATGCTTGATTTCTGCATTTTTTCACTGCAAATCAGTTTTCAGTGTGTCATTTTGGTGCACTTGTGAATTTTGATGAATAGGTAGCATATTTTTATGCAGTTGTCTACATGCTGGCATATCAAGGCTCATGTAGTGTGACTGGTTCATTTTTATTTGTTGAAAAGTAAGTTAATTTTTTTTTTTTTTAAATTGGCAACATGTAGTTCTGCTGTAGATATTAATATTTGTAGGTTTAATTTTTATATAGCATGCTTGTTTGTTCTTGCTGTAGGAAGCAAGTGTTATTTAAAACTTTATGTACAGCATTTAAAAGTGCTGCCTTATGGGAGTATTTTTTTTTTTACTTTCCTGTAGTAGTTCGTAGCAGAAGTCTGGGATTTGCTACATGACTTTCCTGTAGAAGTAGAAGTGGTCTCACTAGATTGCTTCCCATGAAGTTCATAGGTCAACTGTGTTGTTCAGGTGGACCTTGCCATCAAGGAGACTGCCACCAGAAAAAGGATTATAAGAATTCTTAAAGATTATAGTTGGAGAATTTGGCCATGCAATGTTACTGTATAGCTAATTTTTTCAGTGTTCTCAAGCAGTTCACTGTAGACATTACTTGATGTTATGTGCAGCGTTCCTTCACCCCTAGCTGTAACCTCTTGCATACTTTGACTGTACCTCTGTTCTTATTCTCTTTCTTCCATTTTACTCTCCACCCTCTCCTAACAATTATTTCATAGTGCAGCTGTTAGGTTTTCCTCCTGTTAGTTCTCGGCTAGCACTCTGCTAGGCCCGAGTTCAAGTCTCCAGCCGGCTGGCCAATGAAGAATTAGAGGAATTTATTTCTGGCGATAGAAATTCATTTCTCGGTATAATGTGGTTTGGATTCCACAATAAGCTGTAGTTCCCATTACTAGGTAACCAGTTGGTTCCTAGCCACATAAAATAAGTCTAATCCTTCAGGCCAGCCCTAGGAGAGCTGTTAATCAGCTCAGTGGTCTGGTTAAACTAAGGTATACTTGACTTTTTACACCTTTGAAACCTTTTTATTCTCAATTTCCCTTTCATTGCTAAATGATCCTATAGGCCCAGCGCTTGGTCTTGGCCTAAATTTTATATTCCATTGCATTCCAGACTTTGCACAATTGGGTTTTATTCATGAACATCAACCTAGTCACCTGGTAGAAACATGAATGAAGGGAGGGATATTTTGGGTAGCTTTTATAGGGTAATGGCATTTGTGCCAGGGGCAACTTCCAACTGGATGCTAAATCTCAGGGCTAACCAACCCTGGTGAGTGCGTGGCATACCATTGTCTTTAACCACTTACCACTGGGTTTCTTGTCTGCTTAACCACCATATAGATCAGTTATATAATGTGGTTCAGCATAATTTCAGAATTTTTATTTGGACAATAAAAAATTTATGTCACTTAGCAGAGCACCTTCTTTGTGTGATAATGCAGGATACAAAAAGGCAAAAAAGTTATGAAATATATTACAGTAATTTGCTAATAATTAACAAAAAATAAATTACAATTTATTTACAACAACTCTTGTCATACAAATCCATATCTCACTAATCATCATCATCATCATATAATATACTTCTCTTTGTATTTTTCTCTTCTTTGAAATCATAGTATTCTACTAAACGACTTACATATTGTATGAGTGTATCACAGGAAGCTTCAAAACTTGAGGATGGCACATCTAAGCCTCGAGTTTCTATTATTATTTCAACCAGCTGACGTACAGCATTACGAAGTTCAATAAGGAAATTCCCAGTTCTGGAAAAGGAAAACTATTATAAGAAAATTATCTCAATTCCAAAAAATTAAAAATTATAATGAGCAAGTCACTTTCTCACCACATCAATCTTGTTCGTTTTCATCAGAAGATGATGAGAATATAAATCAGAAGAGGTATTAAAAGTTGACACTGAGGCTGATGTCATGGAATTTTTAAAAACTATTGATATTTTTTATATTTAGTCATTTATATTTTTTCCCATATTTTTAAATATTACCAAATTATTAATCACTTGACAGTTTTATCTTATAACCATTTTCCATTATGGCATTGAATGACCAAAATGATTCCACTGCCAGGTCATCAGACCATACTTTCATACATCAATCAATTATTAGGCTTCATGGTAAGTACCGTATTTGACGGCGTATAAGACGCACTTTTTTAATAAAAAAATGGCCTAAAAAATCCCCCTGCGTCCTATGTACATAATGTAGGCTCAAAATTTAAGAATTTTGGCCGAAATTATACATGAAACGTCACGTAGATGTTGTAGCCTAGCCTAACATTCGGTGTTATCCTAATAACCTATTAAAAACCAAAGTTTATTATAATTATTTATCATTATCACACTTACCATTACCACAATTACTACTGCTGGTATTATAATCAATATCTACGTTGTTGTTATCGATATTTTCATTAAAATGTGTTAATATCGTTATCGTCGTCTACAGCGCATCGCCGCATTCCACATTTACAGACTTACAGTACGTGTGCTGCCACCTATTGGTGATTATCTCGAGAGCTTTACGGATAACAAGGCTTCGTTCAGTTGGTAGTTGGCAATTCCTGCTAACATTCTCTTTACGCATAACAAAATGGCTTCAATCAATTGGTGGTTGACAATTCCTGCTATCATTCTCTTTAGGCATAATAACAAGGCTTCGTTGAGTTGATACTTCGTAACTCGTGCTAGCATTCTCTTTTAAGAATAATAACATGGCTTTGTTCAGTTGGTCACGAGACTTGAGCCGTTACATAGGGAACATTTTTATTTACTGGATTTTACCCCTGCAAATATGGATACGGGAAGCAAGAGGCAAAGTTACACTATTCGCTACAAACTTCAAGTTATAGAATATGCTAAAGAACACAGCAACAGAGCAGCAGCAAGATATTTTGGTCCTCCTCCTACTGAAAAAATGGTACGTTCTTGGAGGCTGCAAGAAAATAAACTACGGGGAGCGAAGAAAGGAAACCGTAACCTTCGTTTTTCAGCCCCACATTGGCCTGCAATTGATGAGGAAATAAAAAAGTGGGTAGTAGATCAAAGGAACTCAGGCAGGTGTGTATCTACGAAAATGATCAGGAACGAAACCAGGAAATTTGCACACGAACACAGGATTGAAAATTTTAAAGGCACAGAAGGGTGGTGTTATCGGTTTATGAAAAGGGAAGGTTTGTCAATGCAAACAAAAATGACAATTGCACAGAAAATGCCAGCCGACTATGATGATAAAATAGTAAATTTTCATCATTTTGTTATAGCTGCCAGAAAAAAAACTCCTTTTGAACTAGGCCAGATTGGAAATATGGATGAAGTTCCACTAACGTTTGATGTTCCATCAAATAAAACTGTGAGCGAGAAGGGAGCAAAGACTGTTGCAGTGAAAACTACAGGTCATGAAAAGACACATTATACGGTTGTTCTTTCATGTTGCGCCGATGGAACAAAACTGCCCCCTTTTCTTATTTTTAAAAGAAAAACTCTTCCCAAAGAAAAATTACCAAAAGGTGTGCATGTTCATGTTCATCGTAAAGGTTGGATGGACGAGGATGGGATGAAGTTATGGTTACGAGATGTATGGGCAAGACGTCCTGGTGGATTATTAAGAAAACCTTCCCTCTTGGTTTGGGATCAGTTCCGAGCCCATAGAACTGAAGTCATTAAAAGGAAAGTGGCAGAATTAAAGACTGAGATAGCAGTTATTCCCGGTGGGCTTACAAGTCAACTGCAACCTTTAGATGTATCTCTTAATAGGCCATTCAAGCAAAACATGAAGGAGCTTTGGAACAAGTGGATGACAATGCCAAACCACGACCTCACACCAACAGGAAGGATGAAAAGACCTAGCATTGCAGAAGTCTGTGAATGGGTAAAGCAAGCTTGGAATAACATCAAACCAGAAATTGTTGTGAAATCTTTTAAAAAGTGTGGTATCAGCAATGCTCTTGATGGAACAGAGGATGACGCATTATTTCAAGATGATGATGATGATGATGATGCTGAGGAGTTCCTGGGTTTTAGTGACGAGTCTGACGACGACGGTGAATTTTCTGGTTTTGAAGAGGAATAAAATTTGATGGCCTAGTTTTTTATTTTTGTTATGCTCACTTATTATGATGTCTTACGTTTTATTATTTTATTTTCCTAACTTTGGCAATAGTAAGGTTTCTGTGTATGGATTGTGTTTTCTTCTTCCCCAAATATTTTCCATAATCATTTTACTGTACATCACCAACGTGTTCTGCACGCTTACAAACGATGGTGCTGCCACCTAACGGTATTCATGTCAAGCCAAGAGGCAGCTTTCAGCTGCAGCGATGAAACAGTAAATTCCAGAGCTTGATTGCATACTTTTGTAATATATAATGGATATATATAACATATATTACCGTAGGTAACATCTTTATTAATGTTTTTGTTGATTCTGCTGGTAAGAAACAATGTTTACAAATGAATGTGTTGCAATCTATTGGGAAACCTATGAGGTAGCTTTCAGCAGCAGACGAAACATTCGATCATAGTAAATGGCTGATTGTATAATACATATTTTGATAAGTATAAATAAGGTAAATAACTTCTTTATTAATGTTTTTGTTGATTCTGTTGGTAAGAAACAATATGCATATGATAACTTAATACTACAGTTTTTACTTACCAAAATCATATGAGCATAGGCTAGGAAACAATTTTTTTCCCTCAATGTCCTGCTGAAATTGGGGTGCGTCCTATGCAGACATGCGTCTTATAAGCCATCAAATACGGTAATTATTTCTTGTAAAACCCATGTAGACATTAGTTTACTAGGATGGGCAAGTGTAATTATGTAATGATTTACAAACAAATTTAGGTAAATTTAAGTGACCCCTGAAGCACATTACAATGGGAAATGAATGACAATGCACAAAACTGAATGACAATAGTGTCAAATAGACCTGGCTGAAAGTGGCGGGTACACAAAGGTAACTGGTGTTGGCACTGGAGACTGGAATACAAAACTGTTGCTGAAGCTGGTGTTATTGGTAAAGTAAAAAAATCAATCATCCCTGAAATTATACACAAAAACTTGAAGTTTTTTATCTTGAAATATTACGTCTGATCTGCCTTCCCAATTACTTGTGGTGAATGCTCAAACGGACGGAAATGAAGTGTCAAATGCCAAAAAGAACTACCGTATTTGACGGCGTATAAGACGAACTTTTTTAATAAAAAAATGGCCTAAAAAATCCCCCTGCATCCTATGTACACAATGTAGGCTCAAAATTTAAGAATTTTGGCCGAAATTATACCTGAAACGTCACGTTGTTGTTGTAGCCTAGACTAACATTCGGTGTTATCCTAATAACCTATTAAAAACCAAAGTTTATTATAATTATTTATCATTATTACACTTACCATCACCGCAATTACTACTGCTAGTATTGTAATCAATATCTACGTTGTTATTATCGATATTTTCATTAAAATGTGTTAATATCATTATCGTCGTCTACAGCGCATCGCCACATTCCACATTTACAGACTTACACAGTACATGTGCTGCCACCTATTGGTGATTATCTCAAGAGCTTTACGGATAACAAGGCTGAAACGTAGTAAATTCCAGAGCTTGATTGCATACTTTTATAATATATAATGGATATATATAACATATATTACCGTAGGTAACATCTTTATTAATGTTTTTGTTGATTCTGCTGGTAAGAAACAATGTTTACAAATGAATGTGTTGCAATCTATTGGGAAACCTATGAGGTAGCTTTCACCAGCAGACGAAACATTCGATCGTAGTAAATGGCTGATTGTATAATACATATTTTGATAAATATAAATATGGTAGATAACTTCTTTATTAATGTTTTTGTTGATTCTGTTGGTAAAAAACAATATGCATATGATAACCTAATACTACAGTTTTTACTTACCAAAATCATATGAGCATAGGCTAGGAAACCTTTTTTTTTTTTCCCTCAATGTCCTGCTGAAATTGGGGTGCGTCCTATGCAGACATGCATCTTATAAGCCGTCAAATACGGTACTTGTCTGACAAAAAATTAAAAAGCTGCTTCCTAACTTTTTTTATTTACATTAACCACTTTTAACATTCAATTTACCTATAAAACATTCACGTCTTACATCATCAATTCATAATTAAACCCAAGACTCCTCTGCCCACACAAAACTGAACATGTGTACAAATAGTGAACAAAACGACAACTTCAATTTTCTGAGTGCAGAATGACTTTAAGGTCCTAGTACTTGAGCTATGGCCATTAATTTCACTGATCCACCCACTCCAGCTTTCCTGCATTGTCATAAGACCTTGTCTAAGTGTTGATTCTTGCTAATTTTCAATACTGTTTTCAATCCTATGCTAGTTTTGGCTTTTAGTTTTTACATATCTTACAAATATATGATTGCTCCTGACATTTTATATGTGACTGAACTAAAGCTCTGCCTTCTAATGCCATCCAATTTAATTTTTAGACTCCTACACAGCTGATCTTAAGGAATTATTCATTACTGAGGAGTGAATATTGGAAAATTACAGTTGAAGAAATTTGACAGCTTGGTGGGAAGACTGTTGCAATTAGGCAAGACTAACATTCCTTATTGTGTTAGATCTGCAAAAGCAGACTAAATTCCTTTGCAGCTATGACCAGCATCTGGTCATAAGTTGGGAGCTTTCTTAAAATAAAATCTATATTGACATATGATAAAGACCTAAACTGATATATGGACTTACCTCTGGTCAACATGAAATGACATTTTTAATTGGCCATCAACCGAGAGTAAATACTGTTCTCCTGCTAGGTGAAGAGATATTGCCCGTCCAGCAAACAATGCAACTGTGATTGGCTGAAGCAGAGACAAGTCTCTTGCAACTGTTCTCCGAGACGTTTCATCCCTGGTCAAGTGGACGCACAACAGATGGCGGGAATCATCATCCAGATTTTTTGGGATGCTGTGTAGTACGCAATCACTGCCAGTGTTAATAACTGTCCCTTCCCTAGGAAAGTAAAAGTATGTTAAAATGTTTTTGTTGAGCTCCACAAAAAAAATGTCTAGCCCATACTATATAACTCGTCAGTTTTCATTTTGTAGCAAGATGCTGCTGGCTGCTTATTTTAAATGAGACATTGGTAACTTCAGATCTCAATTCTCATCAATAGGATTTGTTTTTATCACTGGAGCAAGGTAAAATTACAGAAATTGGATAGCCAAGTTACAAGAGACTGGAGGGAACGGATGAACTTGGGCGGAAGTACCATCTACAGCGTGCCAAGCAAGCACAGATTATGGCAAATGAATTTAATATTTTAACACTGATATATTAACAAAAATAATTTTACAAAAACAGAAGAATATGCAGAAACATGCTAGGAAAGAAAAATATAATCAAACAAGTTTTTGTGCTATGAAGTACAGTATAGCAAATCATTTGACAAACAAGGGAACTGCCTGATCACTCGCATATAACAGCAGATCTTTGATATTCTTGTGCAACTAAAAAAAAGGTAGTTTATACAATATACCTGCTAGATATCTTTACAGAACAGCAGCAGCAGATAAGTTTACAGTACAAAACCACAATAAATGAGCAGGTGTGTTAAGCACACAAAACTCCATGTCTTCTATAAAACACATGAATAAAAACAGTGTTTATACAATGAAAAGAAATATTTAGCGAGTTTTTACTAAAATAGTATAAAGACACACTGCATAAATATTCGTAACTTCTCACTTACAGTGTTAAAGATTGTCTGTTCCAGAAGTTGTCTGAGTATGAATGGCACTGAGTGACAAAGGTAAGGTATAAAACATATAGAATCCACAGTAAGTGTCCTCTGGAACTTCTGAACTTCAGACATGAGTATGATAAATAATTAGTTGAACAGTAATATTTGACTATGGACAGGTAAAGGCTTCTAAACTTGATAGCAGGGCTGTGAAGGTTACTAAAGAGGTGATTTTAAATAATATCTGAATATTAATCCAAATGGAGGGGGTTGGGGGGAGTTCCCCATATACTAAAACACAGGGTGAATGAATTATTCATCAATAAAACTAATAATTTTTTCTTTTACTGGACTATTTCATGATTACAAAATGACAAATTTTGAAAGTAATTTGTATTTTTCCAAACATACAAACCTGAGGTCTTTACATAGGAATTACCTTTAGCACAAGCTGGAGCTGGCTGTTCTACACAGCAAGGTTGTTTGGTAGTAGAACTACTGGTGGGAGGGGCAAGGGGTACCCTCACCACCCCCCTTTGCTGAGTTACACAGCCACTTGCCTAATAGCCCAAGTATCAGAATGAGGGGTGGCTAGAGGTGGGCAGTGTATGTAAAGACCTCAGGTTTATATGTTAGGAAAAATACAAATTACTTCCAAAATTTGTCACTTATTCCTACACAAATACAAACCATTGGTCTTTACATAGGAAGACTCACTGATTGGTGGGAGGATCTGAGTAAGCTTCATAACCAACTGGATGTTTGCCTCACCTATGACTTTTCCTGGTCATGCCTCTGATCGGGGGAACACCATTGTGCTCGACTGTCAGACTTCTGGGCTTTTCAAGGTAATAGGTTTGGAAACACCATTATTTTGAAAAAGGCTTGGAAGAACCAACTGTCAGACTTCAGGGCTTTTCGAGGTAATAGGTTTGGAAACAACATTATTTCAAAAAAGGCTTCAAAGAACACTCTGTCGGAGACAATAAAGCTAAAAATAAGTAGTCCGTTAGTTTTATTGCCAATCTCTCTCTCCCCTTGCTAGAGAGAGGGTAGGACTTGCTTCTATTAGATCATATCAATAGAAAAAATAGAAAGGCTGATAACTCGTCTGCATCTGTGCCTGTCCAGCACATGACAGTTTGAAAACCCATCCTATGCCCACCGGAAAAGGAGAGGTAAGAGAAAGGGAAGGGGGGGGGGGGGGGCAGTCACATATAGATGCTCTCATTTCTACAACTGTACATCTTAGACCAGATGCTACCTGTCCTGCTAGGGAAACTGGATGAGCTACACAACTTGTTGAGCAGCCACCTAAGGACCCAAGGAAAAGGTGTCCAAGGACCTATGGGCAATGTCCCTCAGGTAAAAGGAGATGAATGTCGTCTGGCGCGACCACACTCCTGCTCTCAGCACCTTGATGTACCAACTGGTTCTTCTTGAATGTGAGGGACAAAGCAATGACTGACTTTGTGAGCTCTGGGCTGGGATGTACCCGAATCCTCTTCGTCTGACGTTGAGTACGCCCGCTTGATAGTCTCATGAAGCCAGAAAGAGATTGTGCACTTGGGCACCTCCTGCTTGGTCTTGCCAGTGCTAACAAAAAGTTGTCAACACCCAAGCCTGAGTTGTCGAGTCCTCTTAAGGTAGCACTGCAGCACTCTGACTGAACATAGTAGCATCTCATCTGGTTCATTACCTACAAAGTCCTCTAGGAAGGGGACCGAGAAGGACTCGAATCTAACGTCAGGGACCGATGGATTCTGATTCTTCACTACGAATTCCGGGGCAAATTCGAGCAAAACATATCCCATTCCCCTTGAGTGTTTGACATTACAAAGGCCATGGATTTTGCCCACTCTGTTTGCTGATAACAGGGCAAGCAGAAAAACAGTCCTGAGGGTCAGATCCCTGTCTGATGACTCTCGTGGAGGCTCGTAAGGAGCATGCGTCAGGCTTCGAAGGATGAGAGTTACATCCCACTCAGGGGGCCTGATTTCTCTGGGAGGGCAAGACTTTTCAAAGCCTGTCATCAGCAAGGGGATGTCCCATAAAGGAAGAGAGAGCTATGCCTTTTAGGTGTAGGACTAGGCCCACGGCAGCTCTGTAGCCCTTAATTGCTGAAACAGAGAGATGCTTCTCTCGGCGAAGGAAGATAAGAAAGTCCGCTACTTGCTGAATAGTAGCTCTGACTGGAGAGAAACCCTTTCCACAACAACAACCACAGAAGATAGCCCACTTCCCCTGGCAGATGTCTGCAGAGGATTTCCAAAGATATCCAGACATCTCCAATGCTGTTCAGTGAGAAAAGCCTCTCGCTCGCAGGAGACGCTGGATAGTCTCCAACCGTGAAGGGATAGGGACTCTGCGGACTGGTGGGACCTCTCTACTTGGAGATGGAAAAGGGGGTTGTGCTAAGGAGGAATTTCTCTTGGTGCCTTGGTTAGCAGAGCTAGTATGTCCGGATACCATTTGGCATGTGACCATTTGGGAGCCACCAGGGTCATTCTGAGATTTGTGGTGATCATTACCCTGTTGATCACCTGACAAATAAGACAGAACGGGGGAAAAGCATATGCATTGAGATTGTCCCAAGGTTGCTCAAAGGCATCCTCCACTGTAGCCAGAGGGTCTGGGATGGGTGAGTAGAACACTGGCAATCTTCCTTTTGTGCCGGGTTGCAAATAGGTCTATTACTGGACGTCCCCAAAGGTCGAACAATCCCTTCACGTCTGGGTGTAGGGACCACTCTGTCCCTGTCACTTGACCCTGACCGCTGAGTTTGTTTGTCACTACATTCCTCTTGCCTGGGATGTATCTGGCTGAAACTCCACAGAGTTTGCTACTGCCCATTCATGCATTTGCACCGTCAACTGGTGAAGCTGGAGGGAAACTAGTCCCCCTTGCTTGTTGACATATGCCATTACCGTGGCACTGTCGCTCATCAGTACCACGGGGTACCCCAACACTAGATCCCGGAACTCTTGGAGGGCTGGGAAGGCTGCCTTGAGCTCCAGAACGTTGATGTGGAAGTGCCTATCGTTCTGATTCCAAACCCCTGAAGTTAGTAACTCCTCCAGGTGTGTTTCCCATCCCTCCCTCGAAGTGTCCAAGAATAGAAGCATCTCAGGAAGGAGAGCGTGAAGCCGAACTCCTATCATGAGGTTCCTGTCGTCTAGCCAACAAGCTAAGTCCTGTCTCACTTCTCTCGAAAGAGGAATGAGAAGGGACGGTGGGTCCCTTGCTTGAGACCAGAACTCCTTCATTATCCACTCAAAGGAACGAAGGTGAAGTCACCCATGAGGGACCAGCTTCTCCAAAGATGACAGGTGACCGAGAATGACTTGCCACATCCGAGCTGGTTGTTCCTGTCGGGACAGAAACGATTGCGCTGCCTCCCTGAACCTGCTGACAAAGGAGTCTGAGGGAAAGACTCTCACTGGTGCCGTATCTATCAGCATGCCCAGGTACGTTATCCTCTGTCCTGGAGCAACTTCAAACGAGAGTCTGCCAGGACTAGCCAATCATCGAGATACCTCAGAAGACATATCCTGAGCGAATGGGCCCAAGTCGACACGAGGGTGAACACTTGCGTGAACACCTAGTGAGCGGCTGAAAGCTCGAAACAAAGTGCCCGAATTAGTACACCGTCCCAATGAGGATAAAGTGGAGGCGCTTGCAGGAGGACTGATGGATGAGTATCTGGAAATACGCATCCTGCAGATCCACCATAAGCATGAAGCCAGACTCCCTGATGGCCGCGAGCACTAAACATGTCATTTTCATCCTGAACTGAGTCTGGCGAAAAATCGGTTCAAGCAGATAGATCTATGACCGGCCTCCATCCCCCTGATGCTTTCTCTACGAGAAAGATCCTGCTGTAAAAGACCAATCTGTCAAGACTTCCACAGTGCCCTTCTTCAGCACTGCCTTCATCTTGTTCCGAAGAACGAGGTCCTTCGGCGAGCTGGAACACACGTCTGTAGATGGACCGGAAGGTTGGTGAGAGGTGGAGGAAACTTGAAGAGAAGTAAATAGCCCACCCGAAGGACATTTGTCGCCCAATGGCTCAACAGGCAACCCCCTATCAGTGGCAGCATTTGGAGGGGAACGCTGCCGCTAGCGTCCTCCTCCCTTCTTCCCCTTACCTCCTCTACATGGCTTGGCAGAGGACCGAAAGGGATGCTGAATTGCAACCGTCCTACGGGGGACCTTAGGATTCTGAGGTTTCCTAGGACCCGTGGAGGAAGGGCCAGCCGGACCCAAGGGTCGGGCTGTAGTGGTGTGCGAAGGCCCAAAGGTCTTTGCCACTGCACGGTGGACAAGATAATCATTGTTATCCGCTCCTCGACAATCCACCTCGGCATCCACTTGCTCCTTGTGAAAGAGAGAAGTGGAACCCAGCAATGGTCCATTCCTCAAGGTCATGACCAACTCAGGACCAACAAACTTGGAGACTCAGGAGAGAACTGCATCTCTCCTTTTAAGCATCAAGTTTGCCCACAGGTTAGTTGTTTGGTTGGCTAGGTAGGTGATCACCCTACCTCCAGACAGGAACAGTCTGTTAAGGTTAGCCACATCTTTGTTAGTTGGCAAAGAAGAAGTGATAACCTTAGCCACGGTAGTGGAACAATGGTCCATCTAAAAGACTGCTTGAAATGCTGCCATGGCAGTCGTCTCCAAAGTCGCTGACTCCTGATGCAAGAGGGAGATGCCCTCCGCATGGAGCTGCTCCAACAGACCCAGACCGAGATGAACCAAGTCCAGGTAAACCTGTACTGCCAGAACTGACCTCTCCATGGGCTTATAGGATTTCTTCTGACAAGGGAGAGGTGGAGGAAGCAGCTTGAATGAGCAACTGGCTTGAAGTGAGTGTTCCCTCCCAGAGACAGAATTCACTTGGCCCAGGAATGACTCGGCAAGTTTTGACCATGGCAACTCAATCGTATGTGAGGATTCCTTGCGGGCGCCAACCAGTACTTCAGGGTCCTAGGGAACAACCTCATCGGAGGCCAAACTCTCCTCCCAAAGATTGTTGTACAGACGAATCAGTTTGACAATCTTCAAGTAGGACCTCTCCAGCTCAGGGGTGTCTGTGTCCTTGGGAAGAGGACCTTCTGGCCCTTCCAAGTCACCGTCCTCTCGAGTCATTCTCTCTGCAGGCGACAGACCCTCCTCAGAACCCCCATGTCCCCTTTCTGGACACCTGAGCATACATACATTCTGGTCCTAGGACCAAACCGGGGGTGTACGAAGGGCTGTGATGGGAAGCCAAATCCTGATCGCCAACCCAAGTCCTGTCCATCCCACAGCTCCCGGTGTACCCCCAAGGGGTTGAAGGAGCAGGTGAGAGGGGCTCAGCACCCTTTGTGGACATGCCAGAGGCCAAAGTCTCAGCAGGAGAGGAAGGCCGTGAATGACCGTCAACCTGTGGTGATGATCAATGCACAAGCCTGGAAGAGCTCCTGTCACGTGAAGGTGAATGGGGGTTGTCCCTGGGAGAACACACACGATCCCATGAATGTGCTTGGAAGCTATCCTGGGAAGAGCAAGGCTGCTCGCCCCCATGAGAGCAATCTCGCACTCTTGGGCAAGAGCATGGGCTGTCCCAGTGATGTGGTGGAATCTTCTTCGAGGCCGAGGCCTCAATTTGCAAAGAAGATTGAATGGGGGACCTCCTCCAAGCTTTTTTGGGTGTGCGGACTCTACGGTCGGCATCACTGTCAGGGGACCCTGTCCTCCAATCGGCCGAGGCGCGGCTTGTGGGAAGCATGTCTCGCATTCTCAAAGTTCCAGGGGTGGGGGCAGTGCCTGCATGCTGCACACTCACTCTCTCTGCAGGCTGCGTCCCGGTCCGTAGACTGTGAACGCTTACCATACCCGCGTGGGTATGTTGGAACCCGGGCGGAAGAACCTTTGGTATTGGTAGCACAGGTCGGGGAGACCCGCGCATGCTTAATATCCGAGGCACAGAAGTGTGTAACAGATGACATGCATGCGAAGACCCGTGATAGGGATGAGCTTCCAGGATGAATACTTGGATCCCTGTGTAGCTGAAGATTCTTTACCAGACCCAGGAGACATCCAGTGTCTGGTACTGGAGCCTTGGATGCTGGTGGACGTGGGGGATCCATGTACACAGACTCGGCTAGTGGGAACTGAGTTGTGGCTGACCCGAGCATGGGCCGCTTCCGTGCCTTGGATGTTCGGGGAGACCCCAAGACGCGGATTCCCTGTCCGGGGACAAGGCAGATGCGTAGAGAGATCCCAATGCTTCTTCTGTGGAAGAAGACATGCTGTGCGAGGGTTGATGGGCCTTCTTACTGTTGAGAGAAGCAACCTTTTCCTTCCTTGGGTCTGTCCACATAACAGGACCCTTGGAAGAAGGGGAGGAGGCAAAGGCAGGTGGAGAAGATAATGACGAAGACAACAAAGGTGGACTTATCTAGAAGATCTTTAGCGTTGGGAGACATCGGCGGGAGTCTAGAAGTCAAAGGGACCAGGTGCACAACTGAAGTCGCCGTGACCGTAGTCGTGGTTCCCTTGGAACCCATAACTGAAACCGTAGTCCCAGTTGAAACCGCAGTCCCAGTTACTGATGCAAAAGAGACAGGAGGCAAATTGGAGGCACTTCAGTGCGCAATCAAGCTGCGTACCGATGGCTCCTTGGGAAGACCTAGGGAGGGCCAGAGATCCCTAAGTCCTTGGAAAGTCTTCCCGATCTCTCCCAGACCTGCAAAAGACTGGTTAGTACGGGCTGCCTCCCTTTGCTCCGAGGGGGATTGCTCCTCCCCAACCATACAAAGCAAGTCCTTGAGAGGTTGCAATCAGCCCCAGCCTCCCTTGCAAACCACTCACTGCTGAAGCAACAGGGGAATGGAGGGAGTGACCTCTCCCCAAGAAGAGGTAGCAACAATGGCAAGTCACATGGGAAGAGACAAGGAGCTACCCAGTGCCCCTGGATTTCCTCTATACAGTAAACTGCATCCACTGCTCCAGGTACCATTCACAACACTCAATAAAAGGATCAGTAACTGAACACCCGTTTGCGGCATTTTGTGCAAACGGTGTGAGGGTCTACTTATATAGTTGACAGAAAACAGTTACACTGCCACTTTCCCACACCAAGGCAAAGATGGGGTTTTAAGCAGAGATGACTCTTGGTTTTGCATTTGCAAAATATCAAGAAAGTAATCATAATATCAACATTATCACACAAAGCACAACAAACAGGAAAAACCAGGATTGAAGTGCAGCAGAATAGCCAGCAAATATTCGGGTAGAGGAAGGTAAGGAGTGCGTCCGCTCTGGATGAAGGCCATAAGGCAAGTGGTTGCGTAACTCAGTGAAGGGAGGTGGTGAGGGTACCCATTGCCCCTCCCGCCAGTAGTTTAACTACTGAACAATCTTGCTGTGTACAATAGCCTGCTCCAGCTTGTGCTGAAGGTTATAGTTAGTTATAAATGATTTGTTTAACCAGACCTCTGAACTCTTTTAGGGTTCTTCTCGGGCTGGAACAAGACCGATGGTTTGTATTCATGTGGGAATAATGTTAAATACTACACAAAATCATGACCACATTTTAAAAAGAATACTACTGAGGGCACTGTGGAAAAATTAACCTGGACAGATAATTCTGCTGGTCTTCAGGTAACCTTGATTCACAACTGATCAAGACATTTTTATAAATGACTAAGGATTGATCTGTGGATGTGGAAAAACCGGTAGAATTGAGCTCTGAACAACTGAAAAGGTCGAAATTAATTAAGAAAGAAATCTAGACATTAAAACAGCTAAGTGAATCTGGATAAGTGAGAATTATAAAAAGTGATAAAAACTTGTAAAGTTAATATACTTCAATCAAAACAATATAATTTGTAACACTTACAATGTCTTGATAATGGTACTGTCCTTTCGCAGTATTCCTTTAGACAACATCCCTCTCTGTAGGAGCAATACTCTGTTAACACCAGCCAGTAAAACCCCCAAAAGTAACTGATGATTCAGGTTGTTCACATTCCACGTCGAGTCTTCAGAAAACACATTGTTATCAACCATAAAGGCATCTTTCAGATGGTCACCATACACTCTCTTGATCCCTAGGGATGAAATTAATCACATCAAGAATTGTTTTATAAAAATTATTTATTGTTTATTATTTTTGTCACCATGAAAACACGCATTGTACTGAATGGGAAAAAGGCTATAAATCAATGTGCACACTCAAATATAAATTACAACCCTAAAATTTTCAATGACAATTATAAATTTTTTATTTTCTTCATGTACGTCCACAACTTTCTGTTCCTGATAAATATTCTTATATACATTTACTACATTATAATTCTGTTAAGTCAAAGGTCTTGTAAAACCTACTTAATAACAACTACAATAAAAATATGACAATTGCTGATGCTATTACTAATATCTAGAAGTATTTTAGATAGACATTTACTAACCATTATTAAACAATAATCCACGATGACTAAGATTATTGTTATTACAATAATGAATGGAGTCTCTGTAGTTTGACAGTTCCTCCCAGTGCTGAATGAGGCCTAACATTGCCAGAAGATCACTTGTTGGGTTTACCGACTGTTTAATGTCTCGTATGCCAGAACGCATGTCAATGCTGTTATGAAATATACCCCTGCCACTGCTTAATGCGGCTGCAATTGATGCAACTGAATCTATACACCTGATGAGAAAAAAATCATAAATTAAAATCACAATTATACCATTGCTGCACTGATTTCATTAACCCTTAAACGCCTACTGGACGTATCATACGTCGACTAAAATTGTCTGTTGGGTGCCAAGTGGACGTACCGTACGTCAACTACAAAAAATTTCAACCTTCGGTCAACTTTGACTCGACCGAAATGGTCGAAAAACGCAATTGTAAGCTAAAACTCTTACATTCTAGTAATATTCAATCATGTACCTTCATTTTGCAACAAATTGGAAGTCTCTAGCAAAATATTTCGATTTATGGTGAATTTTTGAAAAAAAACTTTTTTCTTATTCCTGCGCGGTAACTCGGCCGAAAATTTCAGAAATTCTTTTGTCATTTTGTCGTAATTTTTGCACTGTTCTATATTAGCCGTTACATAAAGTTTTATATATGAAAATGTGCGCAATTTCATGTACAATACAACAGAAAATAACTCATGGTTGTAGCTTTTATCAGTTTTGAAATATTTTCATATAAATCACGATAACTGCCAAAATTTCAACCTTAGGTCAACTTTGACTCGACCGAAATGGTAAAAAAACGCAATTGTAAGCTAAAACTCTTACATTCTAGTAATATTCAATCATTTACCTTCATTTTGCAACCAATTGGAAGTCTCTAGCACAATATTTCAATTTATGGTGAATTTTTGAAAAAAACTTTTTCCTTACGTCCGCGCCAGAAATTCTTTCGTCACGTTGTCATAATGTTTGCACTGTTTTATATTAGTTGTTACATAAAGTTTTATATATGGAAATGTGCGCAATTTCATGTAGAATACAACAGAAAATAACTCATGGTTGTAGCTTTTATCAGTTTTGAAATATTTTCATATAAATCACGATAACTGCCAAAATTTCAAGCTTCGGTCAACTTTAACTCAACCGAAATGGTAAAAAAACGCAATTATAAGCTAAAACTCTTACATTCTAGTAATATTCAATCATGTACCTTCATTTTGCAACAAACTGGAAGTCTCTAGCACAATATTTCGATTTATGGTGAATTTCTGAAAAAAAAAAACTTTTTCCTTACGTCTGCGCGCGGTAACTCGGCCGAACATCTCAGAAATTCTTTCGTCATGTTGTCGTAATGTTTGCATCGTTTTACATTAGTCGTTACATAAACTTTTATATATGAAAATGTGTGCAATTTCATGTAGAATACAACAGAAGATAGCTCATGGTTGTAGCTTTTATTCAGTTTTGAAATATTTTCACATAAATCACGATAACTGCCAAAATTTCAACCTTCGGTCAACTTTAACTCGACCGAAATGGTCAAAAAACGCAATTGTAAGCTAAAACACTTACATTCTAGTAATATTCAATCGTTTACCTTCATTTTGCAATACAATCGTTTACCTTCATTTTGCAATAAATTGGAAGTCTCTAGCACAATATTTCGATTTATGGTGAATTTTTAAAAAACATTTTCCTTACGTCTGCGCGGTAACTCGGCCGAACATCTCAGAAATTCTTTCGTCTCGTTGTCGTAATATTTGCACCATTTTATATTAGTCGTTATATAAAGTTTTATATATGAAAATGTGCGCAATTTCATGTACAATACAACAGAAAATAACTCATGGTTGTAGCTTTTATCAGTTTTGAAATATTTTCATATAAATCACGATAAATAGAAAAAATTCGACTTTCGGTCAACTTTAACTTGATCGAAATGGTCGAAAACTGCAATTGTAAGCTAAAACACTTACAGTCTAGTAATATTCAATCAATTAGCATCATTTTTCAACAAACGGGAAGTCTCTAGCACAATATTTCGATTTATGGTGAATTTTTGAAAAAAAACATTTTACGTCAGCGCGTTACGAATTCATGTATCATTTTGTGATAATATTTTCTCTGTGTTGCTTTGATCGTTTTACAATTTGTTATATACCAAAATCATCGCAATTTACTGTACAATACAACTAAAAAAAATTAACTCATTAGCTTTAACCGTTGTGCTTACAGCGCGATTTGTATACAATTATATAAGCGTTTTTTTTTTTCGCTGTCATATATTCCAATATTTATATATGATAATGATATTTTTTTTCATTTCTGATGGTTGCATACTAAACTTCAGGCAATGACAAAAAAAGGAGCCAAAAATGAACTCTTAATCTTAAAAACTAAGCGTGCTGTGATTTTTTGAAAAAAACTTTTTTCCGCTTCGGCGCTAACTCGCCGAACGCCGCCAGCATACGGGAGATGTTTTTGTAAATAGAGGCTCAGCGTTTAAGGGTTAATAAAAGGTGTTGGCAATATCCTTTCGAACCACAGATGTATCCACTTTTTAGTATTTTACTATACATCCATTCATTCTTCCTTCCATCTCGTTGACAAACCTCTCAACTGTTACTTCTTAGCACAACTGTGGGATTTTTAGCAACTTTCACCTTTTGATTCTTGTACTTCATGTGATTTATTTTCTTTATCTGGATCTCCTTTGTCTCACTGTCCAGCCAGTCCAACATGAATTTTTAAGTCATTCATATTTTTCATAAGTACAAAAACAAAAGCCCTTTACATATATATACAGTATATATTGGATTATCTTTCAGTTGAGGGAGGGTATGCCCCTCACTTGCCTAACCTTGCCATTTACTTTTTCCTTTAGCTGCAGGGACACAGCAGGGCAGTTAAGGTGGGTCTAACCTATATAAAAGGCTCTGGTTTGTATACCCAGGAAAAACAAATTACTTTTATAAATTTGTTATTTTTTCCTCTGGGGATACAGCCATTGCCTTTTTTATATACATTATAGGAGACACCCCTTAGGAGGATGAATAGGCTGGAGAATTCATCCTGAACTAATCATGTGAGGCCTTAGACTTCCCTTTATTATTCTCCTCCTACATGAAGTAAGAGGGTCCAATGAGGAGAAGGACGAAGATGAGCTGAAGGACAATAAGAAGAGGGGGAAGCTGATGAAGAAGAAGAATGGCAGAAACTTTTCTTCCCTTTTCCCTAGTATGTCTTGCTTGTCTTCCACACTGAAGGGCTGGTCAGGCTGGAAATGTGCTGGGTTGGCAGAACTACTGCACTGGAGTATCCCCCCTTCTTTAAAGAAAACAAAGAGGCCACCATGGGGGCTGCAGGAACAGCAACAGACACATCAGGAGGAGGCCTCTCCCTTTCTGCAAGGTCATTGTAAAATGCTGCCAAAGACAGCCCTGGAGAGTAAGACAAATTTTCTGTAAATACTTCAAAGTTGACAACTCCTGAGCATCACTTGCTTCCTCGTCCCCTGGTGAAATGGCATGAATGGGTTTGCAAGTTTGGGGAAGCTAACCCTCCTTCAAGGGATAGATCCAACAGTAGGAGGAAGATGAATGGAAATTTATGTAAGAAAGGAGCTAGAGTGTTTTTGTGGAGTCACTAGGGAAATAACCTCCCGCCCAAGACACCAGAGATCAGGTAATGCATTGTCCTTCTTCCTCCTTTTTATTTACCATACTTTTTCCAGTGAGGAGATCTTTACCCTATAATAGAAAAAATCTCATTTGAGTCTACCAATAACATAGTACAGTGCTACCCTGCTTTTTCATGCTTCAGTTTTCCATGCTTCATTTTGTCACGGATTTTTGTGGAACATATCTCACTTTTCTGCGGGAACTTTCACCAATTCGCGGATTTGTTCTATGGACCATATCTCTAAAATTATCACTAGTTCACTTTTTTCGTAGAGCAACACTATTTATTCACTATTTACTGTATTTTTCATATTGTGTTCATCACTAAATACTGATTTTTATGATAAAAATTATTTACAGACTGAGCATAACAGAAGGGTAATGTAAGATGTATTTGAAATGATATTGCTGTAAAGTGTTTTTGGATGATAGAGCATATTGTACAATATTTCAGATATTTGCTAATCATTTTCAATTTATTTTCCAGTAAAAACACTGGAAAATAAAATTAAAATAATTAGTGAATATTTGAAACATTGTACAATATGCTCTATCATCCAAAACCACTTTACAGTAATATTTCAAATACACCTTACATTTCCCTTAAGAGAGAGAGAGAGAGAGAGAGAGAGAGAGAGAGAGAGAGAGAGAGAGAGAGAGAGAGAGAGAGAGAGAGAGAGAGAGAGAGAGAATCGAATCGTGCACCTGTTACGCTCAGTCTGGGACCCAACCTGGAATGAGATTAACAGATACATTACTACAGTATAAGTACACTGTAAATTATTTTTATGGCCCAACCTGAAATGAGATTAATAGATACATTACTACAGTATAAGTATACTGTAAATTATTATCATAAAAATCTGTATTTAGTCATGAACACAATACAAAAAAATGCAGTAATTAGTGAATACACAATGTTGCTCTATGGAAAAAAGCTAATTAGTGATAATTTTAATTGTTTTTACCAGCATATAAAGAAAATGGGACAACTTCAACACTATGAGAGAAAACAACTAAGCTTATGTATACAGGGGTAACTGGATTACTTGTCAAATGTTCTGTAAGACAGCTTTATTTAATTTGTATTAAACATTTTATTGATGTTTTGCTGTGTTTACATTAATATTTTAAAATTAGTAAATCATTGTTAAACGCATTTTAGGGGTCGTATATACTTAAGAGTAACAGTTGTAAAAGGGTACTAATCTGACTTAAGGTGTTTTGGGATGATGGTTTGGGGTGTACTTTTGTTTGAATTGATACTAAATTGGTTTAGTATGATAATTTAAGATACATTTTTGTTTGAACTACTAAATTAGGCAGTGAACTTTCAAAATAGACAGTTATAAGTGTAATAGTTTAAGGGGTATTGGGTATTTGGCAGTAATAAGCATTTTTTGAGGGGATTTCGCATTTCTGCAATGGGTTCTGGAACCTATCCTGCGAAAAAGTGGGGGAGCACTGTAATGAGGCAACCACATGGTTGCCAATGTTCCTTGTTCTTGCAATAGCCATATTTCTTCTTCATTCCAAGAAAAAACAAGACCAAAGTGACACAAAAATACATTCTAAGAAAAAAAAAGGTCAGTAACACAAAAATACAGGGTCAAAGTGACAAAAATACAAGGACACATCACAAAGCACAAAAGCACTGCAAATTCAAAAGGGTAGCAAGCGACTCATTTGATATCCAATGAGCACATAGGGAAAGGGAAGAGAAAGTGTTAATGTTTGCTATTTCTAGTAGCTGAAGAAAATGAGTGTGGTGTAGTTGGGTGAGTAAGGGGTATACCCCCCTTCTCACCCATCACGACCAGTTAACTACCTTTTTACCAATATTTAGTGACTGATCCAGCTCATGCAGAAGTTTTTACCAATATTTAGTGACTGATCCAGCTCATGCAGAAGAAATAAGTGCCATTTGCAGGCACAACTGACAACAGCAGCAGTGCACCTAGTCATGCAGTAACAAGCTGGAGGCAGGATACACACAAAAAGTGTGAAAAGAAAGGCAGCATGTCTACACTCAACATAAATGCAAAGTAGCAATAAGTACTTCAAGTAATAGGGAGTTGGCTGACCACATGCAGCGGAGCTGTTCCTTTTAGAACTTTCTGCACCATACACCTGGACGTATTCCACAATGTTAAAGACTACTGCATGATGAATGGGTTTGTATAAAGCCTGTTTTATTATAAAACATAGTACTGTATTCCTTCAAGGGTGAATATTGACAGTCAACAATACTAACTTGAATATTGATGCATAAATAAGAGCCTTTGACAAATGAGGTGGGGTTGAAAAATGAACCACACGCCGTCCCAAAGGAGTGAGAGTTTCAACAGACTCCGCACGATTGGATTTAAGTAGTCCCAAATCTTCAAGATTCCTTACAGCTTTTCCTATTAGTCTAGGAGAAGGTACACTAAGGGCATCTGCGAGAAAAGACAGGGCACTTTCTTCTCCACAGTGTGCCTGTAATAAGAAATGTTTCACTGATAATAATCTACTATTCCAAAAAATTTTTACTGGAAAGTCAAAAACAATGTACCAATACTGTCTAACACAGGAGGTAGGCTGTAATTTGCCTGTTTTATAACAAATGATTGCTGTGAGCTTGTGAACTTCAGCTACTTTTTAAAAAATATTGCACTGTCTTGGAAAAGTAAATACCAAGGAAATTTATTACATCTGAAATTGAGGCAGTACAGAATATCATAGATATAAAAAGGACAAACTAAAAATTACTGTTATGTAACAAATATAATTCTATAACCTCTCAAAACCCAATCCCAATATGTTGATAAATTCAATATCACATGCTGTAAAACATTTCATATGACATTATAATCATATCTAATACAGGTAATAAATACCTAATCTCAGGGCCCAGATTCTGTACAATATATTTTACCAGATTCATCTACTTTACCTCTATATCCAATAACTAAATTTTTAAAAAGCTATTACCTATGAAAATAGAAAATTAATTTTTCCACAAACGCATATTTCTTATCCTCAAATCTCATTTAATTTTTTCCTTAGAAATTGTTAACAAAAAACCATATTGGTAAACAAAGAACTTGCTAAATAAAGCTTCAATTAAACCTTGAATATCTAAACAGTAATATAAGTTCTTCAGAAATCTAGAAAGACTAATCCCTATATACAAACTAAAAATTCTTCAAAAAAAAATTTTTTTTTTTTCACATACCTTACACTGTAGTATCACATGCTCTAATGAAATCCTCAAAATTTCAGGTACAGGAAATCTGCTCATATCTTTATGAATGTTCTCAGAGTAGAGGTGAAAAACCTCACCTGGCTGCACCCTTCCTGCTCTCCCGGCTCGCTGCTGGCCATTGGCTTTTGAAATCCAATGGTTTCCCAAGACACTCAAATCTCTTCTACTGTCATATCTGAAAAATTTTGAATTGAATAAAACTCTTGATAATTCTGTGATATCGGCTGACTGCAGCTTTGTTTTTCATAAGTAATCTATAACATTTCAAATATTTTTATATATATAATATACTGTATACAGTATATGTAATGGAATCTAAAATTTAAGCCAATAGCCAAGCGCTGAGACCTATGAGGTCATTCAGCGCTGAAAGGGAAACGAGGAAAACTTCGCAATTGCACTAAGAAACAATTGGTAAGAGAGGGTGGAAGAAAATGGAACAAAGAGACTATGAACGGAGGTACAGTAAAAGAAATGATGGGTTGCCGCTAGGGGCCGAAAGGTTGGTGCAAAGAGCCTTCAGTAATGCCTACTGTGCATCACTTGTGGTGCACTGATGGCGATAACCCCTACAGGGCATTTCAAATGTACTTAAGACATTAACTGTTGATGCAGCTGTCTATGTATCGTGATAACAGAGACAAGACACTGCATGGCTCTAAACAGAGGAACAAGGATACATTCTCATGAGAGATTATCCCAAGTTAACTTCACAACAGCTAAAATGCTATGCTACAGCATTCCTTTGTTTTTTTTGTCTGCTCTTGATGTTTATTTTTTGTGGCAGCCCAAAACATATAACCAAAAAATAATGGCACATCAGGAAATATCATCAAGCACAGGTAGACTATCATACCACATTTTTAAAAACAAAGGTATATATATGGGGGTTAAGCAACAATCTTGAAGAAAAATACAAGATTAAATGAGTTTCATGAATTCTACTGACCATCACTGACATCAAGCATTACTAGAATGGTTAATACCAGAGTATTTGTCACATATTTAATTGCCAATAGTTCAAATACATACTTGTTATTAGTAGACATTTTGGATTTAAGTCCCAGTGACATATGATGTCAGTTTTTTATTTTATAGATATAAATGGATCCACAAATGAAAAATACAATGTTCTTTTGATACTTGCTAACATTTACTGGTATCAACAAACATAAAGACAATCATACCACCTACCTTTGTTCTTTATGGCATCCAGTGTCAACTACATAGACAACATCTTTTACAGTCAAACTTGTTTCTGCAATGTTTGTTGCAAGCACCACTTTCCGCATACCACTGGGAGCAGGTTCAAAGATCTGTTCTTGTTCTGAAGAAGGCAGACGTGAGTGCAATGGCAGCACCCACAGCCTATCTTTCAATTTTTCATTTTCTTGTAATCGCACTTGCACTAAATTTATATCCTGCCAGCCAGGTAAGAAGCACAAAATAGCTCCTGGTGGTCTAGAGGAATCTATTGCTTTTATAATATCTAAAACTAAATCTACATTAACAACTGGATGTGAACCTGGTTCTGTAAGTGGCTGAAGTTGGTATTTCTTTGAGTTTAGGTTCAATTCACTGAAAACATCCAACAGATAATGGCGTGTTAAAGGATACAAAGCACCAGGTACTTCAATCAATGCAGAATCGCTTTTCCCAAAATAATTGCGAAGTTCTTCCGTACTTAACGAGGCACTCATCAAGACTAATTTAAGATTGTTATTAGAATGAATCAGTCGCCGCAAAAGAATTAGGAGCAAATCTGTTGGTACGGATCGCTCATGTACTTCATCTACTATGACATGCGATATGCCTTCCAGAGTAGGATTGGAATGGAGTCCCTGGAGCAGCATGCCAGTCGTTAAAAACATTACACCTCCACGATCCTCGACACGTTTATAATTCAATCGTACATGGTAGCCAATGCTTTCACCCAGCTGTCGAAGAAACATTCAGTGATGATGAAATTGATATTAAAGAGCAGTACACCAATCTTTTATATAAAAGACCAAAAAGAATAGAGACAGTATTGAAATCATTCAATATCAGCTACATTAATCCTGCTTTCAGAGTACATTATGGTGGTTAAATATATGTACTGTACATTAGTTTTATTTAGCACTTTTGAGGCTTCTGAGGTGATCCTGTTCGAGATCTATCATGTTATCTGATGTTTTCCCTAATTTACCCCTTTAAGAACCTACCTAAACTTCCTCAAAATCATTAATTTCATGTAAAGATTTTTACATCCTTGTGACCATGTGCAGTGCAGTCTACCCTGTATTTGCGGGGGATGCACACCATTACGGCCCCCCAAGAACAGCTCAAATCCACGAATACTTAAAACCCCTCTAAAAATGCTTATAACTGCCTATTTGATTAGTTCAAAACACCAAAAACCCTCTAAAAATGCTTATACCTGAATATTTTAATAGTTTTATCACAACGAGTGCATTTAGTCACGAAAATGATACGAAAATAGAATAATTTGTGAATATTTCTCTATGAAAAATACTGTGAATAGGCAATTTTTCAGTGAATAATGTGTGTGTGTGTGTATGTTCCACAGAGAAATCCGCGAATAGGTGAAGCCGCAAATCCATAAGCGCAAATAGGCGGGGGGCCACTGTACAGTACAGGGATTCATGAACAGCTATGCCCAACTAAGCACAAGCAATGTTTTGGGCATGGGCATGTAGTTTTGTTATGGGTGATGCTCATTTTTTTTCTGTAATCGATTATTTTCTTCACTTTTATGGTCTGTGCTTGATTAGTTTCACTGCAGAATGTATATTTTTTTTTCTTACAGTAATTTATGCTGGAAATTGGCATTCATAACTGAATACTGAGAATTATAGTACAGTAAACCCCCGTATTCGCGTTCTCATGGTTCGCGGACTCACACATTCGCGGGTTTCTCTGTGGAACATATCTAGCCGTCATTCGCGGAAAATTCACCCATTCGCGGTATTTTTCACTGAGAAATATTCACTAATTACTGTATTTTCATATAATTTTCATGAATAAATGCACTTTTTGTGATAAAACTATTAAAATTCTCAGGTATAAGCATTTTTACAGGGTTTTTCTTGGTTTAAGCTATCAAAATGGGCAGTTCTAAGTGTTTTTAGAGGGGTTTTAAGCATTCGCGGATTTGACCTATTCGCGGGGGGGTGTCGGACGCATCCCCCGCGAATACAGGGGATTCACTGTATAGTGAGAACCTGACCTTGATAATGATCATGCCCCACCTCAGTGTAGTCTAGATCTGATTATGGCTGACGCAGTACACAAAATTATTTATGGTTGAAAAAAATCACACCACACCCTAGGTTACCATTGTACAAAGTTGAAGGAAAGGAATTACAATCTCTACAAAGTAGAAGGACAAGAGAAAATTCAGGATGGTGAACTGGCTGAGGAAAGAAGAAAACAATGTACAAGGGGCGAAGTATATAAAACAAGAAACTGGAGAAACTTAAACTTTACCAAGTTATAAAGTACATAATAAGATGAAGGTTTGCATATTTAAATTTGATCATTTATAAGTTTGAAAGGATAATATTGACATTAATAAAATTGTTGTAACACACCTGTTCTCCCCTTTCTTGAGCAATACATTTTGCTAGAGAAATTGCTGAAATTCTTCTAGGCTGTGAAATAAGAATATTACAGTCAGCTCCTCTTTCTTCCTTTATCCACTTGTCTAGGATCATCTGAGGAACCTGTTTACAATAAAATAGAAAACCAATAAAGAAAATCAAAATACCAGCAAACAATTTTTCCAGATTTAATCAAATATCCACCAAACTGTTGTTTCAATTAATTATAAACAACTTGCCCACTCCTGTACCCCTAACAGTTACCTAAATTACCAGATTTACAGGAATATATTGCCTATAATCTACACTTCTTCATTTATTTTGAATGACAGTCCCACCCTGCGGATATCAATATGACTAGTAATATTTCTCAGGTCTAAACATTATTGAGTGGCTGACAATTTACATCCATTTTGAGACAGGTTCAGTGACTGTGAACATAACCAGGTCACATGTTTGGGACTGTCTGTATAAAGAAAATCAGAAAACTACATCATCTGGAACTGTTTCCATAGGCAAAACTTGCATACATAATAAAAAAGACAAGAATATACAGAAAATATTAAGTTGTTACACTACAAAATACTTAGCAAAAATATTAACTAACCTGTGTACTTTTACCACAACCAGTATCTCCTGCCACAATCACAACTTGATGTAAATCCAGGGCTTTTTCAAGGTTATCTCTATAGTAGAAAAAAAAAAAAAATTGGTCACACAAAAAAAGAAAAATTACTTGCTAAAAAAGTGTTAAAGTACTTCTACAGTGACATTAGTATTGGTTACTCTAATAGAAACTATTGAAATGATAAAGCACAAAGTACAAAAAATATGCAAATACTGTAACCATGAACGAAAGAATCTGAAAGGAAATAAGAAAACTAATTTTAAGTATAGTCTTTTTAAAGTTATAAAATTATTCTAACATCATATATGGATCTTAGAAAAGCCTATGCTGCGACAAGAAAATTCTTGCAGCAGTGATAGGATTTCCCTTTTTAGGATTAGATGAGAGACAAGTTCTTCGGACATAATTAGCTTTCCTTTCTTCTATCTTATGTACCATAACTGAATTTCAACCTGGCCCAAATCCTCATCTATACCCTTTCTCCATGATTTCCGGGGCTTTCCAAAGGTCAACATCCTGCCACTCCCACATCTACTACTACTGTTAACTGACTGCTCAACTCCATTCTCCCATCCTGCCACTCCCGAGGCTTTCCAAAGGTCAACATCCTGCCACTCCCACATCTACTCTACTGTTAACTGGCTGCTCAGCTCCATTCTCCGCCTAAGCTTTTTTCAATCTTATGTAGTTCTTTAAATATTACGATATTTCCATCATTATCCAGCTTACATGGTGCTATATGCCTAATGGTATGAAACAGTTTAACAAGACCAAAAAATAGTTTAACAATACCAATGAATCACATTTCTACTCTCATACTGTAGTCTCTACCTGAAGGATTTAACTTACATAAGGTGAAAACTGAAACAAGGTACAGGTAAGAAGTTGGACAGCTAAATATGAAATGACCAAAGGGAATGGATGAAAATACGAGGCAGAAAGCAATGTAGTTGGGATGGAAAGACATTGTAAAGAACCTTTAGTACCATCTACATTGTGCAACATAAGTAGCACTGAGTAATATCCCCTGCTGACCAGATGAGTTTGAGCATCTCCTGTTCTTCCAATCTCCTATTAACTGAATTGAAAGATCTAATATGCTAAGACATGGATCCTATAAAATGATATTTTAATGATAAAATAAAGTTTGTTCATACTTACCTGGCAGATATATATATAGCTGTATTTCTCCGAAATCCGACAGAATTTCAAAACTCGCGGCACACGCAGTGTGGCCAGGTGGTTAGTACTCATTCCCGCCGCTGGGAGGCGGGAATCGGGAACCATTCCCATTTTCTATTCAGATTTTCTAGTGCCACTGTCTCAAGAGGGGAGGTGGGAGGGCACTAAAAGTATATATATCTGCCAGGTAAGTATGAACAAACTTTATTTTATCATTAAAATATCATTTTGTTCATGACACTTACCTGCCAGATATATATATAGCTGAATCCCACCGTTGGAGGTGGGAAGAGACAGAATAGGATTTAGGAAACAAACAAATGTAGGCGATTGACGCCTTGGTTCCTTACCTGTTAGCATAGCTGACTTCGAGGTTACTGTCACCCAAGCCTGCTTCTGCTTTACTAGAGTCTCCAGCAAGGTAGGGACCTATAAAGCTGGTGAGTTCTAGATGACCTGTCCAAGGGGGCGTGACCACAATAGGACTAGATCATATGACCATACTGAGAGGGAAAAGGAGCAACGACCAACCACCTGACCGAGCCTATCTAAGCCATCGAACCTAACATAGGCTAAAAAATTGGGACGTCCACCTCAATGGCCACCCAACAACCAAAAATACAACAACAAGATTAAAAGATACTACCTAACCCCTAAAGGATAGGATGAGTTTTGCCCTCTTCCCCCAACATTGTGTCTGCGGAAACGTATGGTCCCAGCGAAGAGCAGTCTTCAAATGTTGTCTTCACATCCCGCAAGTAATGCGAAGCGAACACTGAATTACTTCGCCAGAAGGTGGCACCCAGAAGATCGTTAAGGGACATATTCTTCTGGAAAGCTACCGAAGTCGCGATGGCTCTTACTTCATGAGCCTTGACTTTTAGAAGTCTCATGTCACCTTCCAGGCAGGTAGAATGAGCCTCTCTAATAGTGCTTCTTAAAAAGAATGCTAAGGCATTCTTAGACATAGGTAAATCAGGCCTCTTCACCGAACACCACAGACTGTCCGATGGACCTCTAGTCTCCTTGGTCCTGGCTAAGTAGAACTTGAGAGCCCTGACAGGACACAGGACTCTTTCTGACTCTTGCCCAAGAATCTCCGTCAAACCTTTGATTTCAAAAGACTTGGGCCAAGGGTTTGAAAGATTTTCGTTCTTGGCTAAGAACAAAGGATTTAGGGAGCATACAGCATTAGGACCCCTAAAGCCAATATGTTTGCTAATGGCTTGAACTTCACTAATCCTCTTAGCCGTCGCCAGAGCAGTTAGGAAGACAGCCTTCCTAGTCACGTTCTTGAGGGAAGCCGAGGATAGAGGTTCGAAAGCACTTGACATAAGGAACTTCAGGACAACATCCAGATTCCAAGAAGGCATCCTGAGTTGAGGAATTTTGATAGTCTCGAAGGATCTCAAGAGATCGTGAAGATCCTTGTTGTCAGCCAAGTCTAGGCCTCTGTGTCTAAAGACTGCCGACAACATACTCCTATAGCCCTTAATAGTTGAGACTGCCAGTTTATTCTTTTGCCTGAGATGAAACAGGAAGTCTGCTATTTGTGGTATAGAAGTCGTGGTCAAGGAAATTCCGTTGCTCCTGCACCATTTCCTAAAAATAGCCCACTTGGATTGATAGACCGCATTAGATGAAGGTCTCCTGGCACTGGCGATAGCCTTTGCCACTGCTTTCGAAAATCCTCTTGCTCTTGCCAACTTTGAGATAGTCTGAACACAGTCAGACTCAGAGCGGGGAGGTTTTTGTGGAACCTTTCGAAATGAGGTTGCTTGAGAAGGTCCACCCTCAGGGGAAGCGTCCTTGGAAAGTCCACCAGGAAAGTCATGGTCTCTGGGAACCAATCCGCTGCTGGCCAGAAAGGGGCTATTAAAGTCATCCTTGTTCCTTCCGATGTTGCAAATTTCCTGATCACTTCTCCCAGAATTTTGAAGGGAGGAAAAGCGTAAAGATCTAGGCCTTTCCAGTTCCAGAGGAGGGCGTCTATAGCTATTGCTCCTGGGTCTAGGACAGGAGAGCAATAAAGAGGGGGTCTCTTCGTCCTGGACGTAGCAAAGAGGTCCACTAGAGGACGACCCCATAACCTCCACAGTTCTAAGCACACCTCCTCGTGAAGAGTGCACTCGGTCGGTAGAAGCTGATGTTGCCGACTGAGAAGGTCCGCGCGGATATTCTCCACGCCTGCAATGAACCTGGTGAGAATCGTGACCCCCTATGCATGTGTCCAAAGCAGGATCTCCCTCGCTAGGGTGAACAGGGAATGGGATCGAGTACCCCCCTGTTTTTTGAGGTAAGCTAGAGCTGTGGTGTTGTCCGAATTTACTTGAACAATTCGGCCTGAAACTCGGTCCTCGAAAAATTGAAGGGCCAGCAGGATAGCCCCCAATTCTTTGAGATTTATGTGCCAGGACACCTGTTCCCCTCTCCAGGTGCCTGACACTTCTTTCCCTCCTAGTGTTGCTCCCCATCCTTCCCTGGACGCGTCGGAAAATAACACTAGGTCGGGGCTCTAAAGGCGAAGAGAAACCCCTTCTGCTAGTTTTAAGGGATCGAGCCACCACCTCAGGTGATCCTTGACCAATGGAGAGATCTTCAATGTCTCTTCCAGATCCTCCTTGTCCCTCCAGTTCTCCGCCATGAAAAACTGGAGCGGTCTGAGATGAAGTCTTCCCAGGGAAACAAACTTCTCCAGCGAGGAAATGGTCCCCAGCAAACTCATCCATTCCCTCACCGAACATGTTTCCTTCCCTAGGAAAGACGAGACTTTTTCCAAGCAAAGCAGTTGACGTTCTCGGGATGGAAAAGCTCGAAAAGCCACTGAATCCATCTGAATCCCCAGACAGACGATGGACTGCGTCGGGATCAGATGGGACTTTTCTTGGTTCACTAGAAGTCCCAGGGACTTCGCCAAATTCAGCGTCAAAGTCAGGTCCTCCAGACACTTCACCCGAGAAGAGGCTCGGATGAGCCAATCGTCCAGGTAGAACGAAACACGAACACCCGCCAGGTTAAGCCACCTCGCAACATTTTTCATGATCACCGTGAAGATCATGGGAGCAGTGCACAAACCGAAGCAAAGAGCTCTGAACTGGAAGACTCGTCCCCCCAGCACAAACCTCAGGTACTTTCTTGACTGAGGATGTATGGGAACATGAAAGTACGCGTCTTGCAAGTCCAGAGAGACCATCCAATCTCCTGGCCTTAAAGCCCCGAGAACAGACTGGGGCGTTTCCATCTTGAATTTCTCTTTCAAAATGAAGTGGTTCAAGACGCTTACATCCAAGACCAGTCTCCATTCTCCCGACTGTTTCGGGACTAAGAATAGTCTGTTGTAGAACCCCGGAGAATCCAGTTTCAGAACTTGTTCCACGGCTTTCTTCTCTATCAACTGCTCCAGGAGGTCTAAAAGAATCTGTTGCTTCTCTCGATGGTAAGAAGGCGACAGATCCCTGGGTGACGTGCACAGGGGTGGCAAGACGAGAAAGGGGATCTTGTAACCCTTCTCTAGAACCTTTAGGGACCAGGAGTCCGCCCCTTTCGTTCTCCAGGCTCCCGCAAAATAAAGAAGCCTGGCTCCTACCGGTGTCTGGAGGCGTAAAGAGTCACTTTTTTCCCCTAGGTTTCGAGGGGGCTGCTCCTCTGGTGAAACCTCTTCCTCGCGGAGACGATCTAGAGGAAGAAGTTCCTCCGCGAAAGGGCTTCTTCTTCCTGGAGGCCAAAACTGAAGCCGAAGTAGAAGGAGCTGACGGACATCTCGAAGAATGGGCCAGAAGATCTTGCGTGGCCTTCTCCTTAAGACTAGAAGCGATGTCTCTAATTAAAGACTGGGGGAAGAGATGGCTAGACAAAGGGGCGAACAATAACTCAGCCCTTTGCGAAGGAGAAACTGACTTAGAGATAAAGTCACAAAACAAGGCCCTCTTCTTTAAGAGGCCCATACCAAAGTGGGAAGCCAGTTCCTCTGATCCATCCCTGACTGCCTTGTCCATACAGTTAAGAACGCTAGAGAGCTCCCCCAGGCTGATCGAATCAGGGCTCCTCAGCTTAAGGTCTAAGGCTCCCAAGCACCAGTCCAAAAAATTAAACACCTCCATGGTGCGAAAGAGTCCCTTAAGATGATGATCTGTCTCGGACAAAGTCCAGGAAACCTTAGCAATAGACAGATGGGATCTTCTGGGAGCGTCGACAAGGCTGGTGAAATCCCCTTGAGAAGAAGAAGGCACTCTAGGACTGATATCCTCTCCTGTCTCATACCACATACCAGCCTTGCCACAAAGCTTAGACGGAGGCAGGGCAAAAGAGGTCTTGCCATGGGCCTTCCGTTCCTTCATCCAGGCGTTGACTTTCTTAAAAGCCCTCTTTGTAGCCAAAGAAGTCATCTTCACAAATCCCGGCGCTCTCCTCGCTTTGGAAGAAGCCAACTGTGAAGGAGGAGAGAGAGGAGCCGAGGGTTTAAACTTATCTCCGAATAAGTCTTTAAGAAGGCCAGTCAACACCTGATAGTCGGAAGAAGAGGAAGCAGAAGAAAGCTCGACGTCAGCAGGTTCTGAGTCGCTAGAAACGTCTCCCCCAATAACAGGAGAAACAACCGAGTCACCCAACACTTTAGGGGAACGAAGGCCTTGAGGTCCAATACGAAGGAGGGATCTTCTTTTCCCAGAAGAAATAGAAAGCTCCGGAGCGTCTCGAAGAGCAACAGAAGGAACGTCCTGGAGAGCGTCCTGGTGAGCGTCCTGAAGAGCGTCCCTCCGGGCATCCAGCCCAACGTCCAGCAGAGCGTCCTGCCGAGCGTCCTGCACAGGAGCGTCATGAAGAGCGGCCACCGAAGCGTCCTGGGAAGCAGCTCGCGAAGCGTCACGTTGGCGAGCGTCACGACGGGGAACTCGTGAACTACGAGGGGCAGGAGACGGAGACGAAGAAAAAGGAGCAGGAGAGGGAGACTTCCTGGACTTCTTGACGGGCAGGTTTAAGTCCTTGCGACGACGAGGCGCTGCATCCCTCTCTGCAATAAGAGAAGACAACTGCCGTTGCATCTCCAACAAAATCTTCTTGGATGGAGAGGTATCAATCCTGGGGGGAGAGCTGATCCTATGGGAAGAAGAGGGGCGAGGGAACGCCTTCTTCTTCCTCACGGGAGCTAAAAAGGTTCTCTCCTTAGAGCGACTGGGACGCTCACAATCCTCCTCATCAGACAACGTCCTGGTCCTCTTCTGTGGTGGGAAAGCTTCACAGTACCCAACAGACGATGAAGACTGACGAGAAGCGTCCTCTTGAACGAAGCTCCTCTTCAGAGGACGAGAGTCCTTCCGAGAATTCCACCCCTTACGAGGGGAGGACGCCTCGGATGACGAAAAGCAGTCCTTGAGAATACGTGCTGAAGCACGATCCTTGGCAGCCTGGGAAGTGACAACAGGACCTGCCGAAGGGACGTCAGATCGGTGGGAAGCCCCCGTAACCTTCTTGCGGCTTTCGACATGCCTTCTCCCTGAGTCCTGGGAGTCTGACAGCGGTCCAGGCCTAGAAGCATTATGGGGCCGATCTGACGCCCCCTCCACAACACTAGGGGGAACACTGCACTTCACAACACTTTGAAGCGATGTCACTTTACTTTCGAGCGCACGAATGGTGTTCATGATCTCCGCCAGGGCCACACCCCCCGCAGACACAACCTCAGGGCCCGAAGGCAAAACCACAGGGACAGGTGCAACATTAACTACTTTAGGGTTATCAGGAGAGGAAATAACCTGACTCTTGCACACACTCCTGGAGGAGGACCTCCTAACCCTGTCACGCTCCAACTTGCGAACATACGAATCATACGACTTCCAGCTCGCATCAGACAAAGGTTCACACTCCTTGCATCGATCATCTATCAAACAAACATGCCCCCTACACCTCAAACAAACCGAGTGAGGGTCTACCGAAGCTTTCGGTAGCCTCACCTTACAATCACTCATGCAACATACACGAAAATAGCAGAACTAGATCCAGACATATTTAAAGAGCAGTCAAGCAAAATCAAAAACAGTCCAGAAAAAAGCGTGTGCCAATCCACAATCCAAGGTCCAAAACCAAAAGTCAAGAGAATACTTAAGTGGAAAAACCAGCAAGCAACGAAATCCAGAGACGGAGGTACTGACAACAGGTGTTGACAGTACCGGCGACAGAGAAAATCTGAATAGAAAATGGGAATGGTTCCCGATTCCCGCCTCCCAGCGGCGGGAATGAGTACTAACCACCTGGCCACACTGCGTGTGCCGAGAGTTTTGAAATTCTGTCGGATTTCGGAGAAATACAGCTATATATATATCGGGCAGGTAAGTGTCATGAGCAAAACACTTTTTACTGGTAGGACTACTTACTTATAATCGAGCATTGGCAGAGTTTTGCCCAGCCTAGACTGAGCAGTAGGAGACGACGCTCTCCAGGAGAGTCGTTCTAGTAATTCTCTACTTCTACTGTGGCTGGCATCGGGATTGACTACATATTCCTTTCCAGTTAAAAGATCTAATACAAAACCACTACCTCCTGGTTCTTCATCTACATCTGAATTATCTGCAAAATGACCAACATTAACAATGACCATGTAAATATGTCCACAAAATTAGAATATTTCATTTTATTTTTAAATAAAATGACCTTCTGATTGGTCAATGTTAATACACCCAGTAAAATAGGCAGGAAAACAGAAAAGGGAATAAGGATTCTTGATAAAATCAGAAATTTGCATCTATGAAGCAAAGCTTCAATTTCTTATTCAAGTAATCACTTGACTTCAAAAACAACACTTTTACTAATTTAAAAGTACTTTCAAGTGTTATTTACATAACAAAAAAACATAAATAAATACATTCCAATGTTAACATTCCTAACCCAAGAGATTCACAGCACTGCACATACCACTGACAGGTTCGAAAGACCCAGTGCTGGGCATCTCATCCTCTGAATCCTCCTGATGACTCATTGGAATAAAAGATGTACTTCTATTTTTTTCCTCTAAATATGGCTGCACTTCCTGTAAATATCAAGGAAAAAACATTAATCCTCTCAATCATAGCATTCAAATTACTAACAGAATATGACCTTTAATAATGTGGATGTTCTTTCCTTCAAGAATGATTTGTTTTAAAGATGTTATCACGCATGTCACTGGAACTGTAATTACCCCATAAATTGTTCAAAATACATAAAATTTTCCAGTTTCACAGGTCCTAACCTATGAAACTGGTTTGGATGACATTGTAAAAATGAAATCTCTTCTTCATCCTAACCACTATCAGGGGTCAGTCACCTTAAAGCTTCCTTAACTCTTTTTACGAAAAGAATTCTTAGCCTCACTCTTAACCTTCTATCGCTATTAGGTTACAACAAAGCCCTCTTCAGCCTTTCCTCCTCACTCATTCCTACCACATGCCCATACCATCTCAATCTCCGCTTTCTTTATCATATCAGTCCTCTTTACTACTCAGGAACATATCCTATCTTCATTTTTCAGTTCTCGCGTGGTTATATTAAAATAACTGTAAGATATACAATGGAAAATAAAATACTTACTTTAAAGTAGGAAAATGAAATACTTAAAGTAGCTGATGAATTGGGTAGATGAAACAAATTATGCCTATATTATTCAGTACATATACATCCATTAATGAAGACACGTCAAAGCAAAAGAGATCTAACCTACTATATCAAAGAGGTTTTACCTACTGTATCATACACCTCTTACTCATTTCAAAAGTATCTGCCACTCTGTTTATTCTAACTGATCATCAAGGCATGAGCTGTAACCTAAACTGAAAAGAAATATACAAACCACAGAGCAGTTACATGGACTAGGCAGCACCTATAACTGATGACATGTAAGTTATAACTGATTCTCTCCTTCAAGAGTATATCTGTATAAAAAAAGTAAGCTCTTGCAAGAATAAACATTCCAAATACATTCTGCAACCTCAAGGATCATCTCACATTGCACCAAAAAAGATAATCATTCACAAAAAACACTAAAGTTTTACCATTTTAAAACAAGAGCACTTTCCAAGGAAAAAGATGGATGCTAGGCAATAGTAATTATCTCCAAAACTAAAAGAAAAACAGTAGAGACCCAGAGTAATATTCTAAAGAAATGCAATTATCCATCTTTGGGCAATAATAATCATTTAATGTAGGCAGTCAACAAGAACTTTAAACTTAAACACATACTTTCAAGATAACATTTTTAGGCTGCACACACACATATAGTATTCATTACGTTATTATATAATTACTTGCCTATCATCTTTATTTTTACATTTATCCAAACAATTACAAAAGACAAAAAGATTAGTGACCTCTTCAAAGTTGTCTAATACTTTCCACCCTTCTTCCATAAGATGGTACGGCACTGTTAGAACTGGTGGACGGGACCACTCATCAAGTAGTTTCTGCTTTTCTTCATGAGATACTGTAACTGGATGGCCACTTGATGTTACAAGACTCTCTGAAAAAAACGCAAGTCGAAATCAGAACAAATAACAGAGTCGCCCTCCAAATCACAGCTTTATTAGGTGCAGAAGTTAAAACTAATAATTTTAAGAAAGCATCAGTATAATCAACAGCAACGTTTATCTAATTAGCAAGAATTTCCTTTGCTGATTAACAGCACATTCCAAGTACTTACCATTGTACAGATACTCCAGTGCTTTTATCATAGCATTCAGTTCTGCATCCCTTTTCTTGAGTCCATAGCCAGTGAATGACTTTGATTTGGGCCAATTAATTGTAAATGTTGTATGGTACACTAACTGGTTGCTGACTCTTCCGACTGCTAATGTTGTATGATGACATCTGGAAAATCATGAATGCTAATCATCTTAACAAAAAGCCACTTCTTACAGTTACTGGAAGTCTGGAAAACCTGATTTCTAAAAAAATTTTAACATAACTCGCATACAGCTGCTTCACAAGCTCAAACCTACTCATGAAAGAAAGATTATAATAACCACTTATTTCACTAGTTTGATACAATAATGCATTAATGAGAACACAGAAATAATGATTAAAAATTTCTCACAATAGATAAAATGCCTGGAACATAGAGATAACTTGCAAGACAAAAGGTTTTGCTAGGTTTTAAAATGTTATAATTATATGGAGTGGTAAAGGTGCCCTAAATAGAATTCAGCCATTGACGATCTGTTATCACTGAATAATAAGGATATAAACAATACTTACTTGTAAGAGGGATCCAAATTTGTACTCAGGTTATTAAACATATTATTCAAAGTTCCTTTCACATTGGGAAATATTCCCAAAATCATTCCCATTTGCTCTGGAAAAGAAATATTACACATGATTACCAGAAGCCAAGCCATGACAATAAAAATAAGACAAAAGCAATGCACTTTTCAAGTGAAATGTACCCAGCAGCTATATAATACAAAATGAACTTTATGCAAAAGAATCCTCTTGAACCAGAGACAGTAATGAAGATTTTACTTGCCACTATTCCAACTTACAATAAAATAAAGTAAAGGAAATTTTCAGAAAAAAGAAAATATGAAACTACCACAACTTCTGGTATTTGGGGCCAAAAATATCATCACAGAAATTGATGCACACTGAACTATATTAATAAACATTTGTTATATAATTACTGCTACTCACTCTGTATATATTGTTGATCCTCTCTAACCAGCTGCTGTAGTTGTTTTTGTGACTGGCGAAACTGTACTTTAGCAAAACCACCTGTTGATAAAAAATGGCTGATTGAGAGACATGTTTCTATAAATGCAAAAGCCACTAATTCACAATAATTTATACAATAATGCTCATGAAAAATCACTTAAAAAATTATCTTTGAAAATACTTTCTCACTGCCTAACCTCTCTTTAGTGTGACTCTGGAAAGGTCAATTTGGCTCATTAATTATATATCTGCTACTTCTAGATGGAGAAGAGTGCATGGGGTTCTTTTAGCTGAGTAGATGCAGAAGTGGGAGAACAGCAGTTGTAAAACAGATTTCTATGTTGAAAACTATCAAAATGATTCTACTATGATACTGAGCTCAGAGATAGACCACATTCTAGTTTAAGGAACTAATTAACTTTGATACTGAGAAAAGAAGAGGCTAAGTCTACTGTCTTCTGGCTGCTGGGACAAGTATGCTCCTTTTATTGCAATGATTTAGGTAACGTTACTGGCTGAAAAAAGGGGGTTCCTGGCTCGTAAGTTTATGAACATTCACACGAGAAAATGGACAGTTTGTGAAAATTCACCACCGAGTACCTGGAAGTTGGCAATGTTAATAAAACACAGCTCGCAAACCATGTATACTATACAGCCTCCTTTCAAAAGAGTCAACAATTACTGCATGTGTATCTTGTATCAGCATATAATCATGAAAAAGGTTCATGATCCTGGCAAAACTAAAGCTTAAAGCACAAGAGAGAAGCACAGAGCTATACCCACTATACTTACGTTTTTCAAATTTAATTCTGGATGGTGAACAAACAGTGGAGGTTATATTGGTAAGTCTTCTAAGTAAATACATCTTGGGTCAGCAATTCAAGCCAGATTTTATGAAACTTTATTTTTTACTATTGTTGATACTTCCTTAGAAATTCCAGTAGTTGCAGAACATCCCTGAAAATTAAAAAAGCACCCATCATCTAAGGTTCTTGCAGTTACACAAAAAAGCCTGCTAGCAATACTGCCATCTCAGGCTTGAGGTAACATCACCGAGAAGAGAACTCTGAAATTGTTAATGCACTTGAAAATATTCTACATACTGATATAAAGTCTACCTCTAACAGCAATGTTAATCTTGCCAATGGAAGCAGCCGAGATAATGCAGCGACTAAGACAGATAACATAGTACCAAGTGCTGTGACAAAAAGGATTGGTAAACTGACACTAAAAAAATGTAAAAATGAGGATAATTTGCATTTTTACAAAGATATGCAAACCTGGTCTTTTACATGGAGTTACCCTCTGCAAAAGCTTGGCAAAACGGTAGTTAAAGAGTGGGGATTGAGTTGGGTATGGGTGTACCACCACCTTGTTCAAATGTGGCCATTGTTTTCTTTAAACAATGGAAACAAATGTAGAGAGGGTTCCAGGGGGAATTATGATAGTTTACTCCTATTTGTATATCTAGGAAAATGCAAATTACCCTAAGTTTATGACTTGTTCCTATGAGGATAAAAACCTTTTTTTTCAAACAGAGATTCACCACTTAGCCTTGGTGTGAGGTGCTGTTCAAAAAACATGACTGATGTTGCTACTCCACCTCCCTCCCTTACAAATGCTAGCTTTTCAGTCACATACATGAACAGGGGAAGGATGACTCCTGTGACCACAGGTACAGTCCAGTGTATGCTATGTTATGTCAAGAAAGACTAGGCTCTGTGCCAGTGTTTCACTTTCTTTCACAATTGCTATAGGAAATGTGGAGGGACCTAGGTTTCCCATTTGCAGGCACAACAGGAATTTTTGTTTTGATATTCATTCCCCATAGGAATGAACATTAAAAAACAGACAAAAGATGGCAGATATCTTGGTGAGTAAATTTGTGACAGCTTTTGTATGATTTTCATATTGAATATATATTATTGAAATGAATATAGAATTTAGGCCAAAGGCCAAGCACTGGGACCTATGAGGTCATTCAGTGCTGAAACGGAAATTGACAGTAAAAGGTTTGAAAGGTGTAACAGGAGGAAAACCTCACAGCTGCACTATGAATCAATCGTAAGGAGAGGGTGGAAAGTATGATGGAAGAAAGAGAATACGAAAGGAAGCACAGTAAAAGGAACAAAAGGGGCTGCAGCTAGGGGCCGAAGGCACGCTGCAAAGAACCTTAAGTAATGCCTACAGTGCACCGCATGAGGTGCACTGCAATACCACAACATAAAAACTAATATAAATAATAATATAGAATAACTACGCACCGCCTTTTGCCTTGAAAATTAAGTTTTTCCTAAACTTTGAGTGTTGCTGATGAAGGAGGTGGTGTTGTTTATTTGTGGTCAATTATTATTAACCTCACATCTCTATCCAACAAGGTTAAGGACCCTATGGGAACTCCGGGTTTTGGGTGGGGTAAAACAAAGGGAGAGGGAACGGACATGTTATGTTGGACAACCTGGAATAGCTTTGCGCATGCGAAAGGCATCTGGGAGCCACATGTTCAAGAAGGGATTGGCTAAGAGAAGGGGAGGGGCCCGGTGAAGGAAACCTATTATAAAAGAAATTATACTAACCTAACCTAACCTAGTAGGCCATATTACTTAGCTGGGTGGCTCCGGCCCCCCAACTCCCCCCCCGTGAGCACTCTTCCCCCCCCCCCCCCCTCACCCCCCATTTTCCTAAATTAGCTGCTCCGATTTTACCAAAAGTTCCCCTATGACACTGCAAATACACAATAACATTCCAGGATATCCAGCATACAATAACATATCAGCTCTCTCTCTCTTCTCTCTCTCCCGTGGTCTACATCACCCAAAACCCGACATTCCTAAAGGGTCCCCTACCTTGTTGGATGGAATTCTGAGGTTCATAACAGTCGACTGCCAAAAAATAACGGTAAATTCTTGATAAGCAACCAAAATACTAAAAAAATAAAATTCCAAATTACTGTAATTATAGAAGGCGAGTTATACTATAGTTTTACCCTCACGAGATGTGGTATTTAGGTATGTGTGTGTTCGATGTGTTATCCTTATCACTAGAGGTTGTGGATGAAGGAAACACTGAAATATAAAAAGTAGGTTCTTAATGTCTAGTGGAGTTAGCAAATTCACAGAGGTCCAAATTATGTGGTTATAAGGGAAACACAGCGGTCCCATACTGGCGAAACATTACTGCCAGACAGATAAGGTTTGGTCGTTACATATTGTACATGATACATATAGGAATGACATACATTTGATATATTAGGAAGGTATATGCGTGAACACGTGAACATGAAATATGAGAGAACGTAATGCATATATAGCCTATATAAAGGTTCATATATCATAATGAGTATGTCTTTCATGTACCTACACCTCCCTCCCCCCACCTCATCTCATTGTATACTCTCAAGCGGACTCTTTTTCTGTGAGCCTTTGAGAATGACGTGGGGACATTGGGGGAATATTAACTAAGGACTGCTTTTCCTGGTCCAAAAAGGGGCTGCAGGGGAAAGACAGGATGGGTCAACACTAGAAGGTGGCACTGGGCGAAGAAAACGACGGTTTCGCCACCATACACGACCACTAGGGAGACGTATTTCATAATCCCTCGACCTGCCGAAACTCATGACTACCCCGACCTTGTCCAAGCGGTGAGATGTCGGGTCTTGGATCCGAACATGTTGTACAATAGTCAACCTGGGTAGGGGCAGGCATGCTGATCGTACTGGGTCTTAACCTGCTCAGCACAGGTGGCAACACGGCAGTCACATTCCTCAGTCTTGTCCTGCCGCTCCTTTGAAAAGGACTCTGGGTGTGCAGGGATGCATGACCTAAGAGGTTGGCCATACAGGATCTGGTCAGGGGAGCGGCCTGTGAAACTGGGAGTACAGTATTCTGCAGCTCTAAGAGACCTCAATCAAACTCTTCGCAATCAATGTTGCCGGAGGGTATCATTGTCAGGATAAGATGCTTGACTGACTTCAAGGCAGCCTTGGCATGACCATTCAATTGTGGATAATATGGGGCGGTAACCACATGTCAAACTTCCCATCGCTCCATAAAATCCCCCAGAACTTGTTGCTGGTGAACTGCGGTCCTCCATCGGTCCTGAGGAGGAGCGGGACACCAACTTCCCAGAAGCAGCGACAGAAGATCCTGGTTGTATTAGAAGCAGTAGTATCACCTTTGCATGGGACAACAACAAGCCATCCTGGGAGTCGGTCAACTATGACGAGGAAGGCTTTTCCCGCAACAATAAAGAAATCTGTTAAAACAGACTCAAAGGGCCTCATGGGGTTGTCGTCACCCATCAATGGTTCCTGCTGCTGGGTTGGCTGCAACACCTGACATGACTCACAAGCTCCAATTGTGCTGACAATGTCCAAGTTGATACCAGGCCAGAAGACAGCCTGTCTTGCCCGGCACTTAGTAGATTCAACACCCCTATGGCTGTCATGTAGGCGAGACAAGGTGCGGCAGCAGAGGGCAGCAAGAACTATGACTTGCTCCATACAGGATGAGGTCACCATCAGCGTAGAGTTCATCCCGTATGTCCAATATGGGAGTGAGTTCATCCCGTATCTTCCAGTATGGGAGTAAGGAGTTTTCCAGATCATACCTATTGGAGGGGAATCCTGAGGTGACACAGTTGAGTAGGTGAGTCTAGACAGGGTCTGCTCTTGCTGCGTTTCGTAGATCCTGAAGGGTCCTGTCGACATCATGAGCTGGCGACTCTCCTGAAGAAGTGACGGTGTACAAAGCTATGACTGTTCGGAGATGGGTGGCGGGAGGGGAACCTGTGATTTCGTTCTCAGGTGCAGGGTGGCTGCCTGGGGCTTGAGACAAGGCATCAAGAATGTTCAGAGACTTGCCAGGAAGCCACACAGCTGTGAATAAGTAGGGCGAAATTTTCTCCTCCAGACGCTGGAGGCGAGGATTCTCAATGGCGTCCAGCGAGTAATGGTTCAGGATAGGTATTAGGGGACAGTAATCCGTCATTAGGGCAAAGTTCTGTAGGCCAGCAAGACACAGCCTACATTTTGACATCGACTAGACCATAGCCAGTATCTCGAGCTCAATAGTGGCATAGCATGTCTCGGCATCAGTAAGGAATCGAGAGCCACACTGAACTAGACGTAGGTGTCCACTACCATGGTCCTGCAGAGGGGCATATCCAATGCCATTAAGGCGTGAGGCATCTGTCTGGAAGACGCCAGGCAGGTCTGGGTTAAAAGCAGCGAGAACAGGTGGACGGAGGAGCGCCGACTTGATGCGTCGAAAGGCCTCATCATGATCAGGGGTCCACACAAACATTCTCTTGGGGCTCATAAGAGGGCGTAGAGGCTGGGCTGTAGCGGCAATGTCAGGGGTGATTCTGCCATTTGGTTGACCAGGCCCATGAATGATCTGAGGTCGGTCAGGTTAGCTGGAGTTGGGAAATCCCTGATGGCACTGACTTTTCTTGATCAGCTGAGATGCCCTCTCCTGAGAGTGTTATCCGCAGAAGTTGACAGTAGGTGCAGCAACCAAAAACTTGTCTTTGTTGAGGGTAATCCCAAACTTGCAGCACCTGGTGAGTATCTTGTGGATACGGTAAAGGTGTGAAAGGTAATCCTCATCCTGGGGAAGGATGTCATCGACAACCTTAACACAGTTCTTGACTCCTTGAAGGGCCATATCGCCTCGCAGACAGAATGCATCCCCAGTAGCTGCAAAGCCCATTGGTCCTCTGCAGTGTTTGAACTGACCATATGGTGTAGTAAAAGTAGTCAAATGTTGATCCTCTTTGGCCAGTTCCATTTGCCAGTACCCACAGAGGGCATCAGCTGTCGTGAAAAACCGAGCCTTCGGGTCCACACTATGAATGGCGATGAAAGGTGTGGGCGAAGGGTGGGCTGGGCGGGAAATTTGGCTGTTCAGCTTGGAGAGGTCGACGGTGATGTGTACTCCTGTGACATTCTTGGCGACAACAATGAGGGGGTGACACCATTCAGAAGGGTCATCACCAATGGGTTTGATTATTCCCTGGGCTACCATGGAGTCAAGCTCTTCCTTGACCTGGTCCCTGAAGGCAAGGGGAATCTGTCTTGGGGTGTGGATAGCAAAGGACACAGCACCATCCTTGAGATGAATCCTCATGGGAGAACCAACCATGGGCTTGAGAGGAGCTGACTTCAAGTCTTCTTTGGAAACCAATGTATCTGAAAATTCTTGGAGGAAATATTCCTTAGCAGCCGAAGGCGACGTGGTGGCTGAAATAAGTAGCTCCTTGCATCTATTGACATGTCTGACTTCAGCCAAGGGCTTAGGAAAATCCGAAGATATTATGGCCAACTCTTGACAATGTGCATAAGACAGAAGTGGAGTCTGGACATTCTCGTGGACATGAATCCTAGCAGAACAAGACTGCTTACCTAAGGTGAGAGTAGCCTGGAACACACCAAGGGCAGGTGCCAATTTGGACCCATCTGCAGTAATCATTGTAGTCAGTGGAAGAGGTTGCAGGCTGCTCTTGGGGATTCCTAAATTCTCTAGGTGTCGCTGGCCAATAATGGTAACATCACTGGCCCCGGCACATGCCAACTAGGCTTAGGAATCTCAAACACACCAAAGGACCACCCAAGGTTGGCAGGCGAACAGCGGCATGGGGGAGCCGTTGAACACTCGCTGGCCCTGGCACATGCCAACTAGGCTAAGGAATCTTGAACACGCCAAAGGACCACCTAAGGTTGGCAGGCGAACAGCGGCTTGGGGGAGCCGTTGAACATTGCTGGCCCCGGCAAATGCCAACTAGGATAAGGAACCTCGAACACACCAAAGGACCACCCAAGAATGGCGGGCGAACAGCGGCTTGGGGGAGCCGTTGAACACTCGCCGGCCCCAGCACATGCCAACTAGGCTAAGGAATCTTGAACATGCCAAAGGACCACCCAAGGTTGGCAGGTGAACAGCAACTTGGGGGAGCCATTGAACACTCGCTGGCCCCAGCACATGCCAACTAGTCTAAGGAATCTCGAACACGCCAAAGGACCACCCAAGGTTGGAGGGCGAACAGTGGCTTGGGGGAGCCGTTGTGTTAGGAAAGTTAGATAGGGAGAGAGAGAGAGAGAGAGAGAGAGAGAGAGAGAGAGAGAGAGAGAGAGAGAGAGAGAGAGAGAGAGAGAGAGAGAACAACAATTAAGCCTGGATTGTTATGTGCTGAGACTAGAAGTGCTGAATATGTAAACCGCCTTGCACGAACTTAAAACAGTGAGCAATTTTAGCTTGCTCAGGATTAGTCAGCACCTCATCAGAAGCAAACATTTCCAGCCATATCTATAACCCCGCCTTCAATAGGAGGCGTTTACATGGAATTGGGGCTGGACAAAGTGATGTAATTCAACACCCTCCAATCAAACATTCTAAGGAGGGGTCTTTTACATCCCCTCATAAGATCATTTCCAATCAAATCCTCTAAGGAGAGATTTGAACAACACCCACCAACATCCTTCCTAATCAGCTGTTTGAGGGGAGGCCTTACAGATAAAATCTTTCAATGGGGCACTGAAAAGGGACAAGTTGGAGATTACAAGAAAACCCTGGGGTTCCAGAGAAACGAGAAGCCAGAAAAACAGCTTTCGAGTTCCCGTCCACCAACCAGGAGAGACATATCTCCCATTGCTTTCGTGTTCCCAAACAGACTTAACCCTTAAACGCCGAGCCTCTATTTACAAAAGTGTCTGCTGTATGCCGGTGGGGTTTGGGAGTTAGTGCCGAAGCAGAAAGGAAGTTTTTTTTAAAAAATCACAGCACGCTTAGTGTTTAAGATTAGTAGTTCATTTTTGGCTCCTTTTTTTCTCATTGCCTGAAGTTTAGTATGCAACTATCAGAAATGAAAAAAAATATCATTATCATATATGAATATTGGAATATATGACAGCGCAAAAAAAAAATTTCATATATAATTGTATACAAATCGCGCTGTGAGCAAAACGGTTAAAGCTAAAGAGCTATTTTTTTTCGTTGTATTGTAGGCCATAAAAAATTTTTTTTTTTTTAAATTCACCATAATTCGAAATATTGTGCTACAGACTTCCCGTTTGTTGCAAAATGAAGGTAAATGATTGAATATTACTAGAATGTAAGTTTTAGCTTACAATTGCATTTTTCAACCATTTTGGTCGAGTCAAAGTTGACCAAAGGTTGAAATTTTGGCACTTACTGTGATTTATATGAAAATATTTCAAAATAGATAAAAGCTACAACCATGAATTATTTTTTGTTGTATTCTACATGAAATTGCGCACATTTTCATATATAAAACATTATGTATCAGCTAATAGAAAATTATGCAAAAATTACGACAAAGTGACTAAAGAATTTCTGAGATTGTAAGAGCCTGACGTCATCTCTTCCAAACACGTGTGTGTTCGTGTGTTCGTCGTCCATCAGAGTGGCGAGACGTTTGGCGTCTTCACAAACAGAAACATACACACAGTTTGATACAGAAGATTCGTTGGAACATTATGAGTGCATGATTAGAATGCTTGCATGGCAATGCAAGTAGTGGTGATTGTACATACATCACGACAACAATGGTTAGGGAGAAACAGACGGAAATATTGTATGGTTGAAATCGCGTTCCTTTAGAGAGAGAAAACGAGATGCTCTTGTTGTCTTGTCCACTCTGATGGACGACGAACACATGAACACACACGTTTGGAAGAGACAGCGTCAGGCTCTTACAAGATTTTCAGCAGAGTTAGCGTGCGCGGAGGTAAGGAAAAAGTTTTTTTCAAAAATTCACCATAAATCGAAATATTGTGCTAGAGACTTCTCGTTTGTTGCAAAATGAAGGTAAATGATCGAATATTACTAGAATGTAAGAGTTTTAGCTTACAATTGCATTTTTCGACCATTTCGGTCGAGTCAAAGTTGACCGAAGGTTGAAATTTTGGCACTTATTGTGATTTAGATGAAAATAAGTCAAAATTGATAAAAGCTACAACCATGAGTTATTTTTTGTTGTATTCTACATGAAATTGCACACATTTTCATTTATAAAACTTTATGTAACAGCTAATACAAAACAGTGCAAAAATTACGACAAAGTGACTAAAGAATTTCTGAGATTTTCAGCAGAGTTAGCGCGGACGTAAGGAAAAAGTTTTTTTAAAAATTTCACCATAAATCAAAATATTGTGCTAGAGACTTCTCGTTTGTTCCAAAATGAAGGTAAATTATTGAATATATATTACTAGAATGTAAGAGTTTTAGCATACAATTGCATTTTTCGACCATTTCGGTTGAGTCAAAGTTGACCGAAGGTTGAATTTTCGCACTTATCTTGATTTATATGAAAATATGTCAAAATTGATAAAAGCTACAACCATGAGTTATTTTTCGTTGTATTCTAAATGAAATTGCACACATTTTCATATATAAAACTTTCTGTAAAGGCGAATAGAAAAACGGTGCAAAAATTACGACAAAATGACTAAAGAATTTCTGAGATTTTCAGCAGAGTTAGCTGATGCTTTCTTTTGGGATAAGAAAGAAATTCGCGCATGCGCAGCTTGGTCACCCTTGTAAACAAAACAACAGCGTGATCCGTGAACTCCCAGCATCCCTCAAGGCGCGATTTAAAATTTTTCGCAAACGAGGCCTATAAGTATTTTTCCCCGATATAAAAATCTTTTTGTTGTCGACATATTTTACGTCCACTTGGCACCCGACAGACAACTTTTGTCGACGTAAAATAAGTCCAGTCGGCGTTAAAGGGTTAACTGAACTGTCTGACAAGAGTGATTAGAAGATCGTAACTGTAACCGTAATTTGTGCTTAATTTTGTGGTTAACTTTCTTTATTAAAGCAAAGAAACTACTGTCTCGTCTCCATTACGCCTTTCTGCGAGATATCATTACCTAAAAATAATTCCCTTTGAAATAACAGACTCATTAGTGTCAGACGCCGGGAGAGGTGCTGTGGACGGCTCTTGCGGCAACTTAGAAGAATCTTCCAGGTAAGAAGGGAAATAAAAAATGTCGGGCACGACAGTTGAACACTCGCTGGCCCCGGCACATGCCAACTAGGATAAGGAATCTCGAACATGCCAAAGGACCACCCAAGGTTGGCGGGCGAACCTTGGGAGCAAGAATTAATATCACCATATGACAGGAAAACACAGATGGGTTGGGGTGTCTGGGGGCTGTGGAAGAAGGGTATCTTAAACGATGACAGCTGCTCTGCCGTGCATCTTGGGTCTTGCAGGAGTTGCAGCGGGCAGCACTGTTGCTTGGAGAACCATCCTGGTGGTTCTTCTTCTCTCTGCAACACTTATCAAAGTGCCCAATGAGGTGGCAGGGGTGACAGTGGGCTTTGCTGGCACGACATTTAATAGTCCTGGACCAATTACCAAGGCAGGCACAGCTTTTGCAAGTACTGTTGGTAGCAGGATCCTCATTGGGGCCATGCTGTCGAGCGCAGGACTGGCATAAAGTAGGTGGTGTCAAAGCTGGTTCTGAAGGTAAGGTTGTTTCACTTGCCCTTTTCTTCTCACACCTTTTGTAGGCAGAAATGGCGTGCAACTGGTTAGGTGCGGCACATATGGCAGAAGTTGCATATGACTGATAGGTCGTGACAACATCTTGTAATGAGGAGGCGGTGTCCAAGGAGATTATTTTCTGAACTAGCTCTGCATGTTGAATGCCCATCAGAATTATCATTTTCAACTGGGTCTCCTCGCATGCAGCTGCATTCCCTGGCCACAAGTCGACTTCCTCTGCAATGCATCGAAGCCTTATGTAGAAATCTGCAAAAGATTCTCCTTCCATCTGTCTGCAACTAAGCAATTCCCTACGGCGAAGATCCTCATTACGTAAGCCCTTTACGTGAGACTGCAGGGCATCCAACACTTCATCTACAGACTTATCTGTGGAGGGTGAGATCTGTAAGGTGTGCTCCAACACACAATGAGTTTCAAGGGCTAAGCACATCCGCAACTGGAGCATCTGTTTCTCACTAAGAAGCTTGAAAAGACTGACCATGATAGCATAATCATCCCACTGGCATCTCCATTCCCTGAACATTTGGAATGTCGCATCAGCCTTGAGTGGGGGTGGCGTTTGCGCAGTAGCTTTTTGTGGTGGGGGAAGAGAAGGTTGACTGGAGGAAGAAGTACCCATCTCTGTACCTGGTATGGGGTTTTCTGCATGGAAGGGTTGGGCAGACAAAAGCGCCTGGATAAGGGCTGTAAATCTTGCATTTTCCTCATCTATGCACATATTTTCCTCTCCTCTGCATAACTCCTCTTGTGTTCTTCTATCTTCTTCTTCACATCTTCTTTGTTCTCTTCTTTCTTCATCTTCATGTCTTCTTTGTTCTCCTCTTTCTTCATCTTCACGTCGTCTTTTCTCTTCTTCATATACCGGCAAAATTCCTCTAAAAACTTGATAAGTTGAGGGAAATCTGTTCCAGTCGGTTGGGTGTAGGGGAGGGGATGGTAGTGGGGCGAAGGAATAGTGGATGGTGGAGGAGGGCAACTCCTCTCCCACAGTGTTCCCACTGTGGGGGAACACTGTGCTCCCACTGAGTGCATAGGCTCCCACACTACTGGCTTCTGACATCCCCTGATCTTCTGTCTCTTCTGGCTGACCTAGAAAGTCTTCTAGCCCATCCACTATGTGTAATATATATGCAATGAATGACACCTATGGAAATAATAAAAGATTCTTCTTTTTAAACTACAGTTTCAATAATAAGTTGCTGGATCAGTGAGTAAGTGTGTGCAATACGTATGTAAGTGTCTGCTCTGCTGTGACTCAGTGGTCAGTTAGTTACCTGGAAACAATCGAAGGGACCAAATGTACAGCTAAGCGCTCTCAAGGGTTTTGCATATCACAGTCCTATATGAAATGCACGAAAGCAAAAAGGACACTTTGCACAACACTTCACTCATGAACCACTGATCACTACACATAAAGCACAATAAATTCACAATGAAAAGCTGGGTGGAGGCAGGAAACAGCACAGACGATAGCGCCATTGATTACTGGCGCTGGAAGCTGTGCACTTGCAGAAAATCCTCTTGAAAATACTTCACTGACACTTCAGTTCACTGCGCCATGTGTGTGTTCGATGTGTTATCCTTATCACTAAAGGTTGGGAATAAAGGAAATACCAAAATATCAAAAGTAAGTTCTTAATGTCTAGTGGAGTTAACAAATTCACAGAGGTGCAAATTATGTGGTTATAAGGGAAACACAGCAGTCCTATACTGGTGAAACATTACTGCCAGACGGATAAGGTTTGATCATTATATATTGTATATGTGATACATATAGGAATGACATACATTTGATACATTAGGGAGGTATATGCATGAACATGAAATATGAGAGAACGTAATGCATATATGTATAAAGGTTCAAATATCATACTATGTCTGTCATGTACCTACAACGTACGCCTACAAAAATGCTAGAAAGCATCTGCAACAGATATTACCTTGGAAATTGACTTTCTCTATAGTATTCTGGTTGCTTATCAAGAATTTACAGTTATTTTTTGTTGGTTGACTGTAATTAACCTGTAACTGAACCTCAGAACTGATCATTTTTTGTTGGTTGACTGTAATTAACCTGTAACTGAACCTCGGAACTGATCATGTTTTTGTACGCTGGCCATCCTGGAATGCTAATGCGCATGTGCAGTGTTATAGGGGAACTTTTGGTAAAAAGTGGGGTAGTACTAGCTCTGTGTTGGACATTTCCTTTAAAACTGACTTTTCCTATACAGTAGTATATTAGTTGCTTATCAAGAATTTCCAGTTATTTTTTGTCGGTCGACTTTAATTAACCTCAGAACTGATTATGTTTTTGTATGCTAGCCATCCTGGAATGCTATCGTGCATGCGCAGTGTTATAGGGGAACTTTTGTTAAAAAGTGCTTTCCTTTACCAGGGGGTGCAAGGACCGGAGGGGCCCCCGATAAGTAACAAGGCTACTAGATTAGGTTAGGGTAGGGTACATTAGGTTAGTATGGTTCTTTTATAATTCTTTTCCTTAACCAATGCCTTCTTGAACATATAGCTACCTAATGACTTTCATATTTGCGGAGCCGTCCAATATAGTACAGTCCGTGTGGAGCTATAGCCTAACTTAGAAATACCAAAAGTGGTTGCCTTCACCAGAGGGTCCGGGGGAAGGCCCCCAGCTAAGTAACACGGCTTACTAAGTTAGGTTAGGTTAGGGTATGTTAGGTTAGTAAGGTTCCTTTTAAAATAGATTTCCTTAGGTAAACCCTTCTTGAACACATGGCTCCCCAGACTTTCTTATTCGTGGAACTGTTCAATACAGTCCGTACGGGGCTGTTACTTAGAAGTACCAGATCTCATATCCTACAGTAACCATATTACTGCAATTAAGCTAGACCTCATCTGGTGATCCCCTTCAAAATAGTTTGTGTTGATCCACTCTTCACAAAATGATCTCATGTTCTGGATTACTATGGGTCCTTTAACCTACTGATACAGCCTATGCATCTGGTATTGTTAATGTCATTCCCTTTACTGGTAAACTGGGGGAGGAGTGAAAGGGATAAACGAACTTGGTCAAAATTCGCCGGCAGCCATTCACGAAAACTGTCCTTCACTAGAATAAGAACGTAGCCTAGTCTAAACTTACTCCATTTGGCATTTGTACTACATTACAAGTTTAAAATAACGTCTACACAAATTTTCCTCCAATAATGGTTATGATTAAAGTAGCATGGTCAGTACAAGAGAGCTGATAGGTTAAACATAAAGTTATGCCATACCTATGTATCCTAACACGGACTGACTCTATCCTGGTTGAGGAATCGACATATCAGGAATCGGACTGGCTGAGCCTGAGTGTATTTTACATAACTACAAAATATATTTTACGGTGAATGTCCAGAAGAACTCCGCATGCATAAAGTACCAAAATTAAATTTACAATGAAAATACAAAAGCAAATGAATCTGTACTGTCATGACAACAGTAATTACCTTAATAACAGACTTGTATGCAATTACGATTTGATCACGTTTATGAAATTCTGGAAAGTCTCGTCTGCAACATGAATGTAAACATCGGTTTAGATACGGGTCATATAGTTGATACTTAACACTTATAAAAAATATAAATTACGTATATTTTCGTTATATTTTAAGAATATCATACATAATATTTAAATTATAAATATTTTTAATAATTTTTTGTGATATTTAGTCAGTCTAACTATCTAAAAATTATGTATAATTAGTTGTGCTATACGTAATTAAAATTTTTCTTCTGCTAATTTTTTGCAGAGCCATCTAGCCGGGAATAGTACCGGTGCCCGACTGCGGTATTGTAGTAACTAGTCGGTGTAATAGTTTTAAAACAAGTTTAGAATAACCAGAAAACCAACCAGTTTCAATCCATTTGATATTTGTTAAATAACACTTTATATGCAACAACTCAGAATCAGTATTCATTGCTAGTTCTATTTCTCGTCCTCTTTCATCCACAAAACTGTTCAGGCCAGATTTACGAAATCTTATGCAATTTATACATTTTAACCATAGGATTACATTTCCGAAAGCTTTCTCCAACATAGCCAGCATTCCGGCTATATTTACAATCAGATTGTTTATGAGTTCTTCCTAATTTTGGGCGAAGGCTTCTCCATTTTTTTATAGCTACGTTGCCAATTTTTTTTTTTATCTTTGGCGCAACATCATCTCTCTCTCCCCACCTCAGTTTAAAAATTCATAATTATTTTCTCCTCTACAAATCTAGTGTCAGCAACTCGAGATTCTTCTAGAGCCTCTGCTACATCTTTCCTTTGTTTTTAGCACTGTCCATTATCTGCCGACTCAGCAACCAAAAGATTATTTCCAGTACTCCCCTCTTTTGACCGTGTAAGCACAAGGAGAATTGAAAGCTCAATTCAAAACTGGGAAATTTAACATTTATTTAACATTTAATGAGATTTGATTTAAAATAATATTTCCAAGGATGCTGTAGCAAATATAGGCAACCGAATGAATTTTTTACCGTTTCATATGTTAGGACTAAGGTAGTAATTCAGTTGTTTTCTCTCTTGTTATATAAAACTTTTGTACGTCATTTTAAAATTTCTAATCACTTGCATCCTGGGGAGGAAAGGAGATGGTCCATGCGAGAGGTAAATAAAAATTTCATCTTCATGTTTTATGGGCTTTACTAGAAGTTTCTGTATAATTTCCAAACGAGGTACTATTTTGCTAAGCGCTAGATACAGGAGCCACCACTACTCGCAAATGAAATTGTGACTTTTTATTTAGTGAAAGTATTGTTGAAAAGAAAAAAGAATAAGTCTTACATCATATTTGGAGGAAAAGAAAATAAAATATAGGAAGGGTGGTTTCAAAACCAGAAAAAAAACCAGCACGAACAACTGAGGTGCCGCTACAAGAGCAAAACTTCAAAGGCACTTATGACAGACAGTTTACTGCGTTTGAAATAGATATAAGATTCGTTTAGCAGCCATATCAATCAAGAAAATAAAGAGAGTTTGATAGTTAACATCCTTCTATTTGAAGATCTATCAAAAGAAGAAATTAAAAATAGGAGGGAGTTTATAAAAGAAATATATGCTGTTGCAAAGTTAAAGGCACCCCTTTAACTTCCGCCAACTACTACTACTACTACTACTACTACTACTACTACTACTACTACTACTACTACTAATTTTGTTGACAGTGTAAAGTCCCCCGCTAAACGGGTTTTCTTTGAGGAACCTCCCGTTTTCTACGGTGCCCTTCGTCTGACCTTAGGTCAGGATAATTAGCCTTGCTTTTTCTATGTAATTGTACATTCATTACCAATCCATATTTGCCCTTGTCTATTGTGTATGTTACAAAGTATCTTTGTATTTAATCTACTATTTTTATTGTCACGTTATTTATATGTACCTGTCTTATTTTTGCATAATGAATGATTGACCTCGGGTCACTTGTATGTCTTTGTACTGACGTCCGCACGCCACTTTATAAGTGGGCTGCTTCCTCAGTAAACTAGCAGTACTCGTCTACCTGCTCTTTTCTTTAGCACCCTCTCACAGTGGTGACCCCCAGTGGTTCCCGGAGCCATTAACGGACCCAAACGGCGAGTCAGTCTTGGCCCCATGAACCACCCCACACCCCCTAACGGACTAACTACGGCGCTCTAACAGAGCGTTCGGGCGTTACCGACCCTCGTCGGCAAATCCAGCGTCATTAGCTGACCCACACGGCATGCTCCCAAGTGTGTATTGACACGAGTGTTAACTCACACTCCAAGTGAGAGCACGGAAATGAGCATGGATGCAGACATCCCTCCCACATACAAATAACCGCAAACTTCTCAGAGACAGAAATCTTCCTCGCGCAACTCCCATTAGTGCCCTCCCGCACGCTCCTCCACGCCAGTACCCGCTCCTCGTGCGATGTCCCTCCCACCAGATCAACCAAGGGCCGCCCTCACCATAAAGCTGCCACCGTTCACCCATAACAACCCAACATCATGGCTCTACAGGATCGAGGGGCAGTTCAGGGTGGCAGGCCTGACCAACGAGGTGCTGCAGGCAGACATAGTAATCAACGCCCTGCCGGAGGAGATATATAGGAAGATCACCCCATGGGTGACTTCGTCTTCGAGCCCTGCCACCTACCAGCACCTGAAGGCCCCTCTTGTCGAGACCTGCTCCCTGCCGGTCTCCAAGAGAGCCGCCCACACCCTTGACCTTGCCATCAACCCCCAGCAGGACAGGAACCTCCTGGAGACATGGCATGCCCTCCAGCACCTCCTCCTCCTCCCCGAGATGGACAGCAGCGGCAGGCACAAGATCAGCCTGTCGAGGGAGATCCTCCTGTGGCAGCTCCTCCCAAAGGGTCAGATTATGGAGCCCTACACCCTGCCGGTTGAGGACCTCATAAGAACGGTGCAGCAGCTAGTGGACTCCACAAGAGCAGCGAATCGGGCATCCATGCCCGCACACCTGTCAACTGCCTCCAGCCGGGGGAACATGACGCGGAGGAGTTCAACACCGTCGCCAGGAGGCAGCCACCCTATCACCAGAATAAAGAAAAGCTGGGGCTTTGCTACTACTACCGGAAGTTTGGCAAGGACGCTCGGAATTGCAAAGCCCCCGTCTTTTTGCCCATCCAAAAAATGGGGGAGGTGGCGGCCACCCTCACAGGCCGCCATGGCAGCAGAAGCACCCAGGAGCCCCGCACCAGTAGGATTCTACGTCTGCGACACCATCTCCGGCAGGATGATGCTGATCGACATGGGAGCTGTCCCGCCTTCCAGAGAGGACCGCAAACACCCGCCGGACCCGGCTGCCTACCTGACGGCCGCCAAAGGGTCCCCCATCCTCTCCTATGGCACCAAGCTCCTGTCGGTCTCCATCCTGTGCCAGAGGTACAAGTGGAACTTCATCATCGCGGACATGAGGACCCTATGTCTGGGTGCGGACTTCCTGGCCCACTTTGGACTGGCAGTCAACGTCGGCCGCAAAAACCTGCTGGACACCGAGTCCTGCCAGTCTCTGCACCTGGCGCCAGGCCCCAGCGCGCCAACAGTGTGTTCTGTCGCTCCCCACCAGCACGCCTCCCTCTTGAAGGAATTCCCTGAGGTGTTCAAGCCCGAACTTCGTCAGGTGCCCAGAACCCCCGCCAAGCATGGAATTTACCACTACATCAAGACGAGGGGGCCCCGACGCATGCAAAGTTCTGGAGGCTTCCCCCTCAGCACCTTCAGGAGGCCAAGAATGCTTTCGCTGAGATGGGGTATGGGCATATGCAGAAAGGCCTCCAGCCCGTGGGCCTCTACCCTTCACATGGTGCAGAAACCGGTCGGCTCCTGGAGACCCTGCGGCGACTACATGCGGCTCAACCTTGCTACAGAACCAGATCACTACCCCCTCCCAAATATGCAAGACCTCACGGCCTCTTTCCACGGGGCCAAAATATTTTCAAAATTAGATTTGTTAAAGTCCTATTTTCAGATACCAGTAGCTCCAGAAGACATTCCCAAAACCGCCATCATCACGCCCTTCATGTCCTATGTCTTTGCCTTCTCCACCTTTGGACTGAGGAATGCAGGGGCGACTTTCCAGAGACTGATGGACAGCATCCTTGGGGACTTGAACTTCTGCGTCTGCTACGTTGATGACATCCTAATTTTTTCCAGGTTCCACAAAGAACACCTGCGGCACATCCGGAAGGTCCTGCAGTGCCTGCAGAAGAACGGCCTCGTCATCAGGTTCAACAAGTGCACAGTTGACTTCCTGGGCCATGAGATATCCCCGGAAGGCATCTGCCCACTTGCATCGAAGGTTGAGGCCGTCGTCTGGTTCCCCACCCCTACCTCCGACAGGGGCGTACAAGGATTCCTCGGGATGGTCAACTACTACAGGAGGTTCATCCCCGGGGTCGCGCACACCATGGCCCCCTGACAGAGATCCTGAAGGCCATCCAAAGTCCTTAGTGTGGGGACCCAACCAGCAGCAGGCCTTCTCCCTGACGAAGGCCGCCCTCGCCAAGGCAACAGCCTTGACCCACCAGGACCCCAGTGCCCACCTCCAGCTAACAACGGACGCCAGAAACGTCGCCTGTGAGAGCCGTCCTGGAGCAGATCGTCAACAGAGCCCCTCAGTCCATCACCTTCTTCAGCAGGAAGCTCAGCCCTACCAAGTCCCACTACAGCACTTTCGACAGGGAACTCTTCACTGTGTACCAGGTGGTGCGCCACTTCAAGTTCCTCTTGGAGGGTATGCCCTTCATAGTTTGGATGGACCACCAGCCGCTGGTCCATGCCTTCACCAAGATGGGGGATGCATGGTCCTCCAGGCAGCAGCGGCACCTCGTGGCCATCGCAGAGTTCACCTGCACCATCGAATACCTCCCCGGCAGGAAGAACCCTGTAGCGGACGCCCTCTCGAGAATCGAACTCAACACGGTGCATCTCGGGATCAACTACGATGACCTCGCCCAGGAACAAGCCACCAACCCAGAGATTCCAGCCTACCGCACCGCCATCACATTGCTGAAGTGGAAGGACGTGCCCCTTGCCCCTGGGAGGCCAACACTGCTGAGTGACGTAAGCACTGGCCACCCCCGCCCACTGGTGCAAGCCTCCCACTGACGTCTGGTCTTCGACATCATCCACGGACTGTCCCACCCCTCCGGCAGGACGACGGCCAAGCTTCTGGCAGAGAAGTTCATCTGGCATGGCATGCAGAGGGACGCAACGGCCTGGGCGAGGCAGTGCATTCAGTGCCAGACCAGCAAAGTAGGGCGTCACATCAAGTCGGGGTTGGGCGACTTTCCTCAACCGGGAAGATGGTTCAGGCACATCCACGTAGACGTTGTGGGTCCTCTTCCCCCATCAGGAGGAGCCAAATGCCTTCTGACCATCATCGACTGCTCCACCAGGTGGCCCGAGGCGACTCCCATGGAAGAAGCCACCGCCAGTGGCTGCGCCGAGGCCCTCCTCTCCAGCTTGATCAGCCGGTTTGGTGTCCCGGACCACATAACTACAGTCAGGGGTCCAGCTTTCCTGTCCGAGCTGTGGACCGCCCTGGCATGCCTGCTGGGGACCACTCACCACAGCACCACCACCTACAACCCCGCAGCCAATGGATTGGTGGAAAGGCTCCACAGGTCCCTGAAGGCGTCCCTCATGGCTCGTTGCACCGCCGAAAATTGGAAGTATCAGCTGCCCTGGGTCCTCCTTGGGATGAGGACCGCCCCCAGAGCCAACGGCGACCAGTCCGCAGCAGAAAAAGTCTACGGGGAGTCCCTCGTTGTCCCAGGCGAACTCATCATGCAGGACTGGGACAACCTTAGAGCACAGAGGCTCCGCAACAGGGTTGGAAAGTTCGCCCCCTGCCAGCGGACGTATACCGACAGGACGTCCCCCTTCATGCCTCCTGGTCTGTCCTCCACCACCCACGTCTTCGTCAGAACGATGCCGTCCGCCCGCCCTTTACAAGGCCCTACAGGGAGCCTTTCCTCGTGCTGGAGAGAAATAAAAAGGCTTCCCGGGTGGCCATCCACGGGAAGGACGACTGGGTGTCGATAGACCGCCTCAAGCCCGCAATCCTGGAGGAGGATGTTGACGGCACTCCCCGGTTCCCCCGCTCACAAGGAAGTCGCGCGGGCGCCCCGGGAAAGGCCCGGGCCCAGGCAGGTAGTCTACCAACCACTCCCGCACGCAACACACCAGAGTCGAACTCACCCCCCACCTGACGTCAAGGAGCCGGTGCCCTCTCCGCCGCCCCCGCAGATACTTTCCGTGATCAGACGTTACCTACGTCTTGGTTGGTGGGGGGGGGGGGGGAGTATTGTAAAGTCTCCGCTAAACGGGTTTTCTGTGAAGAACCTCCCGTTTTCTACGGTGCCTTTCCACTGACCTTAGGTCAGAATAATTAGCTCTGCTTTTTCTATGTAATTTTACACTTGGCAAGAAAAGTGAAGATCCACTTTTTTTAAATCTTCGGACATACAGTATATTGCTCAATAATGCGACATCTGGCAACTTTAGAAAGGGGAGGAGCTTCAGTCTTAGTGTGTTGGTTTTTGCTTTGACCTCCTATAACTTTCAATCATATTCTACGATTCTGACATCATTGATACTTAAATGCAGTAGTAAGCTTTACAGTATTCGTTCAAGTTGTAATTTGCAGTGACAATTCTGAGCAAAATAAACATTTTTCGACGTAACCTACCAATTAACCTTATACAAATGAATTTATGACACCACAATGAACGGAATGCTTGCATAATCGGAAACGCGATCTTCCATAGTGAAATCAAGAGTTAAATTTGAGCAACGTGGGGAACAATCAAGGAACGAATGCAATGTTACGATGAGAGAGAGAGAGAGAGAGAGAGAGAGAGAGAGAGAGAGAGAGAGAGAGAGAGAGAGAGAGAGTTGCTGTTGTGTAAGCCTAGGCCTATATGTAGAGCTACTCATTTCATTATTTTTTTTTTTTAGAGATTGAGCGATACTATATTTGTATAGTATGTTTTAGCGATGGAGAGAGAGAGAGAGAGAGAGAGAGAGAGAGAGAGAGAGAGAGAGAGAGAGAGAGAGAGAGAGAGAGAGAGTTGCTGTTGTGTAAGCCTAGGCCTATATGTAGAGCTACTCATTTCATTATTTTTTTTTTAGAGATTAAGAGATACTATATTTGTATAGTATGTTTTAGCGATGGAGAGAGAGAGAGAGAGAGAGAGAGAGAGAGAGAGAGAGAGAGAGAGAGAGAGAGAGAGAGAGAGAGAGAAACTATGGCAACGCAGAGAGAACGGGCAACGTCAAGAAACATCCAGTTACTTGTGTTTTCCCGCTGAAGTGCTCCACACATCATAGAGAACGCTCTTGCAGATTTAAATAGATTTGGTCAACTTACCGTAGCTGACGCAACATTTACTGCCATTAATTCCAGCTGACTTTTAACACCGTGAAATACAAATATGAACGTGTGAAAATTAAAGAAATTATCACTACCTCGTATGATGATGCAATAATAAGCCTGTCCATAACGGAAAACGAGTAAATATTGCCGTTCTGATTAATAGTACTACAACGAGATATCCACACACTATCTTTTAGATCTCTATGAACGAAGTCATCTGAGAAATTCTGATTACTTCGGACATGCATGGTGTTTTTAAGTATCTGAACGTTTTTGTTTTGCAGATTTAACATATATGATATAATTTGCATTGTATTTTCATATTCTAGGGTAAATTTACCGAGATTATGTGTTTCCTGTAAGAAAAAAATTAAAATTCGAGGAACGAAATCTAAAGAAAACTGTATCTTCACTTTTCTTGCCGAGTGTACATTGATTACCAATCCATATTTGCCCTTGTCTATTGTGTATGTTACAGAGTATCTTTGTATTTAATCTACTAATTTTATTGTCACGTTATGTATATGTACCCGTCTTATTTTTGCATAATGAATGATTGACCTCGGGTCCCTTGTATGTCTTTGTACTGACGTCCGCACGCCACTTTATAAGCGGGCTGCTTTCTTAATTAATAAACTAGCAGTACTCGTCTACTTGCTCTTTTCTTTAGCACTTTCTCACAACAGCAATAAGAGAAGAAACCTGGTATGATGACACTGAAAAAACAATGCTGATCAGTAGGTCTAGACTAGGCACACTAGAATTAAAGTAAAGGAATTGGCTTAAAGAGGAAGATACAAAATGTTTGTGCCGTAAGGAAAAAATGAAAACTTAGAACATTTCTTATTCTACTGCCCAGCATACAATGAGATTAGAAACAGATACAATTTTGTGTAACATTCATGTCAGGAAAATAAGAGGAATCGATAGTTAATATACTTTTATTTACAGATCTGCTGAAGGGGGAAACTGAAAATATGAAAGAATTTATAAAAGAATTATGGCTTTACAGAAACGAAAAACTTAAACAAACTAGCAAGGGAGCCGTTTCAAGGGCATATCCAACCTACTACTACTACTACGGAGCCGCCTACTTTCAATCCAGAGGAATGTCTGATTTTTCCAGGGTGTTTTTTGTTAGTGATTAATTCCATAAAATAACGTAACAAACGTCATGCATGGTGTGTGACTTTCTCCACTTTTAGCGTTTTTTCTTATTGTGCGGGTACGTTATGCTATAATTGATTAAATCTGAACCGTTCCCGTAGGCATATGATGGGCTAACAGGAGGTGTCAGTTGCTGATAGGCCTAAAGTGAACCAAAAATTCTTTCAGTGGTAAGTACCTCAATCCAATACTGGCTTTCATTAAACTTAGGTTATTGTATAGCATAGAAGGCCTATCAACTAGGGTACCGAAGTCCATTGGTTAAAAGCTGTAACAGGCTAGTAGGCTAGTCGTAGACGTATGTAAATTAATTTCGTAAAGAATATCTGTATGCATTTTTCGGCATTTCAGTTTAGAAAATAAACATTGATTTACTTAATAAATATTTATAAAATAGCCTACGGGGATATTTGTATAAATAAATATTTATAAAATAGCCTACGAGGATATTTGTATAAAATCATCCAGCAAGGTTAGGATAATTGGGACTAGGCATCACATAGGCTTGGGCTATCCCCATAGGCCTGTGGTGCACAATTATTATTGTTTTTCTGGGTGTTTTTGGTGAATTGATCTTGAGTCGATAATGACTGATACTGTACAGCAGGCCTGTTGCCATTTGCCAGAAAACACTTGAATTTTTAAGATTTTATTTACTCATTTAAAATACTTAAAAAAAAAACAGATGTAGGCCTACCAGATACTATATGATATGATTTTATGTCTTGTGGTCTGTAGTTCTGACTCAGATAATCTTAAAATGAATTAAAATTTAAATAATGAATTAGAATGCAGTTAATTTATCACATCTCTTGGGATTTTTATTATATTATGGCTTTATATCTCCTATATGTTGCAATTTCATCATCAGACTGACTTAAAGTGAAAACAACCATACTTAGGCATAAAATTTTGTGAAGGCATGCATGAGAAAGATCAGTTCCGAAAGTACACTTTAATTTTGCATCATGTGACCAGAATGGACATACAGAAAGCTTGTCTCGAAGTGCAATATGCTTTACTATGGCATAGGCTTAAACAGCAATGAACCGTTTATGTAATTGGAAAGGCACCATATTGAAATTTTGTGTAATGCATGATTTTATGTACTCTACCCCTATTACTTTATTGTTGGAATTTTTGTGGCAAATTCTAAATATTTTTAAGAATTTCAGAATGGCAGTTTTGCTTTTCATATTTGTTATTTTTTTTTTTTTAACATACTGCAGTACATTATAACTATTCAGAACATGGAAATTAACTTTACACAGACTAGGGTCAAATAAGTATATCAATAAGCAAGTTCTTGATGGGGAATCCTAAATTTTTTTTCATATTTTTATGAAAATTTTAATGTTATAGCTGGTATAGAAGTACTGAATTGTCATTGTAAAGGTCATTTATTTTATATTATTTAGTTTGTTGTATCTAAATTACAATGACCATTGCTTATACGATGCTAGGCTGTAGTTTAAGTCAGTATATTAAATGAGTATAGTATTTAGAATTTTTTTCTCATATTGTAAGAACCTACTGAGCTGTTTAGGATAAATTTTATGAAATACTGGACAAAATTTGAAAATTTCTCTACCTCTTCATCTGGTATTGATTTACTGTAGTTTGGGCAATAAATTTTTTTTTTAGGTTTATACTCCGTTTGTATTTTCTTTGTTAAACTGGAACCAAGAGGCACTAACAATTAGAAAAGGGACTGAATTAATGGAAAAAATGTATCAGTTTTGCACTGGAGTGTAGGGAGGTATTAAAATACTGTACCAACAAATATATGTCCGGCAGCATTTTTTCCTCTTTGATTTGAGTGTCTGTAGTCTCTCAGTGATGTCTCTGGTTGCCCACCGGTTTTCTTAGTTATTATTTTCTTCACCTCTTCCCATATCTAACCCAAGTGGGACAACAATGATTACAAGCCTAATGTAAGTGCATTGTGAATTTTAGTGTAACCAACTAAGGGAGAATAAAATGAACACAAAGCCTTTCTTGTATATTTATTCTTTCAGTTCACAATACTAGCAACATCCCCATGTTGGTAGTTAATGGCTCATATGAAGAGACTATAAAATACAACAGGATTCTTGTAAAGTGGACTAGACACCTAAGGCTAAATATTACATCATTTCTATAACATTTGTTGTTTCTGTAGACATTGTAACTGTCGTCTCTCTGGATTTGTTGTAAAGGGGGTTATTTAATTATATATATATATATATTTATATATATATATATATATATATATATATATATATATTATATATAGGCTATATGTACTTATATATATATATATATATATATATATATATATATATATATATATATAATATATATATATATATATATATATATATATATATATATATATATATATATATATATATATATATATATATATATATAATATATATATATATATATATATATATATATATATATATTATATATATATATATATATATATATATATATATATATATATATATATATATATATATATATATATATATATATATATATATATATATATATATATATATATATATATACACAGGATTTACTTAAGCAATGTATGTACTGTGTAGATGTAATGCAGAGGGTCAGGAAACTTATTAAGTGTTTTACAGATATTTTTATACATAAGGTGTTTATGTGTGTGTATATACATAAATTCATACAGACATACCCACATACTGTATTTACATAAGTTAAGACATATATGCATGCATTTCATTCATTTAACACTGATATAAATTCTTAAAGCAGAAGAATGAGAGTTGGATCTGCTGTATTTTGCTAGCCAAAATTATTATATTAGATTCCATCTTCACAGTGTAGCTGGGATGTTACTTGCCAGTGTAATGTTTTTCACAATTTGTTGGAGGTCTTTCCAATACAGAGAGGATTGTAGGCATTAATTTTACAAATAAGTAAGCTATTTATGGAATTTTAATGGTTAAAGTTGTGCCAAGGATGATTGAAAAAAACAGCAAAAACTCTTAATTACTTTTTCTGGGCAAGAAATGAAAAAAATTGCAGTGTACAAAAGTGCACTTTTCCAGTGCTTATAACTCCTCTGCTGAGTTAATCTTACTCTTATGTACATACAGCATCAGTGACCCCTGGTAGTTGTGATGCCAGATAGTTTCGCATTTATTCAACATTCATATATGTCCAGAGGAGCAAATAGACATAAATTGTGAGAGATGCAAATAGGAAAAAGAAATGCCAAAGGTGGGAGAGAAGTTTAGAAAGACAGGTGTAGTAACAATGTATATGGGAAAGAAATTGTGTAGCAATCAATGCATGTTAATTGCGTTGTATGACAGGCACTTTAATATGTACTCGTAATCATGTATATGACAGCTACATAAACACATGTACTGTTTCCTATCACAGATTCTATTTAGGTGTCTGCAAAAGTTTACCTCTTATTCTTTTATCTGAGAAGTAGATAAAACAGTGGTAACTAAGACACCATGAAGTATAGATGCTTACTTGGATAATTAAAATCACAGAAGTGATTTCAGCTCCTTTTTGTATATACTTTAGACCTCTTCAATATAACTTGAATATGTGAGACAATGTCTCTGTAAGTACTGTACATAAATCTGCATGTATGTGTACATAACTCGCAAACACTTCACACATAGGCTAATACAATATACATATGTATATGTAATTAAATATGACTCAATCTTACATTCACACTCCCAGGCACACTAATGTGCATATAGTTTCATACAGTAAACCCAGCACAGAGGATATTGCCTCAAAAAGGGAACATTTAAGAAACTTTGGAAACAAATAAATACTGTATACAACAAAGACAACATCCTGTTTGATTTGTGGACATGCATAGTAACTTTCACTTAATGATGAGATAAAACCATACAGAAAAAAAAGAACAAATGTAACATTCAACTAAAAATAATTGCCCATTGCAAACATTTGAGTTTTCAGCTGAGAACTCGAGGAGCATTGCAAGGTTACAATAACAATAACAACAACAAAGAAAAGCAATTAAATATTAACAATGCAACACCAGAAGTGACTGATGGTGCAGACTCTATGTAAAAAGTAAAATTAAAGTTTAATAAATTATTGATGAAAAGAGACTGGCCATATGGTTGCTCCATTGCAACAAATCAGATCGAGATTGATCTGCCTTGGGTCGGTGTGATGTGACTCACAGCAACACAAAAAAAAGTATAGTTTACTCTTACGGTTTTTAGCTTAAAATGCTCGACTGATATATGTAGCAGGAACAAGAGTGAAGGGTTACATGAGACAAATATCAGCATTTCAGGGACTGTAGTGTTCAAGAAAGGTTCATGAATTTGCAGACATAAATGATTTTCATTTTGTTTTTATGTACTTAAAAACATATCTTATAGTTTTATGATGACCTTTGAAGTTTATATAAATAATTTGCTGTCGTTATTTGTGTTAGAGCAGATTTTGTTGAAATATAACGGCTGTTGTTATACTGCATATATATTTGTATAAGCTGTTTGGTCTCATCCATACCTTTGATATAATTGATTGAGATCCATTGAAAATGTTTTAATTTCCAAATTCTTCTCAGTCCTTTAGTACAAGTTAATCCAATATAGACATCAGTTTCAAAGTTGCTCAGATGCACTGGATGGTTTTGAATTGAATTGAATATAGAATTTAGGCCAAAGGCCAAGCACTAGGACCTATGAGGTCATTCAATGCTGAAACGGAAATTGACAGTAAAAGGTCTGAAACGTGTAACAGGAGGAAAACCTCGCAATTGCAATATGAATCAGTTGTTTGGAGATGGTGGAAAGTAAGATGGAAGAAGGAGAATATATGAAAGGGGGTTACAGTAAAAGGAACTAAAGTAATGCCTACAGTGCACTGCATAAGGTGCACTGACAGCACTACCCCTATGGGTGGATGGTTTTGGGATGTTTAAAGGACTTTTAGGAAATGTACCTTTTGAGGAAATCTTTCCAGATACATTGAGAAAGGAAACATACATTTTTCTGGTATAAGATAATGTGGAAACACATTTTTCTGGTATAAGATAATGTCAGCTATATTCATATGACACCTCTTTTGAGGATCATAACTTTGGGAATTGTGGTTACATTTTCCTTGTATGCTGTGTACTATATGTAATTTAATTTTTGTGTTAGTAGTCTTGAAAATATTTCTGAGATATTTTCAAGTAACAGACAGAAATGGAATCATTTTTCAATGCAGTTTGTTAATTTAAGGAGAAATAATAAATTAAGAACAGTGCCCTGCATTTTGGAGAATGTCTAAAATGCTTAAGGGTATAATTTTTGGCAGGGTGATGGGTGACGGTGAGGGTAGGAACAATGCAGCACAATAAGTAAGGGTTAAGGTTATGATCAGTTCGTCACTTACTGCTGTTAAGTCTGGGGCACCCTTCCAAAGGTCATGGATTAACAGCTGCGACTGAGGTCACATACAGTATTAGTATTGCAGATTTACTTAGTCATCTGTTATAGAATAATTGCCCATGTTCAATGCCCTAGTCAAGGGAAAGGTTATAACATAACACTATATTCCCTTGTCATGGTCTGATTAGTTTTAATAACTCTTAAATACGACTGATCACATTTGACCAAATGGGTCCAATTAGCAAAATTCTTCATTGTAACATTTTGAAGACCCTTCTGCCCAAAAATGCATTGTTAATGTTTTCTTAGATGTACTCCCAAATCATAAATAAAATATTTATGTAAAGTGCATCTAGTAATCTTTCTTTTTATTTAGTCTACCAGTATCCATTAAATAGACTAAAGGAGCACAAAGTAGTATTGAGCACACAACCATCTTCAAATGTGCTTTGTGGTGAAACCTTTTAAAGTTGAAATTTTCCAGAAAAAAACCAGCACACCAGCCATATGATTGATGCTCTCTGATATAAAAAAAAAAGCTTTACAGCTGTCATTTTTTATAATATTTACAGACTCTGTAGCAGAATCTGAAATGCCCACTTTGCCTTCATGTAGCTTAAAGTACTTGAGAAGTCTAACTTAAAGACACGTATACCAAAAGATCCCCTGTAAAATATTTCAATTTTAGGTGAATTCTAAAATGAAAAATAATATTGACGTAGAGCTTCTTGAATTTATGGTTTGTGAGCTCGGTGAGATGTGAAGCACCAGGAAATGTAATGATAGAAAAATAATGCAGTAACAGTGCTACTGTACAGTGACAGTGAGATAATTCATATAACTAAGACTTAAATTAGCTACCTGGATGCTGTTACGAATAGATGATAAATTATAACCTGGTCAATAATTGGGTAAATAAAGGATTAGATAAATGCTAAACAGTGATCGAAAGGATGTCAGTTGTAATGAATGTTTTCTGAACTTAGGGTTGATTTGATGTGAATATAGTTGAAACTAAAAGCAAAATTTATGAAAGATTGGTTAACATAGCCATGTACATGAAAAATATTGGAAAAAGCACACTCAATGAAATGAGATGTAAAAATCATGAACGATATGCTTTTGGTGTAAAAGAATCCGGTAAAAATGTAGCACCTGATATTTTGTAGCTAACATTAAATATACTGCTTTGTTTAACCCCGTGAAGAAAAGACTGTGAATTGTAAAGTGATCTTAGAGTAGAGATTTATAATCCCAAGGTCCCAAGGGAAATCCCAAGAGGAAGTTCAGCACTAGTACATTCAGTGGAGCCACTGAATTGTTAACAGCTCACGAAACTTATCCCACACACACACAAAAAAAAAAAAAAAAAAATCCCCGCAAAATTCATACATCTTTGCACTGAGATGCAAAGAGTTCTTTGTAATCATAAATCTTGAGGTAAAGTCCCACTTGTAATGGGTTATATTTGTGGTGGGTCAACGTTTTATTGTTTTTCTGAAGTAGTTCTGTGGCTTTTCCGCCAGGTTACATACGACATTGTGCCAAATTATGTACAATATTGGCTTAGATCTTGTAGTTCAAAAGCCGTCAGTGACAAGAGGTATGTCGAAAAACAATGTGGTTATCTGCTCTGCAGGAAATAATAGCTACCTTGTTACAATCTTACAAATTAAAATTCTCTCTTTAAGATGAACATTGCCATAAAGCCTATTTATTTTCAGAATTTCCTTAAAGCTTGACGATAAAGATGGTAACTATTACATTGTACCGAAATATTGGCTTTGTTGTCGAAAGGTTTGAATAAACTTCATGATTTCACATCACTTGCACGTAATTCACATTAGAATTGTCACTATAGTTCAGTCAAGGATGACATTTATTGATTTTGAGGGTAGCGACTCACATTCTGGAACAGAATACTTCTGTTTTTGCATTGAACTTGAGGAATAAGTCTGGAAATCTGTACGTATCTTTAGTCTTTTAATGGGAGGTTGTTAAACACTACCAATGTCTGGCTTTATATCTCAGGAGTCACTCCAATGCAAAACAGAATCAGACGAGGTGTTTTTTTTTTTCCAATCAGAAGCGTTCTTTTGTACATCTCATGTCTGTAGCGGATGTCTTCTCTTCGCTTCTCTGTGCGTTGGCTGTTATCATCACTATTCCTCGCCGTACCAGTAGTCGTAGATATATAGTAAGAGATCTAAGGGCTGGACCAGACAGGGGTATTCAAATTGACACTCCACCTCTGCGTCTTCTCGTTCTTCGCCGAATCTCGCTGCTCTCTGGTATAGCGTCAATTCTTCCTCTGGTACTTCGGGAGCAGACCTGCAATGAAAAATGCCTTTTAGTTATGGTCTAAACATTATTGCGGCAGTAATGATTCTCATGACAGTGTTTATTGCAGCTGTAATGATTCTCATGACAGTTTTATTACAGCTGTAATGATTCTCATTACAGTCTGAATGCGTTATATTAGTTGACTAAAAATTTATGTCAGACAGGTCTAAATTTCCCTAAAGTTTCAGAGCGAGAGAACGAAAGATTAGAGTTATAGGTAGGTTTCCTAATAGCTTTTTAAAATGTTTAAAGTAAAACATCACTTCAGCCGTAATGATTCTCATTACAGACTGAATACATTATTATAACCTTGCTAAATATCAATATCAGACTGTCCTAAATTCAATCAAACGTTCAGAGTGAGGGAAAGAAAGATAATATTTTTTTTATGGTGTCTACAGTAATTTCTCTTAAACACTATTGTTACCTTTTTGTTATTCTCCAG
>JANJGK010000012.1:16881920-16886129 GCA_039081455.1 Macrobrachium rosenbergii | reverse complement strand
ACTTAACGGTCGAATTACATGCTTAACGTTATGGCTTGTATTCAGATCGGAGTAATTGGGCCAATAATGCCTTTGATTTCTTAATGCTGAAAATGCGCTTTTGTTGGAGTATTGACGTAAATATGTTTTTTTTTTTAGTAATGGGAGCAGTTAGGCCATTGTTTTTTTATTCTGAGTGGCAAAGCTCTGTTTTGTCGAAAAATTTTTTTTTTTTTTTGAAGGTACAATATTTTGAAATATTCAGATTATAGATGCCAGGATAGGAAATATATATACAGTACATGATTATTATTATTATTATTATTATTATTATTATTATTATTATTATTATTATTATTATTATTATTCAGAAGATGAACCCTATTCATACGGAACAAGCCCACCGCAGGAGCCATTATAGACTTGAAATTCAAGCTTCCAAAGAATATGATGGCGTTCATTTAAGAGGTAACAGAAGGTAACAGGAAATAAAGAACGAAGGTATCAGTTATTAGAAAAGAAAAAATAAGGTAACACATTAATGAACAATTAGATAAAAATGTAAGCAAATTATTAAAATGCCAAGAGAACTGCTTTATGGGGCAGGTATTCCTCGCTGTTCTGAATTGCTCAGTGAATGTTATCTCGGAAATATAAATGCACTGGACAAGTGACCAAATAGTTTTCGTGAGTCGACCCAAACTATTTCTGAGAAAAAATGTCATTTCGGGACCAAGCTATGAAACGCGTGTGAATGAACAGTTTTACGCAAATTGATGCATTTTCGAACATGTAATGGTATGTGTAAAATCCGTAGAGTTTGTTGACTTTCGTTTTGTGAAAATTCTAGACAAAAACACTCATAGTAGAGTAGCATGAGTCTTGAAATGGAGAAACAAATCCACAGTTATGTATGAGGACATATATTTCAAAATAAATCTCTACAGAGAGCTTTCGGGAATCCGTTTAATTATAGGGAGCTTTCGGGAATATGTTCAGTTCCCCTTTTCAATCTCAGATTGAAAAGGCGTATCGAACAGATTCCCGAAAGCTTTGTAAAGATATATTTTTGAATATACGTACCCATACGTAACTATGGATTTGTTTCTTCAATCTAGACAATGGTATTTGTTTAACTGAACATGCGTATAAGTGCTTGATTAACCCATGAAATAAGGTCTGTCAATAATATTATTGTAACTATGGCAGTTTTTCTTTTATCAAGGCGGCTTCTATTGTACCTTAATGACTCCCGAACAAGGATATAAAAAGTAGCCTTAAGGTGTTTTTTATGTATATTCGCAACTTATTTTTCATCTCCTTTAATTTTACATTCCAGGAATTATTTATATTTATTATTCTTTCTTTAAATCTTCAGCTGAAAACCCTGACGGACAGTCAACAGACTATAAACACAAGCAGAGAGAGAGAGAGAGAGAGAGAGAGAGAGAGGTTATAAGGAAAGGTAATAAATACACAAAAAGGAGGAAATAGAAAATAAAACCGATACACCTGAATTCAGGAGGCGACAGCAGCAGCAGCAGAGGGCAGGAATGAATTTGCTCCCCGCTTAAACATTTGGAGATCAGGAGACTCCACAACTGCACTAGGCAAGATATTCCACATTTCAGTTGGAGCCAAGATAAAACTCCTAGCTGGAAATAGTGTCTTTTCTGGAATCGGGTTTAATGCTACTCAGTGGCCGAATTAAACCTGGAGTTTTATCTTGGCTACAACAAGAATGTGGAATAGTCTGCCTAGTGCAGTTGTCGTTTTCTGGTATCGGTTTTAACGCCTGATTTGAGGCACACGTATGAAGACGTTAGGATTTTATGATGCAACTGAGTTATTCCAACCCTCGAAGGAAATACGTCTTGAATTGCTTCAGATTTAAGCTTCTCAAAGATCGTCAGTCAACTCTGCAATATGGTTTACGTTGCAAGCTCATGGGCGTAGTCTGTCAATAGTTTGAACTGTATACCTTCAACTGTGAGGGCGTCGTCTGTCAACTGACGCGCATGAGATATGAATCATATGACACTATTTTTCATTTTGGCCGTCCATGTAGGAAAGACAGATTATTATTTTGTGATTTTGTAATGAAGCCGTCGTATTTTTTTTTTTTTAACATCGTCATGGAATTCATTCCCGTGTTTTCGTCATGGAAAGTCATTCCGTTGTTTGAATTGTGACTTAAATCTTGGTCATTGCAAAACATCTACATTTGCTTATCACTGTTTGACCTCAGTTAACAAGGGTCATTGGTATTAATGTCATTTGTTGATAATTAAGAAAATGGATGATTTTATGGGGAAAACGAATGTTCTTTCACTTCTGAGTGACCGTCGATAAACGTAGGAGAAAGACGTTGGGATAAACGGGGACAACAGCCGTTCTTTTCCAAAGGAAGAAATCGGTGCGAGTCAGGTCTGTGGCAAAGACACTTCAGAGTAAACATGAATCAAGTTTATGGAGCCCCATTTGTAGGTCTCGCCCAGAGAGAGAGAGAGAGAGAGAGAGAGAGACAGCATTGTGTTTTTGTCGTCTACTCTTGTAGGTTTTACATACATGATTTCTAGATAAGATGATTTAAGATTCTCTCTCTCTCTCTCTCTCTCTCTATATATATATATATGTGTGTGTGTGTGTGTGTGTGTGTAAAAGAGAGAGAGACGCGCGCACGAGAGGATGTTTACGTAAAGGAAGAGAGAGATGGACATATTCGGGTGGAGCATTGTCCCCCGCCTGTCAAATTGCTTAATTTTCCGCATTGGCCATGTGTACCGGTTTCGTCAACAGTCATTTCTGATAGAAGAGCAAAATCATTATGCCATTTTCGGGTGAACTATTTTCCAAGTGCGGTTTTCTGTCATTAAACGGGATTTTGGTTTTCGTCGAAATCAGTCAGGACAGCGTTTGCTGTGTACTTGTGAACGTGCAAGGATGAATGGAAATGTTTTAAAATGTAGAAAGGCCAAGGGAGTGGTATGTTTTGTTTCCTTGTGTAGCCTAGGCCTGATCGAGACGAGGAAAGGATAGTGGAAGGCGAGAAGAGAATAGAGGGAGAGGAGGGTAAGGAAAAAAACGACCGCGTTTGTTATTTACTTGTGGTCTTGTATGAATGAATAGAATTATTTTATCATTTAAAGGCCACGGAACGGAATATCATGTTTCCTTATGTAGCTCAGGCTTGCTCGAGACAAGGAAGAGGCACTGGAAGTCGAGAAGAGGAAAGAGGAAGAGGAGGGAAAGGAAAATAAGAGAAAACTAGACAAAAGAAGGGAAGAGATAAATAGATAACAAACAAGTCAAGTTGGAAGGTTTATAAACAACAAGGAATGGCATGGAAAAACAAAAGCGAAACCAAGGGAGAGAGGAGGGGAATCAAAGAGAGAGAGAGAGAGAGAGAGAGAGAGCAAAGTTGTCTAAACGTGATAATATTGTATTTACATATCAGAAAAGGGAAAATCAAAATTGAGAGAGAGAGAGAGAGAGAGAGAGAGAGAGAAGAGCTGTCTTTTCCATGCGTATCAGTAAGCAATTTCCATTGTTGTCCTCTCATTGAAGATAATTGCGTTGCCTGTAGGTCGATTTTATTTAGCGGAACATAAGCTAACTCGAATCATGTGTCATTTGCGTTTCCCACAATTTCCTGCCTTGTGTCTCCTCTCGATTACCCGGGAGATTGTTCATGCACATTTCCTATGACGTTTTGACGTATACGTCACTCCGCTTATGCAGTGCGGTCTGTTGCTTGCTAATCCTTTATTTGTGTGGTAGCGTAGAAAGTAGCTTATTAAGTTAACTCATCCGTATCCACATCTGTTTTGTCTGTGTTCGTCTGCCTGTCTGTGGCTTCATCTTATTATTATTAGTATCATTATCACTATTATTATTATTATTGGAGAAACAAATCCACAGTTATTTATGGGTACGTATATTTAAAAATGAATATCTGCAGAGAGCTTTCGGGAATCTGTTCGATTCCCCTTTTCAGTCTGGCGCGGTGATGTAAAAACACTGACCAAGTAAACATAAACCATAAACAACTTCACTTGTTTTGAGTCTTTTTATGTTTTACTTGGTCAGTGTTTTAACAACACCGCGCCAGATTGAAAAGGGGAATCGAACAGAATCCCGAAAGCCTTCTGGAAATATTTATTTGTAAATATACGTGCCCGTAAGTAACTGTGGATTTGTTTCTCCATCTCAAGGCTCATGCTACCATGA
>JANJGK010000012.1:16859420-16876920 GCA_039081455.1 Macrobrachium rosenbergii | reverse complement strand
AGTAAACCACAATATATATATATATATATATATATGTATATATATATATATACTGTATATATATATGTATATATATTTATATATATTTATTATGAATATATATTTCCTCTAGTTTTCACTTTTTACTTCTCGAATTCTTCTCACTATTTGGATACGCTTGTCTCTACAAAGCTTGAGATCCAAATGCAAAAATATGAAGCACTTCTGAAGCCCGTAGCAGGATTCGAACCCGCATCTGGAGTATCAGAGTATATATATATATATATATATACATATATCTATATATATGTATGTATATATGTATGTATATATATATTTATATATATATATATGTATATATACTGTGTGTATATATAATACATACATACTGTGCATACATGTATATATTATATATATATATGTTTATATGTAATACATATATGTATATGAATATATACTGTATATATATATAATATATATATATATATATATATATATACATACATATATACACATATACAACTGCATTGAGACCTTGCTCTCTTGAACAGGACTTGTCTGAAAAGTTCTAAGTAATTTGGTTCGCCTACCAGAGGGGAGATAGCGCTGCGGTTGCCCCACGGAAACCAAAGCGAGAGGGAGAAAGAAGTCCGCCCTGTGGGGACCCGCTAATGAATAAGAATCTAGCAGACGACATGATGCTTTGGAAAATGGTGGTTGGATTGTTCTGCAAGACTAATGATTGCCTCATCTTTTGAGAGAGAGAGAGAGAGAGAGAGAGAGAGACTTTCCTCTCTTGATCTTAGAATGAAGAGAGAGAGAGAGAGAGAGAGAGAGAACTTCCCTGTCTTGATTTAGAATGATGAGAGAGAGAGAGAGAGAGAGAACTTCCCTGTCTTGATTTAGAATGACGAGAGAAAGAGAGAGAACTTTCCTGTCTTGATCTTAGAATGACGTGAGAGAGAGAGAGAGAGAGAGAGGTGTTCCTTCTTCAGTCATCGACAACAGTGGACCCTGGTGTCTTCTAGTGGACGAGAAGGTTAAAGTAAGGATGGTTTGATGTCTCTCGGGAGATACCAGGAAATCAACCCAAAATTGCGAGTCGCTGGAAACAAAAATGGTGAATAGATTAAGGGGTAGTAACGCCAGCATTCGGTAACTTCCGAATTTGTCTTGTGGTACGTTCGTCTGGTCTCGCAAATGATAAGCCTGAAGGGGAGTGACTAAGGCCCTTTTCTTACTGCTACGAGGTAGCGGCCCGTTAGATCAAATTTTCTGGTCGTATAAACGACAAAAAAACAGTAAAAAATGCGCCGAAGTTTCTTCGGCGCATCCGAGTTTTCTGTACAGCGTATAATGCTTTATGAAACTCTCAGCCATGGCCCATGAAACTCAGCCGCGATCCATGAAACTTCCAGCCACGGTCCTGCGGTGGCCTATGTTATTGGCACCTATAGCGGTGCCAGATGCACGATCATGACTAACTTTAACCTTAAATAAAATAAAAACTACTAAGGCTAGAGGGCTGCAATTTGGTATGTTTCATGATTGGAGGGTGGATGATCAACATACCAATTTGCAGCCTCTAGCCTCAGTAGTTTTTAAGATCTGAGGGTTGGCAGAAAAAGTGCAGACGGGCAGACAAAGCCATCTCAGTAGTTTTCTTTTGCAGAAAACTAAAAAGGCATCTTTGAGCATCATTCTGCTTCTACTAGCTACAATTGCTTCATGGAAAAAATTGGGTAACACCTTTTCCGTCCAAGAAAAATTTCTACTCGTATAAACGAGGGTAAAAAATACAGGGATTTTTTTTTAGCGTCATTCTGGTTCTAGTAGCGACAGTTGCTTCACTGGAAAAGTTGGGTGACACCGTTTCCGTCCAGGGGAAAATCCTGAAGGTTTTCCTTGGAAACCGGTGAGTGTAAACGAGCCCTGTGATGTACTTGCCTTGTCATTTCTCCACGCCCTAGTGAGCGCACAGGAACCTGGCCGGACATTTCGGAGAAATTAGGGCGTCATTCTGGAGAAAAATTTTAATTCGTAGCTATCGGACATTTCGGGGGAAATTAGGGCGACATTTCTGGAAAAATTTTTAATTCGTAACTATTGTCCGGAACTCCAGTCAGGGAAAACTCGGCCCTGCATTTGCTTGTCACGTGAAACTCGACGCATTGTAATTTCGGGTTTCAAGAGCGACGTTCTATAAAAGAATCAAATAATGAAGGTGAGCTCAGTTCCTGACAACGAGAGAGTTTGCGAAAAATATAAATTCTTTCTTTCCATTAATATGTAGTTAGGTCTTCTTGTCGAAAAAAGAAGGTAAATTAGATATACGGGACACGTAACTGATGCACCTTTTCTAATTACCTCATCTGTCGAGGGGAGGAGGAGAGGGGTGTGTGTTTGTGTGTGTGTGTGTTTTTGTGTGTTTATGTTGGGGTGGGGGGGGGGATAGGGGGGATCCACCTCTCGAAGCATTACTGCGTAACTGCATATACCAGGCCCCTCCATATGGCTTCTTCGAACTAAATGAAACCATTCTCGCGTAATTAGATAATCTAAGGACGGACCGTTATTCACTTGATAATTCCGATCGTGTCAAAGCCATAAAGGTGTTAAAAAATTTATTAAACCGATCGTATAAAAATAATAAAATTCACGCTTTTCGTGGTCACGTAACTCTTGTCCTCTTTCATAAGTTGTCATTTCAATTCAAGGCTAAACGGTCTCATGAAGACACTCGGATTTTTTTGAAGATATTACAGATAATTCTCTCTCTCTCTCTCTCTCTCTCTCACAGAAGAAGGATGAAGATACTCTCTCAAGCACTCCACGTAATCTTCCTCTTTGCCAAAAATGTTTTATGTAATCTCTGCACGGGAAGGTTGTACAATCTGTGTGTGTGTGTGTGTGCAGAAGAAGGTTGCAGAATGTAGATGCTCTTTCAAACACCCCGTGTCATCTTCCTCTCTGCCAAAAATGTTTCATGCCATATCTCTGCACAGAAGTCATAGAATCTCTCTCTCTCTCTCTCTCTCTCTCTCTCGTTATCCCAGACCACGAGAGTGTAATGATAGGTTGGTCAGTTGGTCGTGGAAAGACAAATAGTTGAACAGTGGTGCCGTCTGTTGGTCGGTGGTGAAGTTATCATTGTCAACAGCGGTTGTTTAGATATATGGACGTGTTTTGTTCAGCGCGTTGATCAGGTTCAAAAGAAGACGCCGCATCTCTTTCTCTTGTTGTCCGCTACTGTACAGGATCTCTAAGTGGGGTTTCAACCCCCCTCACCCCCCGGAGATGTACATGAGATGGTTTTTATTTGAGAGAGAGAGAGAGAGAGAGAGAGAGAGAGAGTTTTTAGTTAAAATAGATCCACAGCTTTTTCTCTTTTATTTTTCGTGTATGAATGTATACATATATATATATATACATTATACATACATACATATATATATATATATATATACATACATACATACTGTATATTATCATAAAGCTACAATTATCGTTTAATATCCATTTCACGCACTTCGGGAGTATCCCCAAAGGGGAATTATCATCGAAGGAGAATTTTTTAAAGTGATAAATGGATCGGTACTGAAGAATCTCAAACACTCGACACAGTACCTTCCAGTGACTCCAGTCCACGGTAACCACTATATATATAAATATATATATATTAACACAGTGGTTACCGTGGACTGGAATCATTGGAAAGTGCTGTGTCGAGTGTTCGAGATTCTTCAGTACCGATCCATTTATCACTGTAAAAAATTCCCCTTCGATGATAATTCTCCTTTGGGGATACTCCCGAAGTAGCGTGGAATGGATATATGAATACCCGTTAAGCTCACTCATGAGACACGAAAAATAAAAGAGAAAATGTTATGGACCTATTTTAACTAAATCTCTCTCTCTCTCTCTCTCTCTCTCTCTATCTCTCTCTCTCTCTCTCTCTCTCTCTCATATATATATATATAGAGAGAGAAAGCAACAATGATCATGATGTCATTATTAATCCCCTACTGCCAACCATATATTTCAGTTTAGTTGATATATAATCCATCGGTTATCTGATGTTGTAGTAATGGAGGCGCAGGCGCATTGGAGGTGGGAGTCCTGATAGCCAAAGGTTAAGAATCCTTAAGCTACAACTATTAATGCAATGACCACTTGCCTTTCTTGAAGCGCAATATCTTCATTTTCTTATGATTTTTCATTTGTTATTCATTATGCATGAACTTTTATGACTTTTATATATTTATCTATTAATTTATTGATTTATTTCTTTCTGTATTTCCTATTATCTTCTGTCACTTCTTACTTTCCACCCTCTCCTAACAATTGGGTCAACATTTTCGGTGTTGATTGACCTCATCATAGGTCAACGTCGCTTAACCTTTGGCCTAAATACTATATTTCAGTTTCAAAAGTAGGAAGAATAATTTTTTTTTTTTTTTTTACTTTGGTACGAATTCATCGATTCGCCATTTTGTTCTCGAAATATTTCTGTGGTGACGATGGTTGGGGGAACCTGTTTAGTGGACCCAAAGGACTGACGTGAAAAACTGGACCAAAAGGTTCTTTTTTCTTCGAGTGGCCCTCTTCCTAAATTGTCAGTTTTAACGGAAGAGCGAATGTTTGTTCTTCGTCATTGCAAATGGCTGCATAGGGTTGCAGGTGATTTTGTATGTTATTCATAGGCCTACTGGTACACAATTTGCCCCAGCTACCACCGTCTGTCTTTCAACACACTCACGCGCGCACACACACACACACGCTCACATCTATATTCCCGATAGAGGGAGACTCGTATTCATTGCGCCTTCGTTGACCTAAGCAGCGAATATAGTTGGTGGCAGATAGACGACTGTGATAGGCTGCAGGTGTGTTGAAGAAGGGCAGGTGTCTTGTAATTCCATCCCAATAAGATATATATATATATATATATATATATATATATATATATATATATATATATATATATATAATATATATACTGTACATCTTATATTATAAATAAATGTGTATATGTACATATATATGTATATGTATATATGTGCATACATACATACATACGTACCTATATATATTTATATATATATATATATGTGTGTGTGTGTGTGTGTGTGTGTAAATGTGTATACATATATTATAAATATGTATATGTATCTATATATATATATATATATATATATATTATAAATATGTATATATATATATATATATATATATATATATATATATATATATATATATATATATATATTATATATATATATATATATATAGATAGATAAAATGTGTGTTTTTAAAATTTTTCGGTGTTGTATGTAAATTAAACTGAATTACAGTCAGAATAGTCCGATGTTCTCACGTAATGATAAAGTTTTCTTCCAAAAAGTCCACATTTAATCCGGGTTGTAATTCTGAATTCTGTCGCAGACGTCCAGTTATTTTTCTTAATCTTATTTTTTCTGTTCCTCACTTCTTGGCCATGTAATTTTATGCGCTTTCGTTTAAAAAGTGGATCAATTTTCCCTTATGGGTTGAAACTGTAAGGGGCGTACAGATTTCTCACCTTTTTTGGAGGTTCAAGTTTAACGACCTCATTATTAAGCGAATCTGCGTGGCCGTCTTTCATATTCTCACAATTCAGGTTTACAAAAGAGCGAGCCATCTTTAACTATCTCGGTAAAGTAAGCAAATAAGTCCGTGATAATTCTCCTTTTGGGAATTTATGTTTTAACTTTTTTTTTCGGACAAATAACGGTCTGACACTTTTCACTTTGGAAAGTTTCCTAATTGTATCTCTGTATACGAGGATGTAACTGACTGGAGATTGGATAAAGATAAAAGTGTTATACTTTGATCTATCTCTAATTTATAATCCCTTTGATCTATCTCTCATTTATAATCCCGCTTCTTAAATCAGTTAAATTTAGAATATATATATATATATATATATATATATATATATATATATATATATATATATATATATATATATATATATATATATACAAGTATAAGTGTATGTATACATATATGTATATATTAAATGCATATAATATATATATATATATATATATGCGTATATATATATAATATATATTAATATATATATATATATACATATGTATAAGCAGATATATATATAATGATATATATATATATATCATTATATATATATATATATATATATATATATATATATATATATATATATATATATATATCACTAAGTCCACTAATTCGTGCTGTATTGGATATATATATATATATATATATATATATATATATATATATATATATATATATATATATATATATACAGTATATATATATATATATATATATATATATAGATATAGATATATACAATAAGCATTACTTACGGTTCTTTGCAGCGTCCCTTAGGTCCCTAGCTGCAGCCCCTATCATTCCTTTTGCTATACCTCCTTTCACATTCTCTTTTTTCCATCTTTCTTTCCTGAACTCTCTCCTAATAGTTGATTCATAGTGCAACTGCAAGGTTTTCCTCCTGTTTACACCTTTCAAACCCTCTTTACTATCAATTTCCGTTTCAGAGCTGAATGTCCCCAACTTAGGTCTCGGCGCTCGCTTAGCCTTTTGCCTAAATTCTGTATTCTGTTCTATTCTACTCATTGAGCGCAATGGATTCATTTTACTAGATATAAATAGTGCTTGAACGTGCACAATTAATTATGTTTCTCAGTGGATTCATTTTACTAGATATTAATATTGCTCGAACGTGCACAGTTAATTATGTTAAGAGTACGAGTGACGAAAACCTGTCGATTGAAATGCAGGCACAGGCGTCAGTGACTGAGGTGGTCACGTGACGCCCGATAACCATTCATCAATCTAAACGCTGCGTGCAATTGATAAAACTCAGAAAGGAAGAAGGACCTCATCCAGGGGTCGTTGTAGACGAGGACGGGGACTAACAAATGATTCCATGCCTGACGATGAGGCTCATCAGTTACGCTAATGTAGTAATTATTGCTGTAACTTATAAGCATGAAGAAGAAGATTTCTCGTGGCGGCCTCCTGCGCCTGCGCTCTGGAGATGAGCGAGAATGTGTTGCTTTATTGGTTGCAGTATTTCTTTCTCTCTTTAAACCTGCTGAAAATCCTTATGGAGAGAGTCAGCAGGCTATAATTAACCCAAGAGGACCCCAAAGGGAAATCAGCCTGCAGAGAGAGCGAGACAAGTTGTAGGAAAACGTGATATTTAAATAAACTTGAGTGAATAGAAATTAAGACCGGTACACCTGAATCCAGGAGAGGTCGCAGCAGCGGAGAGCAGGGATGCTCTTGCCCCTCTTCAAAGCGTATGGAGATCAGAAGGTTCCACTAGGCAGACTATTCTTCCACATTTTTAGTTGTAGCCAAAGTTCCTCTGTTACTTCTGCTCAAGTTTGTCTGGCCTGCTTAGCTCTTTTGGTCTTCTGAATAATAATATAATAATGATAATAATGTATTATTTTGTCGGTCAGGTAAACTTTGTTTCATGTCAGTGAACGCTAACGCGGATTTGTTTGTGCGTTGCCATTTCTGCTCTTATCCCGCCATACACGAGGGTCTTCTATTCTGTGAGGGTTTAGGTGTGTAATATATAGAAATGTTTCCTCATGTTAAAAACCAATGCCCACAGGAAATTAGTCATTGACCCCTTATTTGAGTTTTTTTTCATGTGAATTGGTTAATTTCCCACAAGTGCACCTGGCCTGTGACTGGGAAGATCTCTCTCTCTCTCTCTCTCTCTCTCTCTCTCTCTCTCTCTCTCTCTCTCTCTCTCTCTCTCTCTCTCTCTCTCTCTCTTATAATATATATATATATATACATATATATGTATATATGTATATTAACGGTGAGAATAATGTATGGATTAAGATAAATGCATCACAAAAGAAACACTAAGAAGTAGCATCTCAGAACCCTTTCCTTTTTTTTTTTTAAAGATTAAGTTCTTCAGCATCCAAAGCACTATCAGGGAGACTGTGTCCCGCTGTTCCACAATCACCCGAATATATGTACTCTTCTGTTTTGTAGTTTTCTGTAAAAGAAAACTGTTGAGATGGCTTTGTCTGTCCATCGGCGCTTTTTCTGTCCGCCCTCAGATCTTAAAAACTACCGAGGCTAGAGGACTGCAAATTGGTATGTTGATCATCCACCCTCCAATCATCAAACATACCAATTTGCAGCCCTTTAGCATCAGTAGTTTTTTTTTTATTTTATTTAAGGTTAAAGTTAGCCAAGATCGTACGTTTGGCAGCGCAACAGACAGGCTACCACGGCCGGCTGAGAGTTTCTTGGGCCGTGGCTGAGAGTTTCTTATAGCATTATACGCTGTTCAGAAAACTTGATTGCGCCGAAGGAACTTTGGCGTCTCTTTTTATTATTTTGTCCCGAGACGTCTCCGTCAGTGTTTTGACTTCAGGACACTTCTCTCACCTTCGGTCAGTGGAAGACAAGGAGCTGTACAGTATGGCCGTCATGCTTGCCGCTTCCGAGAAATACACTTAAAATTACAGCTTGAGACCCCCTCGGGAGTGACAGATGCAGGAAGGAAGCGACGTTTATGCTTGCCTGAGGCTGTGCGGTCAAACCAGAAGGGATGCGCATGCCTGAACTGCCTCCTTTTTCGGGATTAAAGTCCCTCGTAGCGTTACGAATTTGCCTTCATCGCGTTGTGCTTTTAGTTTCTGTGAAAGAAAACTATTGTGCCGACTTTGTCTGTCGTCTGCACTTTTTCTGTCCGCCCTCAGATCTTAAAAACTATTGAGGCTAGAGGGCTGCAAATTGGTATGTTGATCGTCCACCCTCCAATCATCAAACATAACAAATTGCAGCCCTCTAGCCTCCTCAGTAGTTTTTATTTTATTGAAGGTTCAAGTTAGGCATAATCGTGGTTCTGGCAACTATGTAGGATAGGCCACCACCGGCCCGTGGTTAAAGTTTCATGGGTCGCGGCTCATACAGCATTATACCGAGACCACCGAAAGATAGATCTGTTTTCGGTAGCCTTGATTATACGCTGTAGCGGCTGTACAGAAAGCTCGACTGCACCGAAGAAACTTCGGCGCATTTTGTACTTGTTTATTATTTTTATTGTTGCCTCTGCCAGAGCGGTTGGACGTAGGTTATAAAATGTATGTGTTTTATAAATTGTATATGTTTTAACTGTCTGTGTCCGTTTGTTTGTCCGTCCACGGTATAACGTGTAAAGTTCGCTATGGACTCAGGGAAGGGTTATGTAAGATTTTCAGTGAAATGTTGCATAGAGGTGCACAAAGGATGAGCTGACTACAGTCCGGATTCAACTGTAAATACAGGATTAAACAGAATTTAATCTTTGTACGATTGTGCCATTTCTATCAAACGAATAGGAAGATCTATAAGCTTTCAGCTTGATCCGGACAGCTAATAAATTCAAATTTTATTCACGTGGGCTTCTTGAGCAAACTCCTACGTAATAAAACGTCCATAGTATTATGTAAACAAATAACACTAGATGGAGACGAAAATATAACTGAATGATAATGAAAATAAGAAGTAAGTAACAATAGATAACGCAGCAAATGAATTAATATATACATGAATTTGTATCGTTATAAAAATATGGAACAATAAGATTTTAGGGGTGGTTTACATTACTTGCAAGGGCCATGCGACCATTGCCTTTGTTTTTCTTGTTCGTGTTTGTGTTCCCGTGTTTGTTTGTTTATTTGATTTATTTATTCTCCCATTTTCTAGTGTCCGGAAGCTCAGTTTGAAAGCTAATGGCATTTAAGCTGGTTTCAAATGAATATAGATCGGTTTTGAATAATAATAATAATAATAATAATAATAATAATAATACACCGTATTCAAATGGTTGTCATTCTTCGTTTAAAAATTATTGTAATATAACTCGAATTAGGAACATCGGTATGTTTTGAATAATAATAATAATAATAATAATAATAATAATAATAATAATAATAATAATAATAATAATAATACACCATATTCAAATGGTTGTCATTCGTCGCTTAAAAATTATTGTAATATACTGTGCAGTAACTCCAGTTAGGACTATCGGTCGATTTTGAAGAATAATAATTATAATAATACTCCCTATTCAAATGGCTGTCATTCTTCGTTTATAGATTATTATAATATAACTGATTAGGAATATCGGTCAGTTTTGAAGAATAATGATTATAATAATACATCCTACTCAGATGGTTGTCGTTCTTCGTTTAAAAGTGGTTTTAACATAACTCTGATTACTAATTGCTAAATTAAAAGAGCAGCCATGCACTGGGATTGCATTCAGTTCTGTGCATCGGAGGAGTTGCATGCATTAGCAATTGCATCGAGTTTGGGAGCAGCAGCCAATGGCAAAAGAAAGAGTCACTCCCTTGGTAAACAAACTGGAATGACTGAGTTAATTGTGCTTTTTTTCTTCGGTGATTAAACATCAAGAAGGCTCGTGTATTGGCTTTTCCTCTCTCGCTCTCTCATTCACACACACACACACATGTATAAATATGTGTGTATATATGTATATTATATATGTATATACACACACACGCGCGCGCGCGCGCGCACACACACACACACACACACACACACACACACACACACACACACACACACGTATGTGCGATCCCTTTATGTGGAGGTTCACAAAGATATTTCGTATAACAATAACTTAATGGAAATAGTAGTACTACATTTTTTAGAGTTGAAAGCTCTTAACTTTTTTTCTCTTTGATTCTTGATTTAATTTTTTGGGGGGAGGGCGGGGACGCTTGGCTGAGTAAGGGCACTGTATTGTCCACCTCATGATCCTCCATTGTAGAGTTACAGAGGAAAATTATCAAAACCTAAGTATGTGTTCAAAGTTTTGAAATGTCAGAAGATTGATTTCTGATCTAAGGCCAAGAGCACAAATCACCTCTGTCATTGTAGAATTACAAGTGAAAATATAAAAACGTAAGTATAAGTTTAAAGTGATGAAATGTCGGAAGACTGAGTTCTCATTTAAGGCCAAAAGCACGCTTCACGCTTTCATTTTATTTTCCTCCATTTTTAGTCTACTGTAACTCTCGCATTGCATCTGCAATGGACTGGTGTGAGATTTACTGCCGTTACCGCTCTCGCTTACCTATTTGGGTCACTTCTCCAGGCCCCAGCTCTCTATTAAGGACCATGAGATGATTACATAAGACCCTCGTACGAAGAAGCCATATTGGCCAAAATGATGCTATTTAGCTCGGGGAAAGAGACGAAGAAATTGAGAAACTCTTTCGGGTTCTTGGTGTTACTGCCTGCAACTGAGGCTACCCTGTCTTATATCTAGCTTTCTTTTTTCTATCGTTTTTCGGATCTTTCCTAGATAGTGACCCCCAAGGGTTTTAAACCGGTATGTATTCACCTTTGCGGCGTGTTTAGTACAAGCCCGTTGCGGATTACAGTGAAAACATAGACAAAAGACTGTGAATATCATAAAGATAATGACCCTAAGAAATATTAGTCCTAGATAACGACCCCCGAACTTTGCTGGGAATCACTATCTGGGAAAGATAACTTTTATCTTTCGCCAGGGTCGTCTACGTTTGACGAATACCTTGACAGCGCTGTTTTAAATACTGCAAACCTTCAACATAATATTTTTTTATATTTTCGCTTCGGATTTTCTACATTCAGGTGTTTCTCAAAGTTGCAATTTGTCTTTTACTATTATTGTTACTGGATATGTTATCTTCCTCAGGCTGTATCCAGACACCTTTATTCTTCCTTCCTTCTTCTATTTTGTTGTCCAACCTCTTTAACTCTTACTTCTTAGAGCAACTGTTGGGTTGTTTCCCAGTTCCACATTTAGATCCTTGTACTTCATCTCTTACTTTCGGGATTCCTTCATCTTGCTGTCCAATCACTCAAACTCTGTCTTTTTGCTCCCCCTTATATTGGAGCTGAATGGCCGAAAGTGCCCCAGTGCTTGGCTTGACAGCTTAAATTTCACTTACATAGATCTGGCTTAAGAGATTTGCTAACACAGGAACTGTAATGGCTCTTAAGAATATTTTTGTCTTTCTGACATCATCTGATGGCGGGAGGATAGTGAAACTCTGCAGTTCTGACTCCTGAGGTCTGTGGCAAGTTACTGAGGGTTTTTTTTCTCTTCGTACTACACCAAGCAAGTTTTTCTCTCTCCTGTTTTGGGAAGGAGGGGGGAGCCAAGGGGGGTTTCATGCGTAGTTTCATTCTGCCCCTTTATCTCTCTCTCTCTCTCTCTCTCTCTCTGAGTCCTCTGATCGTGTTAGAATCCGGCCGCGTTCATTGGTCTAATAGATCTCGCTGAAAACGGTTCGCCTGTCATTGTTTTGTTCTTAGCGGTCGCTCGCGTCCGCAGGTTCAGGATTTTCTTGGCGCACTGTAGATCCAGCTCTACGTTTTTTTTTTTTTTTTTTTTTTTGTTATGAAGAGCAGAGGTTCTGCTCTTCATCCTAGAGTTAGAGCGGCGACATCACTTAATTATGGTCGATTTTTTATATTATATATATATATATATATATATATATATATATATATATATATATATATATATATATATATATATATATATGTAATGCTGCGATTTAAAATGTGTGATCACGTGATCATGAACCAACTTCGTAAATGAACCGATGTCTCTTAAAAATTTTTCTATAGTTTCACTACCTGGTTATATTATTATTATTATTATTATTATTATTATTATTATTATTATTATTATTATTATTATTATTCAGAAGATGAACCCTATTCATATGGAACAAGCCCATCACAGGGGTCATTGACTTGAAATTCAAGCCTACAAAGAGCATTAAGGTGTTCATTTTTAAGTAGCAGAAGGTAATAGGAAATATAGAAAGAGCAGATCAGTTGTTAGAAGAGAAAAAATAGATTGACAGTTTAATAAATAAATAGATAAAATATAAGTAAACCCCGACGTCATCCATAAATTCAGCAATAGATGCATGAGGCATGTATGAAAAAAATCGGGGTCACCGCGCCCTAATACACACGTAATGAGAGAGAGAGAGAGAGAGAGAGAGAGAGAGAGAGATATTCCATACTAGGAAGATCGTCCTTCTTGCGACCACGCCCCTTTTCTCTCCCCGCGGGCGGAGAAATGGGGGTGGGATGGGCGGACGGCTGCCCGATGGTGCGTGGGTGGATAATCTGGAAGTTATGTAATGGTGGGTGTGGTGGGAATTTCCTCGTGTGCTGAGCCGGGTAGATTTCTATGATGCTAATTGTTTTGTTCCTCTGGGTTTTATTAAGTGATTATTCAGCTTGTTCGGGAAGTTGCTGCGATCGGATGAGTTTTTGTATCGTGTGTTTTTCTTGTTTCGTGATGTTTTTGCTTAATTTTCTTGTTGATTTTTTTTATTGGTTTTTACTTAAAAAATCATTCGGTTCGTTTTTCAATTTTTATTAATTTTTTCCTGTTTTTTATTTCGTTTTTTATTGATTTTTTTTACTGATTTTCTAAAATTATCAATCATTCGAATAATTTTTCAGTTTTATTCTGCATTTCGTGTTTGTTTATTTTTTATTAATTTTTTTTTACTAATTTTTTAAAATTATCAATCATTTGATTCATTTATCAATTTTTATTTTTATTTCGTGTTATTTAAAAAAAAAATATTGATATTTCTTTTACTGATTTTTTATTATAAGTGATTCGATTCATTGTTTGTTTTTATGCTCTCCTTAATTATAAATCACTAGAATCATTTTTCAATTTGTATTCGTTCCTTATTCATGGGTTTTATGTGTTTCTGTATTTAATAACAAATATTGACTAATATTCACGTCGGCGTTTTTCGGTCGTGTATTTTTCGTGTTTCGTGGTTTTTCAATTGATGTTTTTTATCGATTTTTAAAATCAGTCATTCAGAATATTTTAGATTTTTTTTATGTATTCATGAATGTTATTCGTGGTTTTTGCATTCGGTATATAATATTTTATTTTGTCCAATGTTCATGTCAAGGTTTTTAAACACGGTAGTTCTCAAAGATGGTTTTTTCTTTCTTTCTGACGTTAACAAATCAGTGGTGTTGCTGCCTTCACCCATTCGGGGGGAACAGGTTTTCTGATTTGCATAATCGTGCGCGCTCACAGATATATAAGGGTCATATTCACTGCTGTGTGTAGTACATATTTCAAGACGTCGTTTGGAAATGAACGTATATATTATATTCGTCATACTTTACGTGCATATTTATATCTAGAAGTTTTGACATTTTATATATATGTGTGTATTTATATTACACACACACACACACACACACACACACACACACACACATATATATATATATATATATATATATATATATATATATATATATATATATATATATATATATATATATAGGGGTAGCCCCAGAGAAGAATCATAAAATGGTCATTGCCACACATAGGCTACACTGCTGAACCGTAGATGAACTTCGCATTACAGAAAACTCGCCCTACATCAGAAGTTTCATGTGTTGTAGAGAGAGCTCATAAACAGGTCGTCTGACCCACAAACACGGATTTTTATATATATAATATATATATATATATATATATATATATATATATATATATATATATATATATATATATATATATATATATATATATATATATATATATATAGAAAGAGAGAGAGAGAGAGAGAGAGAAGTCTGTGTACGTGTGTAGCGGCTATATTTCCTACATTAAACGTCCGCGCTGAATAGATATAGAAATGCATGAAACAAGCGCAAAAAGAACTAATATAATTTAGGCTGTAACATTAAACGACATTAAGACCTAATGGCAGTCCAGTAGAGGACAGTGCAATCTCACTTCTGCAAAGTCCATTACTTCTTGAATAAACACATCACGTCGGGATCAGCCTACCCCACAATTTGTATAACACACTGGTGTGCATGCCAAGACCTCAAGTTTGGACCTCTCGACACCTCAGTGGGTTTCGTGGAAAATGACTTAAAATAGAAAAAGGGTTTTATAACATTACTGCTCCGATATATTCTCTTGTTTTGATGCAGAATATAAATCAGATTGAAATTTAATAACAAATGGGATCTTTCACATTCACATTGATCCCCGATCTTCTTCTCCTGCCGAGAGCGACTGACCAGATTTACTGAACAGCAGCAGCACCAGTGTGCAGTAAATGTGTCTCGCTGTGGACCCTCTCAGTTCCAGATGTTCTAATTTATTCCTCACACCGTTGGAGTGTGGAACAGCCTCCCTTGGGATGTTGTGCAATTGGCACCTTAGAAGTTTAAGCGAAGATGCAGCGCAATACTACCCTTAAGCAATTCTCTTTGTATTTTAATAATTCAATTTTTTAAATCTATTTATTTATGTGTTAATTTATTTTTTCTGTTCTAATAGCTGATCTCTTCTTTCTGTATTTTCTATTCCCTTCTGTTACTTCTTTCAAATGAACACCATATTCAAGTTAATAGCCCCTGTGGGCTAGTTCCATATGAACAGGGTTCATCATCTGCATAATAATAATAATAAAAATAATAATAATAATAATAATAATAATAATAATAATAATAATAATAATTTTATATGACTTATGTCATTTATTCACTTATTTTAGTGCATAAAATACATGAAATCGAAAGACCCAACGTCATGCTTTGACATTCTGTAAGAGTATTCTTTCGATTTAGATCCGTGTCATCATTAGAATTTCGCGGAGGATTCGACTTTTTGCCACTAGTCTTTTGGCCACATCTCTCACCATATCCGACGGTAATACTTTGTATTTTGGTCATCAGGATAACACAAAATGACGGAACTATTATCGAGAGATGTAGCCAAAAGACTAGTGGCAATAAGTCGAATCCTCATTGGAATTCTATTGACGACAGGGATCTCAATCGAAAGAATACTCTAAAAGTATATTAAAGCATGACGTTGGATCTTTCGATTTCATTTATTCTATGCATCAAAATAAGTGAATAACTGACATAAGTCATATAAAATTATTATTATTATTATTATTATTATTATTATTATGCAGAAGAAGAATCCTATTCATATGGAAATAGCCCACAATGGCTATTAACTTGAGTATCGTGTTCATTTGAAAGAAGTAACAGAAGGTGACAGGGAATACAGAAAGAAGAAATCAGCTGTTAGAACAGAAGAAATAAATTAACAAATAAATAAATAAATAGATAAAATATGTTTGTAAAAACATGAAGGGAAATCATCATGCAAATTCTATAATAATGTGCCATGCACCCCCCTCAGCTGTTGGTCGAGTCGGTGAAATGTTATGTACTCTTAACAGGGGAGTGGGCCAATTTTTCATGCCGTCTTAGTCATGCAAATGGGCCTCGCTCTAGCTTCTTTCGTGTTTTCCTCTTGATGTTATCATGGAGGTTACAACAGAGAGAAAAATATACGGTAGAGAGAGAGAGAGAGAGAGAGAGAGAGAGAGAGAGAGAGAGAGAGAGAGAGGTTGGTTTCTTTGGGTGTGGAACAACTGAGAATTCTCCTTTCTCTCATTCATTATACGGTCTTTGGCTTTCAAACGCCGACAGAGAAAGAAAAATACACAAGAGAGAGAGAGAGAGAGAGAGAGAGAGAGAGAGAGAGAGAGAGAGGTTGGTTAGGTCCATCTAGTGTGGAGCAATGGAGAATTCCCCTTACTCTCATTCAGGAATCCATATTATATGGTCTTTGGTTCACAAACGCCCCGCTGAAACATATTCTTAGGTCCCTAACAACTTGGCCCCATAGGGGGTAGTGCAACCAGTGCACCTCACGTGGTACACTGAAGGCGTTACTTAAGGTTCTTGTGGGGGTCCCTTCGGCTCCTAGCTGCAACCCCTTTCATTCCTTTGACTGCATCTCCGTTCATATTCTCTTCTTTCCATCTTACTTTTCACCCTCCCTCTCCTAACAATTGTTTCATAGTGCAATTGCGAGGTTTTCCTCCTGTTACACCCTTAAGGCCTTTTTATTCTCAATTTCCATTACAGCTCTGAATAACCTCATAGCTTGACCTTTGGCTTGAATTTTGTTGCCAATTCCAGTTCTTAACAACCTATCATGCATGCTTTGTTTTGCCCATTTATAATCCATGTGCCTGGCTTTCCATCCCACAAGATACGTCAGATCCCATATCGGTCAGTGACACCGTTATGTCGCCTATTGCATTTTAGAGCACGTCTTAGGGTTTGGCCTTATGTGCTCTCATCCATTTGCCAAGCGGCCATCGGGTCTCGTGGTTCCTTTATAGCAAAGACGCTTCTTTTTGCCTAATTGCATAAACTCCATTGTATGAGTATTATTTTCTGTTTGTAAAAATATGATATTCAGCAGTATGCATTTTTCCCTGTAGAATCGTTGGCTTTAGAATCTATGTAAAAAAAAAAAATGATATTCATCAGTATGCATTTTCCCTGTAGAATCGTTGACTCCAGAATCGATGTT
>JANJGK010000012.1:16844420-16854420 GCA_039081455.1 Macrobrachium rosenbergii | reverse complement strand
TTGTGCAGTGATTCCCTAATAATATGGTCTTTGCTCTAAAGTTTCATTATTGTTGACTCCTCTCTCAAAACGTAGAAGGCATTTATAAGCACAGTCAGGTTACTGCCAGGCTCTGCTGTAACGGTCAAATTGTCCCCCATCCATTTCTTATGCACTACCTCACAAAAATGCTCCGCTTAGCATTGCCTTTCATCTCCTCCTCCTCCTCCTCCTCCTCCTCCTCCTCCTCCTCCTCCTCCTCCTCCTCCTCCTCCTCCTCCTCCTCCTCCTCCTCCTCCTCTTCTTCTGGTATTGTTATTGACCCATTCCTCCTTTTGACACGTAATTTCCCCCTGACACCATTGTTGTTCCCCGAATACGTGGCATCGTCAACATCATCAGCCCCTTGTCCCTAATTTTGTCTCTTATCTCCTTCTTGACCTTCGTTCAACTTCGCTATCCACTCTCGAGTAATTAGCACGGCCCATTTTGCCGTTCTTCATCTCCTCCCTGAAGTTTTGTGATATTTGTACCTTTTGTTTTTGTTTATTTATTATTGTATCGCAGGTCTCGTTAGTTATCCAAGGTTCTGTCATTATTTTCGTTTCCAGTCTTTCCTAGACATTCCTTAGCCATCAGACACACGCATATATATATATATATATATATATATATATATATATATATATATATATATATATATATATATATATATATATATATATATATGTGTGTGTGTGTGTGTGTGTGTGTGTGTGTGTGTGTAAATAAATTATATAAAAATATGTATTTTATATATTGTATATAAAAATGTATATGTATATATGTATAATATACATATATATGTGTATGTGTGTGTATGTATACACACACACACATACACACACATAACGGCAAGCCCGCCTAACATTCAAACTCTTAGCAGAAGGGAGCCACAATGGAACTGACAAGAAACCGGTTTAACACACGAATAAATTTTCCTTCACTTTTCTGTAATCTCGCTGAACATTAGGTAAACATTATTGATGACGGGTATTAAAGTCGGCTAGATCTGTGCTTATCAAATAAGCCTGACGACCGTTCCTGTCATGAGCACTGCACCGCTGTAGAATCATGGTTACTAGGGGAATATGTGGTGGCGAAGTAAATTATTTACATTCTTATCTATTCATACATTCATTTCTTGATTTATTTTCTTTCTAATAACTGATCTGATCTGTCTGTATTTTCTATTACTTTCTGTTACTCTTTTCAAATGAACACCGTATTCTTTGGGAGCTTGTTTTATGTGAATTGGGTTTACCCTCTGATTAATAATGTTAATAATAATTTAGGTTGGCAATGTGATACCAACTTTGTTCAGAATACATCCACTAAGTTATTTTCTTCTTATGAATGTCGTCTTGAAGCTTCGTTTTATCATTACGTAACTAATTTAGGATGTGAAAATAAAATTTTATATTCGTAGCTTCATTATTATTATTATTATTATTATTATTATTATTATTATTATTGTTATTATTATTATTATTATTATTATTATTATTATTATTATTATTATTATTATTACTTTCATACCATTTGGTGAAATTATTATTGCTCTTATTATTGTTTTCAACACTTGAGGCAAACATTTTGTAATCGTTATCTTAGGGTAACGAACATTCAACTGGGAAAGGTTGAGTTAAATGTTATTCATACATGCAATTGAGTACGTTGTCTACCATATACGCATATCGACGATTCGTAAGTTCATACTATCAGTTATTCATACATATGAATCCTGATCTAGATGCATATCGATGTCAGTGCATTCATATATACTTAGACTGCGATGTAACATCCATAATTCAAATGACATTGCCTGAAGCGAATATAGTTATCTATAAATGTATTTGCACACTTGTACGTGGCTGGAGTTGTTTTATGGTCATCCATACATGCAGATAAACGCGGCTGGGGTTGAATATCGCCATTCCTACATGCGCACACTTAAATGTCCCCCGGGTTTTGTGTTATCTCGTCATACTTAAGAACGCAACAGGAGGCCGAACCACCTGATCATTTCATCACGTGCCGTTGAAGTCTCCTCGTGTCGTCTACATAATAACCTTGCTCGGGACGTTGGTTAAGAACCTCTTAATGGTAGGCATTGATACGTGACCTGGCTACACTTGGTAACAGATACCTCAGGGAGAGAGAGAGAGAGAGAGAGAGAGAGAGAGAGAGAGAGAGAGAGAGAGAGAGAGAGAGAGAGAGAGAGAGAGATCTATGTTTTTATTTTTAAATATTGGAGATTTATTGATAAACTGCGAGTGTTGCGAAAAGAACTCATATTACTAAGTAACCCCAAATATGTACAGTATCACTAATTCTCATTTTGATATATATATATATATATATATATATATATATATATATATATATATATATATATATATATATATATATATATATATATATATAGAGAGAGAGAGAGAGAGAGAGAGAGAGAGAGAGAGAGAGACTTGTAAGATAAATTTTGCGAAATTATTGTGGCGTTTTTCGTTTAATTCATTGTCCGTAGCCCATAGTATGGGAATCATCATCATCATCATAATAATGGCGATCGATGAAAAGAAACTGAGCTGTATTAAATATATCAAATGACGCAAAGTAGATTGTATTATTCGTACTGAATGATAAAAAAAAATTTGCTGTAAGTTAAAATTAAGTTAATCACTGAATATATCTTGATAAAACTTTCAACATATGCTGCCTGTTTCTTAAAAACCTGAAAGACCTTCAATTTGCTGTGAGTAAAACGCTTTGCTAGTAAGCCAGTAATACATTTAAAGATCCAGACTAACTGAGATGAGAGCTTTGGAGCGAGAAGCTGGTGATGACTGGAGATTTGCGGAAGTGAAAGCACAGGTAAGATATATAAGTGGCGGAATTTGACAGAGGCCCTTTGCGTCAAAAGGCGTTGGAAACAACGATGATGATGATGATGATGATACTGATGAGTAAACAAATGAATAAATAAATCAAGGAAAATTAAATATCTCGCTGTCCGTGGCTTCGTTAAGACAAAAAAAAAAAATAATAATAATGACAATTTCAGCTTCCGGCGCATTAGGTCTCTTGCCTCAGGAAGTGACGTAAAAACAGTCTTTTTTTTATTCACTCATGCAATGTGCCTTTACGCTTCGCACGCGAGTCTCATCGTGAATATCTTACGACCAAATCCTTCAAAGATACCTATTCATGAATGTCGTTATACAAGTGTCTTCCTGTTGTTGTGGCATAGTTATGTTGAACGTGGTTCTGGAGATAGATGGAGTATTATTATTACCATTATTATTATTCATTATATGCAGTAATGCAAATGGAACAAGCCCTAATGACCATTAGTTACGCCTATTAATGAAGAAAGGAAACTTGAGTCAGGAGGATAACAGATACCAAAAAAAAGATGAGTTTGCTAACGGACAAGGACGTTATGTACTTACGTATAAACACCAATATGTCAGAATTTATTATTATGATTATTAACAAGAACGTTATTCATATAGAGCAAACACACAGGGGCCACCGACTTGAAATTCTTGCTTTCAAAGAATATGGTGTTCGTTTGAAAGAAGTAACAGAACGTAATAGGAAATACAGAAATAAGTGATCAGTTATTAAAAGAGGAAAAAAAATGAACATATTACTAAAAAGATAGATAAAAATGTAAGCAAATTATTAAAATACAAGGAAAATTGCTTTAGGGTAGTAATGCATTGCATCTTCGCTTGAACTATTGAGCTTCCAATTGCACAACATCCTCAGGGAGACTTCCAGTCCAACTATGTGAGGAATAGAAGACCGCTGGAAGAGAATATTTAAAAATTATCGTTTTATCAGCATTGAAAGCAGATATTGGAAACCTTTTTAGGATATGGGGTTAAACTCCTCCTGTCTACTTCTTGCCCCCTCCTCTCCTCTTGCACTTCTACATTCAGAGAAGATCTGATAGTCACATATATGGCTATGTAGGGATCCATCCTCCTTTCCTTGTAGGTGAGGCGAATAAGTAATTTGGGGAGGATGCAGCCTTCCACCCGTTTGCGGTACCCTTCGGTTAGAATTATACCTGCACAGTTTTGTATGATGTATGACGCAGTATAAACACGATTCAGAAAATATGTTTCATCATACGTTTCTGGAAACGATGGATGGCGAATTTTCCAGTCTTTATATGAAATGCAAACATTCAGTGTGTGAATTTGGTTGCGTGAATTTCAAGCACTCCCACTTAACTTCCATCAAGGTAAATGGTTGATGCTACAGCTTAAACCTCTGGTCACTTCTACGTCAGTGTTGTACTTGACATGAGCTTCAGTTGAGTTCACTTCAAGCTTGTGTTGCAGCTAAACCTCAACTAAGCTTTGATCCAAACTTGGATTTTTATCGAGGTCGTAACGGGTTAGAGACATAACCAGCAGATCTGGTCACGCGTATGACATGTTGAGGATGAAATGCCGTCATGAACTTGAAATGCACGTGACTGCGGACTTGTCTTGATAGTTCAAAACTAATTCTTGTCAGTTGAATTTTCTTATTTTTGTCTTTTATTCATACTTTCAGTCACCAAAATACACCTTTTTATTCTGGTTATAAGGGCTAAAAGCTGCATAGCTTGAGCCGAAAAATGAGCCAGTTGCCTCCTCCAACGTTACATGAGGAGGCCAGATCATTGGTGTGGTTTGCATGACTATGCTTGTTTGTTTACTTTTCTGTGTTTGTTTATTTATTTGTTTGTTTGTGTTTTTTATTTAATTTCACTTTGTTTCTCTCTTGGTATGTTGGATTACGCCAAACGTTACATCTCGATTTTTACTAAAAATTTCTGGGAACTTTCCTAGATAGTGACCTCCATCTAAGTTCGGGGGTCGTTATCTAGGAATAATATTTCTTGGGGGTCATTATCTTTATGATATTTACAGTCTTTTGTTTATGTTTTTACGGTCATCCCTAATGGGTTTGTACTAAACGCGCCGCAAAGGTGGCTACATACCGGGTTAAACCCTTGGGGGCCACTTTCTAGGAAAGATCCAATTTCTGAAAGTTGGAGCAAATGACTTGCAGCATGTGATTAATTTGAGAGATCATATTCTTTGGAAGATTGAATTTCAAGTCATTGGTCTCTGTAGGTTTGTTCCATATGAATATGGCTTTATCATCTGTATAATCTGCATAATAATAAAGAAAATCTGATCATTCCCTGGATGAGGGACCCTGTTTGCTGGCTAGGAAGGGAGAGATATTTCCAATCTTGGGAGGAATGTTATCAGTCTTTGGGAACGCCTTGCTTAATATAAGCATTGCAAGAAGTTATGCAAATCCACCCTTGTCGCATTTGCAGCTTGACGTTGATGGAGCTCTTTCAGTGCTTAGATATTCCGATCGTACTATTATTAACTCGTCGAGTCGCCTATGAAGTTTGTGTGTAGTGTATTTTTTTCTTATTTTTTTATATAATAAAAAGGTCTGGTGCTTTAATCAAAACCTGGGCTTGTGAAAGAAAAAGGTAGGAAAGAGTCTATGGAAATTATTTTGTTTGGTATGTGGGGTAATGTGTTATAGGCTAGTTCGCATAATGGCTGGGTCAGATCATGAAAATAAGAAAAGATCGGGAAATTTCTTTTTAATAGTTTTTTCTCTGGTTACGTGAGAAATACAGAAGACTAGTCATTTGAATATGAGAGGAAATCTTTTTAAACAGCCACTGTGAAATCTTAACTCTTTCAATTTCAAAAACCGGAGTTGGTGAAATGGAAGAAGTGAGAATGGTTTATAAAATTATATATTTCTGATGAAAATGTCACCGGTAGATGAAATATGCGTAATTATAATGAACTCGTCTGCGAGATTTTGTTCGTATATTGAATTTAAAGGTTAAAATTTCCACAGGTTTGACTTTCCCTTCTCTTAGAACAAAACTATGACGTACTGTGACGTCATTTCCGTCTTACACGTCTCAATTTCCACCGTTAAGTGCTGAAAATGCATAAAACATTATTATACCTACGTAAGCCAAACCATAACTCTAAAGGCACCGCCCTCTGTGTCTATCATTTAGTTCCCCTCGCGGCCCTCTCCCGTCTCTATTCAGCCCCTGACGTTGTAGCAGGAGCGAACGGCCGAGACAAGTCTGCCGAGTAATGGCATCCTTAAAGGAGCAGATACGGAGCAAGTATTCGGGGCGCATCGCTGGTGAATTGGCCTGGGGCCAGGTAGTAAGACCGGGAACGAGAGCAGGACCAAGAATTTAACGGGCCTTTATTTCCTCTTGCGTAGACCGTCGCGTTTCCTAAATTCTTCCCTCCTCCTCCTCCTACGTCCTTCCTTCTTTCGTCCCTAGGTAGGTCTGTCTGTCTGTTTCTGCTTGGACGACGAGGAGCTCCAAATATCCGCGGAAATGACGAAGTCCTAAAGTCTTGTTTCACTATATTTAAGATTTTTTTCCGATCCTCTCCGTCTCCTTTGAGGTTCAATGGCCTGCCTATAACCGGTCTTCAGATGACCTTGGTATCCGCCCCTCTGTTGAATCCCCTACCACCTTCCCCTTTACGTTCACCCCCCTCCCCCCATCCTCCTCCACCTCCTTCCCCCCTCCCCTTCCTGGTCCCACGAGTGGTTGGGAAAAGTTCGTGAGAGAGTAGTTGATTAGCTGATGGGCCAATAATCTAGGGGACTTGAAGAACCTGTAGGGACTTTTCTTTTTATTTTCTTGAATCTTTCTCTCGAGAGAATGGCAGTAAATTGCTAGGTAGGTCACGAGTGCTACCACTTTTTGCTGTATTCCTTTTATCACCGTAGCTACCCTCCACTTCCTCCTCTACAACAACCAACACCGTTATTACTGCTGCTACTTCTACACCTGCTACGAATGATCATTGTTATAATGAAAAATATTTCTGATATGTTTCCTGTTGTATGGTTGCTATCCTGTTTTCCATTTTTGATACGAGGGCCTTAGCAGCGCAGTGGGAAATGGCTCACTGGTTAGGCTTAGCACTCAGCATAGCGATCAAACCTGTCTTGCCAGAGGGATGTGGGATGTTTGCTATTGACTTATTTATCATCGTGGTTAATTGCATCCGTTTGAAACTCGGCCGTGTGATTGTGGGTTGTATTTGGATACACTGATGTCTTAGAGTCGTCTGCTGAGAGTCACGCCTCGTAAAAGTGCCGATGAAAGTAACGATTGGGAAATGTTTGAATATCCAAGAATTTTCTAGTGTTTCTTGATAGAGTTATTTATCCGTCAGAAATCTAAATTACTTTCCCATTCGTGTGGCTGACTTCTTACTTCCTATCGCTTATAATGAAGGCAGATGAGTTTGTCCACAGTTTTTAGTGATACGAAAAGTATATATATCCCCCACATGTTGCCATGAAGAAAGATAATTATTATTACTATTACTATTGTTCAGAAGGTGAAGTAAGTTCATATAGAACAAGCCCGCAGCGGCCATTACCTTGAAATACAAGCTTCCAAAGCATGTCATATTCATTTGAAAGTATCGAGATGCATTTATCAACATCATGGTTATTAGGTGCAAACTTTTGATGCAGAATACATCATGTGAATCTTCAGTCTCAGGTCGAAAACCTCTTGCGAAGATTTCCGAAAAAAGATTATTTTAGGATAAATTCCATCTCCTGACTACCATGGCCAAAATAATTTATCTTTCAGTTACCCATAAAACATATGCATTAATTACTACGTGAATTTTAAGTTTATCTTTTATTAGGTTAGGGTAAATGTTTCAGGTTATGAGAGATTACCTGAATTTCTAAGTCTGAAATGAATATTCCATATGACACCCAAATAAAGGGGCGTTTTTTCCGTATTATTTCAGCTTGCATAATTACTATATATCCCTCGATATTGATATTCCCATAAAATAAACTGGCCATTCATTTTGTTCAGAGTGGTTTTCTCTGCGGTTCAACGACCGTCGAAGCTTACTACTACTACTACTACTACTACTACTACTACTACTAATAATAATAATAATAATAATAATAATAATAATAATAATAATAATAATTAAAAATCTCAAAATCGCGTGAATCACTAAAATAGTGAAGAAACCCACAATGACGTCATTGTAAATATATAGTAAAAAGAGATATATATAAAACGAGAGCTTTCGAGAACCTGCTCGGTTCTGCTTCTCATCCTCCCTGAGAGGGAAATCGAGCAGGTCCTCGGAGGCTCTCGTTTTATATAAATATATTTTTAATATTATTCACAGGGACATCATTGCGTATTTCTTCACCAGTGGTGTGGTTTCTCTTTGTGAGGAAGAAATGATCAGAATATTCAGCTGCAAAATAAGTTTTTTAAAAATTATTTGAGCTTTCGTGATTTCGAATACGTCAGCACATTTCCCGCGGACGTTTGGTTCTACGGACCTTCTACGGGAGGAAGATGAGATCTACGGAGAAATGGAGACAGGGTCATGTCCGGCTCGCTTTTTGCAACTGGTTAGGGGAATTTGGGTCATTCAAGGTGGATTGAGTTGGGCAACCCACCGGCCCCCCCCTCTCTTACCAACCTCCTGACCCGGCCCCTCCTGGTTATAGGGCACATTAAGACTTTCAGGTTTTATGGGGCTATCTTATCCGCTGTAGGGGAGGACCTACAATTTGTGTGTTTTTTTTAATGGGAGGGAGAGTTGTTTAAGGGGGGCGCCATTGTTAGAAGGAGGCTGCCCTTTTCGAAATAATGGATGAGATTCTCTGGGATTTCATAGTAGATGTAGAAAGCTACAAGAAATTTCGATGTGCTATAGTTGAGGAAAGACCCTACAGCGAAAAAAAGGGTGTACAAGGAAAATTAAAGAATAGATGAGAATTTGTGAGGCATTCTTGAAATAGTTGATTAAGGAAATAACTTTCCCCAAATCGGATGGCTAATTACTGCTCAAAATTCGTCGGGCAGAGTAAGTATGATAAACTTTTAAGACAATGAAAATTAAAACTGAATGTGTTTGACAGACATCTGTGAGATCTGAAGAACAGTGGATGTTTAGCCACTATTAATGAAATGTTTCATATGTAAGAAAACACTTTGGCCGGAGAGAGAGAGAGAGAGAGAGAGAGAGAGAAGAGAGAGAGAGAGAGAGAGAGAGAATAACATATGTAACACTTCAACTTTTAAATGACAGTTTTGAATATGGAAACGGTGTTCACGAATACACACGCATATATATATATATATATATATATATATATATATATATATATATATATATATATATATATATATATATATATACTCGTATATATATATATAGACAAAATCCACGAAAGAGAAACATAGGGAGTGCTGCGAGGCCTTTCGACTTGTTGTCCTTTACTCAGCAGACTGAGGAAATATAAAAGTAAGTTTACAAAGAAAGCTCATATAAATGACAGGATAAACTGGACTGAAAGTTCAGTGATTACCAGACTGAAAGATTTCTCTTCAAGAAATCTTTTGGAATCTGCTGTTACACAGCTTACTTCCAGATGTAATTTAAACCTTATCCCTGGCATGTATCGTCTGGACCCCTGTATTAGAAAAATGTTCATTACTGACTTAATTACAAATTAGGTACCTTATATATATTTCCTATGTATTCATAGGTTTAATATAATTTTTTTATTTGTAAAGATGTTCATTTTACAAAAATTGCTATTGCCTACAAAAAAAGAGAGAGTTATTAAGTAGTACTTTTATAACATTTTTTGGTGGTCAGTCACCTCATTGTATAATCTTTTAATTGTCCTGTCCCTACTTCTGAACAGTTGATCCTAATCCTTTGTAAAACCTCTTAAATATTTAACCTGTTTTGGCAATTCTACTAATTCTTCAATTGTGTTGTATTCCAGGTACATATTTTTCCTTTGTAATCCTCATCTGTCATTTATATGAGCTTTCTTTGTAAACTTATTTTTATATTTCTTCAGTCTGCTAAGTAAATGACTACAAGTCGAAAGG
>JANJGK010000012.1:16826342-16844320 GCA_039081455.1 Macrobrachium rosenbergii | reverse complement strand
CACCTTTCATCACTGATACATTGGTGCCAAATTTGACAAATCTTTCATCACTGATCCCATGGGGCCAATTTGACGCTCCTGTCATCACTGATACTTTGGAACCAAATTTGACACACCAGACCACTGATACTTTGGAACCAAATTCGACACACCTGTCATCACTGGCACTCTGGTGTCAAATTTGACACATTTGTCATCACTGATACTTTGGAGTCAAATTTGACACACCTTTCATCACTGATACCTTGGTTCCAAATTTGACGCACCTGTCATCACTGGTACTTTGGAGCCAAATATGACACACCTTTCATCACTGATACTTTGGAGCCAAATTTGACACGTCTTTCATCGCTGATACCTTGGTGCCAATTTGACGCTCCTGTCATCACTGATACTTTAGAGCCAGATTTGACACACCAGATTTCTCTGATACTTTGGAACCAAATTTGACACATCTGTCATCACTGGTTCTCTGGAGCCAAATTTGACACACCTGTCATCACTGATACATTGGTGCCAAATTTGACAGACCTTTCATCACTGATCCCATGGGGCCAATTTGACGCTCCTGTTATCACTGGTACTTTGGAGCCAAATTTGACACACCAGACCACTGATACTTTGGAACCAAATTTGACACACCTGTCATCACTGATACTTTGGAGTCATTTGACACACCTTTCATCACTGATACCTTGGTGCCAAATTTGACACAGCTGTCATCACTGATTCTTTGGAGCCAAATTTGACACACCTTTCATTACTGATACCTTGGTGCCAATTTGACGCTCCTGTCATCACTAATACTTTGGAGCCAAATTTGACACACATTTCATCACTGATACCTTGGTGCCAATTTGATGCTTCTGTCATCACTGATACTTTGGGGCCAAATTTGACACACCTGTCATCACTGATACTTTGGAGCCAAATTTGACACACCTTTCATCACCGATACCTTAGTGCCATATTTGAATACATCTGTCATCACTGGTTCTCTTGAGCCAATTTTGACACACCTGTCATCACTGATACTTTGGAACCAAATCTGACACCAGCACTGGTACTCTGGTGCGAAATTTGACGCTCCTGTCATCACTGATCCTTTGGTTATATGATATTCATGATTCGTATAATTTAATGTTGATTTCTGTATGTTGCTCAGCTCTGTAAGACGTGTTAAGATCTACAAATCCTTGAAAAATCAGTATTTTGCTTGCAAAGTATGTATACAGTATTCGCACACACACACACACACACACACACACACACATATATATATATATTATATATATATATATATATATTAATATACATATATACACACACACACACACACACACACACACACACACATATATATATATATATATATATATATATATATATATATATATATATATTATATATATATATATATATAATATAATGTGTGCGTTCTGCGTTGCACGAGCGTGTAAAAATCGACGAACTTAGAATTACAAAGAAATGTTATATTTAACCCTGCTGAGTTTGAGTAACGGACAGACGTGCTTTCTTGCCAAAGATAGGACGGAATATAAGCAAACAGAATCTTCAAATGGCTCATTCAAATTTCTCCCGAGAGAGAGGGAGAGAGAGAGAGAGAAAGAGAGAGAGAGAGAGAGAGGGAGAGAGAGAGAGATTTGTATTTGTTTTGGAGAGACAGAAAGAGAGAGAAGGAAAGCATTTGTACGTGCTTGAAAGAGAGAGAGAGAGAAAAGGCAGATATTTTTATGTGTTTGGAAGAGAGAGAAAGAGAGAGAAGGAAAACATTTGTACGTACTTGAGAGTGAGAGAGAGAGAGAGGTGGGGGAATGTGAGGGAGTAAATGCGCTTGACCTTTCGAATTTCGTCTTGAATTTCATCAGTGCTAATTAAATTAAATGGAATTTCATCACTGTTAATTAGATTAGATGGAATTTCATCAGTGGTAATGAAATTAAATTGAATTTAATCAGTGGTAATTCAGTTAAATGGAATTAATTAAATTTAATCATGGATAATTAAATTAAATGAAATCTAATCAGTAGTAATTAAATTAAATGAAGTTGATTCAGTGTCAATTTAATTTAAATGACTCGATGCGTAAAGTGCACTTAATGTCAACTAGTTTGTCAGGCTGGAAGATAAGACGAGAAAAAGTATCTTGCAGCTAAAGCAGACTCTTTGTGTTGGAGCAAGTAACTGTTTTTTTGTTTGTTTGTTTGTTTCGTGTATAGTGTAAACAAGTGTTTGCATTTGTTTGTTTGTGTATGTGAGAGAGGATTCATGTGCGACACATGGAAAGTAAAATAATAAAATTCGTGTGCGTGTTTATGAGAAAGAAAAATATCGTGCGTGCGTGAGAACGAGAGGAAAGAATTTAGCGGCTCTGTATGAGTGGCACGGAGAAAAGAGAAAAGGCAAATTCTTGTATGTGCTTGGGGGGGGAGAGAGAGAGAGAGAGAGAGAGAGAGAGAGAGAGAGAAAGTTAACATTTGTATGTGCTTGGGAGAGAACGAGCGAAAAGGGGGATATTTGTATTTGCATGAGAGAGAGAGAGAGAGAGAGAGGAGAGAGAGAGAGAGAGAGAGAGAGAGAAGGAAAATATTGTATCCTTGATCCTTGAGAGAAAGAGAGAGATAGAGAGAGAGACATACATCTAAACCTAAGTGAGAGAGAGAGAGAAAAAACATACATCTAAACCCAAGTCTTTCCTTTGTTCAGGTAAAGTGGCGATTTGCGACCCCAAGGGACTCGAATCTGCATCATCAACCGGTTTCAGTGGTAGCTGCTTGTAAAGGCCATTGAGTCGACTTGTTCATTACCTGTTGATAGGACCATAATCTGCCCGCTAGCAGCCCAGGGAATTTTTATTTCGTCATACGTGCCTAGTAAACACTATAAACCCTATTGGGTCGGAATCTGTAGTCCACAGATGGAAGAGAGATTCGGTGGCCAGAGCAATTGGACTTGTTGTTAGAAGGAAGTTATAAGGTAAGGTTATAAACACCTTGTTTTGTTTCATATTTGCCGTTTTGAATTTTTGTGCATAACATCGAGTCTTAATGTAACCAGATTTCTAGTGTGAAAGATGTAATTTTTGACAGTGACAGTTTACATCTTTTCACTGTCATATATGTATACGTAAGAAAGTGCGCATGAAGAGAGAGAGAGAGAGAGAGAGAGAGAGAGAGAGAGAGAGAGAGAGAGAGAGAGAAGGTAATATTTGCATTCGCTTAAGAGAGAGAGAGAGAGAGAAGAGAGAGAGAGAAAGAGAGATAGAGAGAGAGAGAGAGAAAGAGAGAGAGAGCAGAAGGCAAAAATCTGTATGCGCTTGAGAGAGAGAGAGAGATTTGGTCGTGAGAATTATTTTTATTTTTTTTTGAAGTGTGTTTATGTTGCAACTAGTGGTTGGCGAAAAGGAATGTTAGGATAGAGTTTATTCATTAATAACAGTTTTTTTGTATTAGTAGTTAGTGTGTCTCTTGGAAAAAGTTGTGTCCAGTAGTTTAAAAAGTGACAGAAGAAATCGAGAGGTAGTGGTTCGGTAGCGTCTAGGTTTCTTGAGGTCATATCAAATACACACACACACGTATATGTATATATATATATATATATATATATATATATATATATATATATATATATATATATATATATATATATCACATAACTTCACTCTGTATATATATTCATATTACTCGTATTAGGCTTCAGTAAGACGGGGAATCTGGATCTAAACCATCTCGTCTTATTGAAGTCCAATACGAGTAAAATATATATATATATATATATATATATATATATATATATATATATGTGTGTGTGTGTGTGTGTGTGTGTGTGTGTATATTAGTTAAAGTCCTCCTGGGCCTCTGTAGGCTCATAGGGCAGGCGCTGATCTCTTGTTTCTTAGGCCGACAGCCAGTATATATATATATATATATATATATATATATATATATATATATATATATATATATGTATATATATGTATATATATATGTGTATATATATGGATATGGTTCGGATTCCACAATAAACTGTAGGTCCCGTTGCTTAAGTAACTAATTGGTTCTTAGTCACGTAAAATAAGTCTAATCCTTCGGGCCAGCCCTAGGAGAGCTGTTAATCAGCTCAGTGGTCTGGTTAAACTAAGATATACTTAACTTAACTTCAATGTCTTGTACTTGGATATTTACGGCTTTGTAGTGACAAGCATATCCAAAAAAGCGCGAAAAATTCGAGAAGTTAAGAGGACATTGTGGCTATTACAATTACATATATATATATATATATATATATATATATATATATATATATATATATATATATATATATATATATATATATATATTATACGTATATTTGTATACATACATACATATATATATATATATATATATATATATATATATATATATATATATATATATATATATATATATATGTAATATTTGTGTGTGAATGTATGTGCTCGTTTAGAACAGAAAAGTATTTACCATTCAGATTCTCATGTCAAGTTACCCCATGAAACTGGAAATCATCTTCGTGTTTATTGCTCAGTTTACGAATCTCTTGTTGTCTGTTCACGTTTTGCATGTGCGCTGTCATGACTCTCTCTCTCTCTCTCTCTCTCTCTCTCTCTCTCTCTCTCTCTCTCTCTCTCTCTCTCTCTCTTGTTAGGAAGTGGTTGCTGGCAAGAGTAATGACAGAAAATGAGGAGAATAGTTGCGTATTGCTAGAGGGACACTGTGTTGACAAAATGCATATTATAACAGCGGCCAGTAAAGCAATCACTAGAATTCTGTCACTGCTTACATCCAAGCGCAGCATGTTTCTTGTGCTGTCTTATTTATTATTATTATTATTATTATTATTACTATTATTATTATTATTATTATTATTATTATTATTATTATTATTATTATTATGGAGGAGATCTTCTCTGTGGTCAGTAAAATAATGGCTGTTGCTACGGCATTCAATTTATATAGTCTTCTCTATTCCTCTTAGAATCTTCTTTTCTATTATATGTCCTTAGGAAACTTGATGCACCAGCTACACGCTGATGAAACGAAGATTTTAAGACGAATAGAGAAGATTACCCCATACAAAAATGGGAATAAAAGCACGTTAAAAGAAAGAAGAAGAGAAGATTCTATGTAAACTGAATGCCGTATTAACAGCCATTATTATTATTATTATTATTATTATTATTATTATTGGTACCCCCTACTGGTGTGACTGGTATTACATACCACTCAGGTAATACGACGATATCCAGTCTTCGTCTCTCTCTCTCTCTCTCTCTCTCTCTCTCTCTCTCTCTCTCTCTCTCTCTCTCTCTCTCTCTCTCTCTCTCTCTCTCTCGTCAACGCCTCCGAGACCGATTGCGTGATCATTAACCCGCGACCAAACAAAATTCATTTATTATTTCCCTTTATTTTTCTTTCCTCTTCTTTCCACTTATATTTGTGCCGATAAGACTCATCAGTTCTTTGGAAGTTCGCTTGAAAAGCTTTTGGCATTTTCTCATCATTGCACATTTTTGTGAATAGCGGTTGTCGTAATTAGAGTGACTCGTAATTGAATTGCGAGAGTGGTTATGGGTCTTAATGAGACCCGAGACCCATCCCAGTAGTTCTTTAATTAGTTTGTGTCTCGTATCGTAATGAAGTTAGATGATTACCGTCAAAATTAGAATAATAACATGAAAAGTGTGATATTTAATACTGAGGCTTTCCTAACATGTTAATGCGGACATTGTTATCTTTTCTGCAGGAAAGTCTCGTAACAGTAGTCCACTAAAACTGTTCCTGTAAAAGCTCCCATGTCTTAGAAGTTAAATGTCAAAGAACTGCACAGGTATTGAAAGCTTTCACTTAAGGTACAAATCTTTAGAGTGAAATATTTAAAGAATTACGAAAAGGGCACGCATAAAGATTTTTTAGGAGTTGAGTATAATGTGGTCTTGTATTATTATTATTATTATTATTATTATTATTATTATTATTATTATTATTATTATTATTATTATTATTCAGAAGGTAAACCTCATTCATATGGAACAAGCACAAATGCCATTGATTTGAAACTCAAGCTTCCAAAGAATATGGCGTTCATTTGAAAGAAGTCACAGAAGGTAACAAGAAATGCAGGAAGAAGAGATCAGTTATTAGAAAAGAAAAATAAATTAACAAATTAATAGATAAATAGATAAAAATGTAAGTAAATTGTGAATTACAAGGAGAATCGCTTTAGGGTAGTAATGCTTTGTATCTTCGCTTGAACTTTCGAGGTTCCAGTCGTACAACATCCTCAGGGAGACCTTTACATTAAAACAATCAAGACTCGAGGGCCGCAACTAATTCTGTCCAATTCTTTTGCCAAAGGGCCGTGTCCTCAAAGACCTCCTCCTGAAGTGAACTTAGGGAGAAGTAATTAGAGTCCTCTTTTGTTGTCATAATTGGTCTCTTCCCTTCGACTGACTATTTCAAATTTACGAAGTATCCGCTGAATAAAATCCTTCATTGTGGACGTTGATTACGCAGTTCCGAAATTTCCCGTAAGAGGCCAATATTCGTTCACTTAAACTTGGGAAACAAAATGAAATACTTGTTCATATCATATTTATTTCTTACAGAAATCTGTCATTGCAATTTTTTTAGCAATTTTGAATTTCTATATGCTGTCCTATATCACTAATATATATATATATATATATATATATATATATATATATATATATATATATATATACATATATATATATACTGTATATTTTAGAAGCTGCGGTCTTTGGCAATGTATACTAATATTGCTCACCGGTAAATATTCACAAAGCATCTTTCAGTAAATTGATTACATGGGATTTGTTCTCTCGCTGTAAGTTGCCCTGCAAGTGTCTTATATTAATATACCATAAAGACAAGAAGAAATCCCTGTAAACCTTTTTTAATTGGCTGATTTTTCCTTTTCACCCTAAAAATATTTGCAGCATCTCATACGTTGAAGTTAGCTGCATGAAATGTAGAGGTATTTTTCATTCGAGAACCTGATATATTTTTTAAAGGCTTGCCTGACTTTTGGGACAGTCAGTGTAGGTGTGCTTTTCATAGTAAAATCGTATTTTGATTTGTTTTTTATACTTATATTTTTATTTCACGTTTGATTCTTTTGCGGCGTTCGTTTATTTTAATAGCAACTGTCATCTGTCATGAATTACATTTATTCCCGTAGGGGGATAGTGCCCTCGGTGCGCCTGGCGCTGTGCATTATAGGCATTACATAATGTCGTTTGCACCGTCCCTACGGCCCGTAGCTGCAACCCTTTTCATTCCTTTTATTCTATCCCCGTTCATATTTTCTTTCTTCCATCTTACTTTCCACCCCCTCCTAACAATTGAAATGCAACTGCAAGGTTTGCCTCCAGTTACACCTGTATAACCTTTCTATGACCTCGTAGGTCATAGCGTTTGGCCTAAATTTTATATTCCATATATATATATATATATATATATATATATATATATATATATATATATATATATATATATATATATATATATATATATATATATATATATATATATATATATATATATATATATATATATATATATATATATTATATATATATATATAATGTATATGAATTACATTTGAATTACATTTATTTGTAAGCTGTGTTAGATTAATTCATTGCCTTAGCGTATTTATTTAACGTCACTCATGTTTACCTCTTTTACAGCTGAATTATTCGTTATCATCAATGCAAATAATTTAAAACACCTACAAAGTGTCATGCAATTTTACTAAACATAAAAGGGCCATAGGAACCGGTATGAAGAACCTCAGTGAGCACTGATTGCAAGGTTAAACTTATAAATAAAGAATCACTGTTAACGGTAAAGTTCTAGACCTGAAATTGAAGCGCTATAATCAAGATGTTCAATAAATACTGAATTAAACGCTTGAATAACAGTTATGATAGCGTCAGCTCATAGGAAAATCATTCTTACACAACTCCACACAATTTCCAAATTTATGCTCGGAGGAGCAAGTCAGTTTATAATGTGGAAATAGCCAGTGTTGAAGCGAGAAGGTTTGACTTCTGAAATTTGTTACTTTGTTTCCCTTCAAGTTTCATGCAGGAAGCCGCATAAATGTGTAGAAGTGGGGGGGCGATGAGATGTTCCGACGAGAGAGAGAGAGAGAGAGAGCGAGCGTCAATTCCTATGACTGGGGTCTGTTAGTACGTGAAGAATGTATTGAATTGAGCTGTTTATGTTGTCTGCTGAGTGTTGTTGAATAAATTGTGTGTGTGTGTGTGTGTGTGTGACAGAGAGAGAGAGAGAGAGAGAGAGAGAGAGAGAGAGAGAGAGAGAGAGAGAGAGAGAGAGAGAGTCAATTCATATGACTGGGATCTGTTAATACGTGATGAATATATTGAAATTGACCTGTTTATGTCTTCTGCCGAGTGTTGTGAATAAATAGTACAAATGAAATGCATATATCATAGCATACTTAGTGAATTTATTATTGGCAAATGCATGTACTAGAATGATTCCATTTTGAAATGAAGTAAAGCATCAGTGGAAGTTGCGTTGTCTTTTATAAAATCGCTTGGGTAAGGAGTCTTCTTTACCGAATATATTAATTTTTGCCTCTTACGTCACTTGTCACTTTTTTTCCACTTTGCATATCCCATAAAGCTCTTTTGGCAGTGGTTTTGCCTAACCGTGTTACTTTGCTGATCCAACTTGTTCTTTTATGAGGAAATAGTCATCTGCCTCTCTTTGGAAGTTAATTTTATTATTATTATTATTATTATTATTATTATTCACCGCAGAATGACTTTTAGCTCATGTTAACTGATCGGCCTCTTTTTGGAAAGTATTATTATTATTATTATTATTATTATTATTATTATTATTATTATTATTATTATTATTCATCCCAGAGTGACGTTTAGTGTATGTTAACTGATCTGCCTCTTTGGAAAGTATTATTATTATTATTATTATTATTATTATTATTATTATTATTATTATTATTATTATTATTATTATTATTATAACCAAGTAGATTAGCCATGAGCTTAGAATGTCATAAGGAAACTGTTCATTGACAATTTACTGAAACACGAAATTACCTGAATTCTCTGGAGGGATTGTGATTATCCTGCTATAAATATTCGCTCTAAAGGATAATTTTGATGAAGGGCTGAGCTCTAGAAACATGTGTTACAAGAGAATAACTTATGCAAATCAGATTTATGCAATTTTACAAATGCTAACGGTGCTCATATATATTTTGTTTGTGAGAGAGAGAGAGAGAGAGAGAGAGAGAGAGAGAGAGAGAGAGAGAGAGAGAGAGAGAGAGAGAGTATTTTAAGACACCAAGAAGGACATGCCTCCCCAGAACAACACTTAAGGAAATACAGAGGAATTGAGAGAATTCCGCATCTTGTATATGTACTGTAGCTTGCATGGCTATATGTAATATTTTAAATTAAGTTATTTTATCTAGTTTAGAGCCGACGTGAAAGTATTGTATATGGCGCAGGATGCATTATAAAACCAGAGCTGTTTACAGTCATATCCCCTCATTATTGGAAAAGCCTTCAAAACTACAGTGTACAAAAGCATATGTACTGTAGAGAAAGGGACCTCTGCAAAGATTTTCAATGCTCTAGAGTTCGAATTAGTGCTCTAAAGCTCGAGAGTGTGGACCAGTACTCTAAAGCCCTAGAACACGAATTATTACTCTAAAGCTCTAGGATACGAATTGGTGCCAAAGCTCTAGAATACGAAACAGTGCGTCTAGAATATGAACCAGTGTTCTAAAGCTCTAGAATACAGATCAGTACTCCAAAGCTTTAGAATATGAATCAGTACTCTAAAACTCTAGAATACGAACTGGTACTCTAAAGCTCTAGAATACGGATAAGCACTCTAAAGCTTAAGAATATGAATCAGTACTCTAAAGCTCTAGAATATGGGTCAGTACTCTAAAGCTTTAAAGTATGAATCAGTACTGTAAAGCTCTAGAATATGGACCGACGCTCTGAAGCTCTAGAATATGTATTAGTACTCTAAAACTCTAGAATAAGGATCAGTGCTATAAAGCTTTAGAATACGGATCAGTACTCTAAAGCTCTAGAATACGGATCAGTACTGTAAAGCTCTTGAATATGGATAAGTACTTTAAAGCTCTAGAGAGCGGATCAATACTTTAAAGCTCTAAGTTACAGGTTAATACTCTAAAGCTCTGTAATACAGAACAGTACTCTAAAGCTCTAGAATATGGTTTAGTACTCTAAAGCTCTAGAACATCGATTAGCACTCTAACGCTCTAGAATACGGATTAGTACTCTAAAGCTCTAGAACATGGATTAGTGCTCTAAAGCTTTAGAATACGGATTAGTACTCTAAAGCTCTAACATACGGATCAGCACTCTAAAGCTCTATAATAAGAATCAGTAGTCTAGAGCTTTAGAGTACTGATCCGTATTCTAAAGCTTCAGAGTACTGGTTTGTATTCTAGAGCTTTAGAGGGCTGCTTCGTATTCTATTGCTCTAGAGTACTGGTCCATATTCCAGAGTTTTAGAATACTGTTCCGTATTCTAGAGCCCTAGAATGCGAACCAATGTGCTAAAGCTCTAGCATTTATGAAAGCGATAAATTTGAGCTGTTGTGGTGGTTTAGACTTCCATCAAGGGTGATGGATGACTTCGGGTTATGGATGCTGTGAGACCTAATTTACATCTCATGGTTGTTAAATAAGACTGTTAAAAGCTATTATTTTTGAAGGATTGAAGAAATTAAATCTGGAGACCCGCTTGTAGTCTTTAATGCATTGACGCCCGCTTTTGCTTAATTTCTTAATATTGAAATGGTTATTTGTAAAACGTTAATGTTTCAAGATTTTTTTTTTTTTTTCATACGTTCCGCAGAAAAGATTTCAATCCTTGTCGTCATGTTTACGAACACTGATTTGCAGATTTAAAGAGGCCAGCAGCAGCCTAGGGTTGTTAAGATACCGGATACTAGAGCGCAAAGAATAAATGATAACAAAATGAAGAAACTCACAAAGGGTGAAATTAAGAAAAAAAAATTACGAACCGTTGCAGACGTTGCTCGAATTTCTCCGATTGAACGAACAGAGAGAGACCAAAGATTGATTCCGGGACGAGGCACACTGGGTCGTTGCTCTCTTTCTCTCTCTCTCTCTCTGCGGTTTCAGGTGCTAAAGGGCAAAGGTATAGAGGAGCTTCAGGCTTCCTAACACCTATATCACCTCCATATAAACTTCGAGCCGAACGGCCGACAGTTAGCGATGAGATGGTACAGTTCACTTAGCCTCTGCCATGTTTGCTTTTTAATTTTTTGTTTTCGTTTTTGTCCTTTTATAGTGTCAATAGACATCGAAAAAAGGGACATCACGAGTGCTTTTGTTCGCAGTGGATACAAAGTCGTCTATATATATATATATATATATATATATATATATATATATATATATATATATATATATATATATATATATATATATATATATATATATATATATATATATATATATATATATATATACATATATATATATAGTGTGGAACTGATCAACACATGAGCACGTGTTTCACAGAAATACACTTCTGATTCACACCAGGATCGAACCCCGGTTTCTCAAATGAAAGGCCAGGGCCCCTGCCTTTCATTTGAGAGGCCGGAGTTCGATCCCGACGCGAGTAAGAAATGTACATATATATATATATATATATTATATATATATATATATATATATATATATATATATATATATATATATATATATATATATATATATATATACATATATTGTTTTCAGTGGTATTTTATGTACCTTGCATGCTGACTGTACGATCTTTTGAGAAATCAGTAGCCCGTGGACATAATCCTCTCTTTCTCTCTCTCCCCGAAAACCCGACAGATTTTATGAGTGTCTCGATCGACTTCTATTCCGAGTGTGCTCATAAATTATACGCATGAATGGACGATAGGAAATGGCTCCAAAACAAAATTGATTATTTTCTCTGTCTCCTTACGGCCTGGGCTAGTGAGGTCAGTTTGCTGTCATATCTTTAGGATATGTTGAGCTGCTCTCTGTAGCACATTGAGATGCAGTTGTTTGGAAAACTTCAGAAAGTTTTGTAGTAAAACATGTCTTTGTTTTTTAGCAATGCTCATGAAGTTCTGTAGTAAAATTAGAACGCTTTTTGATGATTCTAAAGAAATCCTATAGTAAAACTAAATCATTTTTGGTAAAGCTGAATTTTTTTGGCGAGGATGATCATAGTCGCTATTAAAGCACAACTAAAATATTCTTTGTATTCGAGTGAGCTTTGTATTCATATAAGTAATGATATACAGTACTTTGATTTTTTCTTTTTCGTGAGAAATGTTTGATTAATAGGGGATTCTCCTGTGAAACAAAATTATAATGCTGTATAAATTATTAGAATTTTTGCAGACTGGTGGTGTCAGCAAATAGGGAGTTATTGAATCGTGGATGTCCAGTTTTTCGCTTTTGGACATTTTAGCAGTTTGCTGATGTAAGCATGATTTCGTTTGTGTCTTTCTCTCTGTTATCTTTATTTTACATTGTTTTGTACATTTGTTTTGCACCTGATTTTAATCGCAAAATATTACGAAGTTATTAACCCATGGGTGATTCACTAGCAGTTGTTAGGAATTTTTTTTTAGTATTACTTTGCCTAGAATGAGAAATGCGTGACTATGGCAGTCGGAAAGTGTGTTAGATAAGTTTTACCTAAATGAAATAAAAGAAAAATACGTTAGCTAAAGTTGGTATCAGTATTGTATCATATTTTTTTAAACGATTGATTTGGCTAACAAGCTGTATCGACAATTTGCCTGCCCCCCCCCCTCTCTCTCACCCAGTGTATATATAGTGTATATCCCTCTCTCAGAAAAGTTTCTCTTTCTCCCTCAAAATAAACTCTCTCTCTCTCAAATCTTTTCTCTCGAGATCTTGATGAGATTTCATCGCGGCCATAAATAGCTATCATTTAGAGACGGAACGTTTTCTATCTCCCCCCTCCCCCTTCTCTCAAAACTTTTGTTTCTCGAGATCCTGGAGAGATTTCATCGCGGTCATAAGTAGCTATCACTTAGAGACGGAACGTTTTCTCTCTCTCTCTCTCTCTCTCTCTCTCTCTCTCTCTCTCTCGCAAATCTTTTCTCTCGAGATCCTGAAGAGATTTCATCGCGGCCATAAATAGCTATCATTTAGAGACGGAACGTTTTCTATCCCCCCCCCCCGACCTCTCTAAACTTTTCTCTCTAGAGATCCTTGAGAGTCATCGCGGCCATAAGTAGCTATCATTTAGAGACTGAACGTTCTCTCTCTCTCTCTCTCTCTCTCTCTCTCTCTCTCTCTCTCTCTCTCTCTCTCTCTCTCTCTCTCTCTCATGGAGAGATTTCATCGCGGCCATACGTAGCTATCTTTGAGAGACGGAACACGAATATATGCCAGATGTCGTAGCGATAATGTTGACACGCTTTAGATTTCCTTGTATGTACGCATACTGTTATATTCTGCTATAGTAATAGGCACTCGTGGAAGAAGACAGCAAATTTGTGTCGTATGCTTCGATGTTTGTACAGTGAGCACATTCGCTCTGCAAAAGATGGTTATAGTAGTTTTTTATCCATATTTCTATTGTGATATATATATATATATATATATATATATATATATATATATATATATATATATATATATATATATATATATGTGTGTGTGTGTGTATGTATATATACATATAACCACTTGCTTTATATATATATATGTATGTGTATTTATATAGATATATACATATATATATGCATATATGTATGTATGTATATAAAACCACTACTTTTTATGCATATTGCAATATATATATATATATATATATATATATATATATATATATATATATATATATATATATATATATATATATATGTGTGTGTGTGTGTGTGTGGATAGATTGATAGATAGTTAGATAGTTACATATATATATATATATATATATATATATATATATATATATATAATATTTTTTTTTTTTTTTTTTTGCAAATGGGCTTACTGTCTTGGTAGGCAGATTTCATCATAAACAAATTACGTGTGAAACACTTGTCTGTCTTCCTGTTTTTATGGATGAAGGGAACTTCTTTCATTCTTTCACTCCCTTGTGTAATCGTACGTGTGTATCTTTGAGACAGGAATTGACCAAAGCTTTAGATTCTTGGACTGTAGTACTAAACATTTGCCTTCATGTCTGAAGTGGAGAATGTAGTGCATAATAAGCAACGTGTTTTCTTGCAAGCAGAGGCCATGTAGTTATCTTTAGTTGCACGCAATTTCTTGCGAACAAAAGCAATCCTGATTCGTGTACAGTAGTTAAAGTGTATTATTACAATTAAGTAAACAAACAAGTAAGTATATCAGTAAGTGATGATTCCATGACTGTGGATCACCTGAAAATTCAAAAAAAGTCTTTATAAAAGTCGCACTACTTACATTTTTATTTTTTTATTTTATTTTTTTTTTTAGTTTTGTAAGAGTGATCCCATCCCTGTTTCTCGGTGTGCCCTAGGATACGGCATCTGTTATGTAATCATGCATGTTGTGTCCAAATTATTCGCTTCTTTGTTCTTTTTGACATTACCTGACGGTTCTCCCTGCAGAAGCATCGTCGGTGAAAACCTCCCTTGTATCTTTTCAATCAGGGAACGGGTTCTTCCATGGCGAACTATACTGTCTTGACAACTTGGTGAACGAAGATGTGGGTCAAATAAAGACAGCCACGTTTCTCCCCCTCCACCTTCTCCTCCACTAGGGGCCTACTCTGTATGGTCCTTCCCCCCCTCCTCCTCCTCCTCCCCCTCCCCCTCCTCCTCCTCCACCACACACGCACACACACACACACACACACACGTCACTTCACTGGATATTGGTCATGTGCTTCATTTCACTTCACCAGCGACAAGAAGAAGAGAGAAAACAATTAAGGATGCTGATGGCACCGACGAAAGACGTCGAGGGCTGCTACCTCATTCAGCGCCCCTTTGGGGCAGCACTTCGCCACAAGATACCGAAGAAAAGTTTTGTCAGTTCGCTCGGCGAAGCTGTGATCTCCAACGGGATTATCGGCACCGGAGCAGCAGCAACAACGCCGAAGAAGGTAACGGGTCCTGCACCGCCAAAACAGCGTCAGCGACTAGCATCGTTTCGGCGCTAGTACCGACGGCAAGCCGCGTGCTCCTCCTGATATGTGTGTGGCTGGCCCATCACACCTGCTACCGCCGCCTCCGAAAACTGGAGTGGTTTGGGCGGAGCCTTGGCTCCTCTGAGGATTGGTTAGGCAGGTAGGATGGGAGAGGAGCTAGCTGTCTGTCTTGCCTTTTTTTTTTTTTTCAGGGTTGAAAGGGAAATGGGGTGATTGGTTCTGTGAAAGCGAAAAGGATGATTGGTTTGACTATCTTTGCAATGGATTATATCCTCCAGGTGGTATGATGTTCATTAATTGTGTCTCATCGAGGAAAGAACTTGAGAATGAGCGAACGGAAATGATAACAAGACATAACTAAAAGGTGGATAATTGAGGCTTGAATTAGCCTGTTTCAATTCTGCTTTTACTTAAAACATTTGGATTTACTTTTATTTTTATATTTCTTAAATGAATAACAAAAGAAAACTTAGCTGGTGGGGGGGAGGGGGAGCGGTGCTGGAAGCCAGCCCAAATTAGTGCCAGTCCCAAGCCCGGGTCAATAGGAAGGGGTTGGAGTCAGAAGGGCATCGGTCCGTAAAACATCTGTCAAAGCTAATTCTGAAATGAGTCGTTCAAGATAGAAACAAGTGGGGGAGTCCATTAAAAACGGCGACCCCGACTATGGATGACACTGAGAAGAAGAAGAAGAAGAAGAAGAAGAAGAAGAAGAAGAAGAAGAAGAGAGAGTAGGAGGAGGAGCGAAAAGAGGAGGTATAGCCGGCCACCCTCTGTAGGCCTACGCCTATGCTTACCAACATCTCGACTGGGGTAAGTAACTTGGATAACGAACATATGTTTTAGAATATTTTTACTTGAACGTTTCTGATATAAATATATTTTATTTATAACGAAGTTTAGTCATTTACTGATACACACATAATTCATACTTCCAGAGAGAGAGAGAGAGAGAGAGAGAGAGAGAGAGAGAGAGAGAGAGAGAGAGATGCATATAAGAGAATGACTCTGAATTACGGTTCAGTGACGTTACTATAAAGTTACTATTCTGCAAAACTAATTTTTTATTCAGTGCATTGACGTTATTAAAAAGTGACTATTATGCAAAAGTAATTTTTTATTCAGTTACGTTATTATAAAGTTACTATTCTGCAAAATTAATTTTTTATTCAGTGCACTGACGTTATTATAAAGTGACTATTATGGAAAACTAATTTTTTACTCAGCGACGTTATTATAAAGCGACTATTATGCAAAAATAATTTTTTATTCAGTGCACTGACGTTATTATAAAGTTACTATTCTGCAAAACTAATTTTTTATTCAGTGCACTGACGTCATTATGAAATGACTATTATGCAAAAACTAATTTTTTATTCAGTGACGTTATTATAAAGTTACTATTCTGCAAAACTAATTTTTTATTCAGTGCACTGACTTTATTATAAAGTGACTATTATGCAGACCATAGTTTTTTTTCCAATGCACTGACGTTATTATAAAGTGACTTATGCAAAGTAACAAAATATAGGTTTGTGGATTTAAATGGAAACACTCCAAAGAAATGACTTTAGCGAACTCTTTTTCAAACGAGCTGAAGTTTCGATCTTTCTCGGCAAAACAGGCGGCGTTCATGAGCAGTAATTTCACAGTAAAATTTCACGTTGCCGTTTAATTCGCCTGCAACTTTCATCAGTCTAGCTGATGAAAATCCGTCTCCTTTTTTTGGAAATGGGGACGTTGCGGCAGGAGTTGAGTCTGCGACGGATAATTTCGCTGCTTTATGGGCGTTGGGAGGTGACGTCCAGTGGCCACTGGAACGCCTCATTTTCAGCTTAATTCTACGGTAATCGCGAAGGAAATACATTTATTCGGAAAGATACTAAAAAAAAAAGTCTTTAAAAGATTTTAAATCCGCCATAGCTTCTGGAATATAATAATCAAGATTGAAAGTCATCCTAGGAGGGTAGTGCCGTCAGGTGCACCTCACTCGGTGCACTGTAGGCAGTACTTAAGGTTCTCTTTGGCGTCCCTTCGGCCCCTAACTGCAACCCTTTCCATTCCTTTAACTGTACCTCTGTTCATATTCTCTGTCTTCCATCTTACTGCCCACCCTCTCCTCACAAATGGTTCATAGTTCAACTGCGAAGTTTTCCTCCTGTTACAACAAAAACTTTTTTCCTCTCAAATTTTCTTTCAACGCTGAATGACCTCATCATAGGTCACAGCGATGTGCCTTTGGCCTAAATTTGACATTCCATTCCATTCAAAGAATGAAAGCTCTTCAGGGCCACTTTTTCCCCCATTCCGACGGAAGAAGTCGCACTCGCGGTCTCATTCTCACGCGAGATAATAAAAAGGAAAAAGTTCAGGTGAAGCAACTTCCGGTTTGGTGGTCACGTGGTCACGGAGCGAATCGAAGTATCTACAGTATAGGTTGTGGGATGGGAGACCATCGGATTAGGCGGAGGGGGAAGGAGAAAGAGGTGGCATGACGAAGCACCTTGACGAATGATTGGGATTTTTGGTTGGGTGGGGCTGTTGAATTAACTTCCCCACCCATTACATATATCGAATTTGTAATTTCTCGTTAAATTGCATTTTCTTCTATTTTCGTGGAAGATTGTGGTTTTTTCGGGTGGGGAGGGGGTGGCTGTTGAATTATCCCCCACTCCTCCCATGACATACCTA
>JANJGK010000012.1:16806342-16823842 GCA_039081455.1 Macrobrachium rosenbergii | reverse complement strand
TTGGCAATTTAGCTAAATGATGGCTTCATGTGGCCAATTTATCCAAACAAGAATTGCGCTCGTTGCAACGATTCAACATCTGCAGTTCTCAAAAAAAAAAAAAAAATGAAAAACTAAGAAAAAAAATCTTATAAAGAGAACCTTGTTTCATAAGTGTCATTTGGCGCGCACGAATCTGCTTCGAAAAGTGCCTCCTCATCCTGTTTAATTTCTCTCTCTCTATCTCTCTCTCTCTCAGAATTGTAATACAATGTTGCATTACTCTGCATCGGCGCTAGTTTAGAGTTTTATTTTGAAATCCTAAACGTAACCAAGTTTTAACCGATTGTGCAACATTAAACACTTTTCCGACTTCTGTCGTCATAAATATAATCTCCACGGACATACTACCTTAAGATAAGACTCTGGTTCAAGAAATAAGATGATTAAATAGATTCTTCATTTCGTTTGATAAAGACCCGTGGAACAAGTGTCTGTTTTTTAATGGTAACGTTTGTAGTCAGCTGGTGGAAACGTTTTTCGTCATTTGTCACGTATTGGAAACTTTTATTGACAGAGAATGGAAACTTTTTTTGCCAGGTAATGGAAGCGTTTATTGCCAGATAACTGAAACGTTTATTGCTAGATAATGGAAAAATTTGTAAGAGAACGGAAACGTTTATTGCCAGATAACTGGAACGTTTATTGCCAGATAATGAAAACATAAGAGAATGGAAAAGTTTATTTCCAGATAATGGAAAAATTTATAATTGAATGGAAACGTTTGTTTTCAAATTACGGAAATGTTTATAGTTAGATAATGGAAACGTTTATTGGCAGAAAATGGAAACGTTTATTGTCAGGTAATGGAAAAGTTTATAGGCAGAAATGGAAAAGTTTATTGCCAGAAAATGGAAACGTTTATTGTCAAATAATGGAATGTTTATAGTCAGGAACGGAAACGTTTATTGCCAGATATAAAAAAAATTTATAGTCAGAAATGGAAACGTTAAAAGGCAGATAATGGAAACGTTTATTGCCACATAGTTGAAACGTTTAAAGAAAGAGAATGGAAACGTTTATTAGATAATGGAAAATATATTACAGAATGGAAACGTTTATTGCCAGATATTAGAAACATTTATTTTAAAACAATGAAAATGTTTATAGTCATAAAATGGAAAAGTTTATTGTCATTTGTCAAGTATTGGAAACGTGTATAGGCAGAGAATGGAAAAGTTTATTTCCAAATAATGGAAACGTTTATTGCCAAATAATGGAAATGCTTATCGTCAGATATGGAAGCGTTTCTTGTCAGAAAATGGAAAGTTTATCGCCAGGTACTGGAAACATTTATCGTCAGTAAATGGAAATGTTTGTAGTCAGGAATGGAAACGTTTCTTGTCAGAAAATGGAAATTTTTATAGTCAGAAATTGAAACGTTTGTTGTCAGTGAAAGGAAAGGTTTATTGTCAGGTATTGAAAAAATCTGTCAGAAAATGAAAACGTTTATCGTCAGGAAGCGTTTATATTCATATATTGGAAACATTTATATCAATTGATGGAAAATTTATAGTCAGCTAATGGGAAAGTTTATTGTTAGTTAATGGAAACGCTTATTGTCAGACGGTGGAAACGTTTATAGTTAGAAGAAATGCAAAAGGCTTTGGTTATAAACTTGCTCATAAAATGAATTAGTGTTTCACGTCATTATTTAATGCGGCTCTTATTCTGTGGCTTTTGGACAGGTGATTGTAATACAATTCCTTTCCATTGATTGACCGTAGTCTTGATCATACGCACTTCTTAACAGCTGCAGGTAAAGGAGAAGACTTTTCAGACTTTTCAGTGACGCTACAATTCGGCTATGGAATTCAGGTATGAGAGAGGGGTTCCAAGAGGTAGATAACATTCCCACCCCACCCCACCCCACCCCACCCCTCCCCGCCCCTCTTTTTGGGTAAAACCAGAAAAGAACCTGCTGTTCACGATCTCTGACTTTCTCTTAGTCTTCGTTTTCCGAGTCAAATCTTGGGAATCTCCCATTTTCGTTTTACAGGTAAAACCTCTTTGAGTCTCTTCGTCACGATCCACTCCGTTAGTGGAGCGGAATAATGGAAGTGGAAGAAGCTTTCGTAAGCATCTGGAGATCCTTGTTGAAATATCTCTCTTTCAGGAGCATACTCACTGAGGTAGCAACCCCCCCCCCCCACCCCCACAAACGCACGCACTTTGTTTTTCTTTCAATGCGTTTATTATTATTATTATTATTATTATTATTATTATTATTATTATTATTATTCAGAAAATGAACCCTATTCATACGGAACAAACCCACAGGGATCATTGACTTGAAAGTCGAGCTTCCAAAGATTATTATTATTATTATTATTATTATTATTATTATTATTATTATTATTATTATTAAGGAGATGAACCCTATTCATACGGAACAAACCCACAGGGTCCATTGACTCGAAGTTCAAGCTTCCTAAGAATATAGTGTTCACTTGAAAGAAGTAACGGAAGATAATAAGAAATACAGAATGAAAAGATCAGTTATTAGAAAAGAAAAAATAGATTACATATTAATAAATAAGTAGAAAAAATTTAAGTAAATTATCAAATAAAGGAGAATTGCTGTAAGGTAGTGATGCATCGTATGTTCGCTTGAACTTTCGAGGTTCCGGTGGCACAACATCCTCAGGGAGACTGTTGATTTCATTCTTTTGAACAGGTAAAACATTACCTTGTTTTTGTTGTCCCGGAACTCTTAAACGCTTCCCTGTGGCTTTACCACAGGGAAGAATACCTTGAAATGTGTAGAGAAATTACCTTGACTGTAAAAACTGTTTGTGATATTACATGTGAGATTGTCTTCCTAACTGGGACACTTGGACATTTAGCGAGGTTCACTGCGCCTGTAGAATTTAATTTATGCAATAATCACCTTCGTGATACTGTTTCATTCTTAAAATCACTTCATTTTTGTCGTGATCATACATCCCTGAAAGCAGTGAATTGGCGAGAGAGCAGTACCGCCAAAGGCACTGTACTGTGGATAGCAGAGCGTCACTGAGAGCATCGCATTGCCGAGAGAACTATATTGTTAAAGGCACTTTACTGTATTGCAAAGGCACTGTACTGTGGATAGCGTAGCGTTGCGTTGCCGAGACAATTATATTGCCCAAGGCACTGTACTGTGGATAACGTAGCATCGCATTGTCGAACGTATTATCATCTCGAGAGCATTCACTGCCGAGTAAATTGTCTCCTGGACGGCTTTTATTGCTGAGTGTATTATCTCCTGGAGGGCAATGCATTGCCAAGAGCATTACCTTTCTTGGAGCATTGCCATCATGAGAGCATGTGACCTAGAGACGACATCCGGTCAGTTCTAACCGGATTCTTACGTACATAGTTACGTGTCCAAAATTGTGATTCCTTGCATAACCCACACTCGCTGTGCAAGGGTAATTCCCGTTCTAAGAGTCCACGTGTGTTTTTATTTGTTTAAATGGCGAGGATTGACAGGTTCCGTAAATTGGCGTCACAGGAGGTACGGTCACCGATGCGGGAAGTATGTTTTTGTGCTGGAAAATGCGGCAGGTACGCTCTTGGGATGTGGATGTGTGGAATCATTACGATTTAGGTGGAACATTTCGTTCAACAAAGAAGCTGTGATGACAATAAGGATAATGATGGTAATGATGATGATAGTAGTAGTAGTAGTAGTAGTAGTAGTATCACGTCATGAGGCACACTTCAGTGACGTTGTTGATTCGCTTTAATGCTTAGAAAATGATGAGAGATTTTGTTTGCAAGAATTTTCCGCCCCCATCTGCTCTCCAGTGTGATATTTCATGAGTGGGAATCTGTGATTATTTATATAAAATGTATATTTTTCATTCTTTTCACTAAAGCATACCGATCGTCTATAGTTAACGGTTCGGTAATTCTACTGCTGGTACGGTAGCGGTACCTTGGTTATCGATAACAAGCTCTAGGTGCATTCGATAAAAAAATAGCTCTCAAATCGGGCTTTGATCTTTGAACTTATTGTTTTATGCATTGTATTTTTTGCAGCTAATTTTATATCTAAAGATGCGTGGCAATATATACATTCCAGAGAACAAATTCATTCCTGCTTTGTGCTGACGTCTCTTGAATTTCAGGTGTGCCTCTTTTGTTTTCTGTCCCCTCGTATTTGTTTATTTATCACCTTTTCATATAATTTTTCCTATAATTGTCTCTCTCTCCCGGCTAATTTCCCAATGGAGCCCTCTTGGGTTTATAGTCTGTGGACTCTGTCCATAAGGGTTTTCTGCTGAAGATTTAAAGAAAGAAGAAAGAAAGGAAAAAGAACGAAAGAAAGAAAGAAGGAAAAGGAAGGAAGACTAAGGAAAGAAATAAAGAAAGAATGAAGGAAGAAAGAAAGAAAGAAAGAAAGAAAGAAAGAAAAAAAGAAAGAAAGAAGAAAGAGAGAAAGAAAGAAAGAAAGAAAGAAGGACAGCAAGAAAGAAAGAAAGAAAGAAAAATAAGAAAGAAGAAAAAAGAAAGCAAAAAGAAGAAAAGAAAACAAAGTAGATTAATAAAGAAAGAACGAAAGAAAGAAGAAAGAAAGAAACTTCTCTAAGAATCAGGGACCAGTCAGTTACATTTCGGCAACGACCCGTGAGCAGAGATCTTGACATGGAGAATAGTCATTGTTTGCGTGTTCCTCCTGCCAGGTGTCCCTTGTTTAATCAGTTACCTGCGGAGTTAATCGCTTCGACCCCGAGTTAGATCACCGTTCCCTGCCCGCATTCGCCTTTATTTAAATAACGAATAGTTGCGAATTAAGACTGATTTAATGTGAGGTGGTACTGCATATTGCTTGGTTACTTGGGTAGTATTTTGGTAATATTTTACTGTGCTGTCAGTTGCATGCTTCGTAATCGATGTAAGTTATGATGGTGAAGTAAAGTATATATACTGTATATATATATATATATATATATATATATATATATATATATATATATATATATATATATATATATATATATATATATATATATATATATATATAATCTTATACATGCATACATATGACAGGGAGGGAGAGATGAATCACTAGAAAGAACTGACAGAGGTCTGTTTGCTTTTATAAATCTTTTATTTTTTTTGGCATGTTATAGACCAGTCGTCTTCTGTACAAATCGCGAACCCACCCTTGTTCATAGTCATAACTTTGAAGCCTAGAATATTCTGTACAAATTACGAACCCATAGTTATAACCTTGAAGCGTATAACATCCTTACCCAGGTAAACGCAAGGAATTATCGCCCTCTTGGATGTCGTATTTTTCCGTGGCGGGCTCCTAATTACACGTTCTTTGCAGTTCGTTCCTCTAGAGCACTACTTTTCAGGTGGGAGATGGAGTCTCTTCGTTCTGTATGAATGATAACGAAACCTGTTAGGTCGGATGTTTGACTCAGCTGACGAAAGCTCGTGTCGACTTTTTAAAATCTTATTTTGTCCGGTATTTCGTGCTGTACACATCTGCAGTGACACTGCAAGTATGTTCCTTGGCCATTCTTCACTTTGCAGTGCAGTATATTGCATTGCAAATGAAAGTGGTTTTTGACGTTCCACAGTCGGCTGAAGTTTTAGTGCAGAAGAGCATCGATGCACTGTACTGTTTAAAGATAATTGAAGACTGCTTTTTTTTTTTCTTTACTTTTCAGAAAGACTGAATAGCATTTAGTTGTACTTCATTACCGTTGAGGTAAACCACTGTATTTGATAATTGTTGGTCGATATATATATATATATATATATATATATATATATATATATATATATATATATATATATATATATATGTGTGTGTGTGTGTGTGTGCGTGTGTGTGTGTGTGTGCGTGTGCGTGTGTGTATGTGTGTGTGTGGTATATTCACGACTGACTGTGGTACCTATTGGGATTTCGAGTCCTTTTTTGCAAGGTCTCAGGTTCGATCTCGGCCTGCTCCCATCAGTCGACCTACACACACGTTTGTATACCAAATGAAGTCTAGTTAAAATGTAGACAAGTAGAGCAAAAAATCCCAGAAAATTTGGCTCTTGGACACAAACAACTACATTGGAGTCTCTACCTTCCCTAGTGTTCCCCAAATCGTTTCTGAAGACGAAGGCCTTGTGTCTGGCGTGCGATCTATGCACAGTGCTGTTTGCCCACTCAAAAGGGTTGGAAATTAATGAAAATGGTATTATTATAATCATTATTGAGTTACTGTAGAATCATGATAAAAGTAAAACAACGGCATCCAGATAGATATGTAACGTGCTTTTAGTTTTTAGGGTACGTATGGTACCCCATTGTATGTACCATGCGTTTATTTTTTTAGGGTACGTACAGTACCAGAATACATGTATACCATGCGTTTAGTTTTAGGGTACGTATGGTACCAAACTGTGTGTACCGTGCGTTTAGTTTTTAGGGTACGCATAGCAATCAGTGAGTACGCGGTTTGCATGGCACAAGCCGTATTTGTCTATCCCGTATAAGTCGTGCAAACTTTTGTCGTGCAGACTGGCTCTGCAAACGAGGTCGTCTGTGCGTGCTTCCGTTTGTGTGCTTACCAACACGGCACTCACTGAAGGGAAAAACACATTTTCTATGGAACTGCGAGAGTCACAGGATGTCCCCCCTCTTAAGGATTAACGTTCAATGGAGAAATTTCCGATAGTAGCCATGAAAATCACGTAGTCTTCTGCGGCTGCATCTAAGGATCTATTCAAGGTTGGTTTTGACGATACTGATATTATACAAGTCATATTTATTGTTTGTCTTAAGTACAGGTTGGGGTTGGCAACTCTCCATTGCTGGCAGTTCCTTGAAAACCCTTTTAAGATTTGGCCAATGTGTTAACATTTATTTACTATATTTTTCTCTAGAAAACAGACATGAACGGTCTCTCTCTCTCTCTCTCTCTCTCTCTCTCTCTCTCTCTCTCTCTCTCTCTCTCTCTCTCTCTCTCTCTCTCTCTCTCTCTCTCTCTCTCTCAAAATAATAGTAAAATTTGGCTGATTTATCAACATATATTTACTATGTTTTTATATAGAAAACAGACATGGACAGCTCTCTCTCTCTCTCTCTCTCTCTCTCTCTCTCTCTCTCTCTCTCTCTCTCTCTCTCTCTCTCTCTCTCTCTCTCTCTCTCTCTCTCTCTCAAAATAATAGTAAGATTTGGGTGATTTTTCAGCATATGTTTACTATATTTTTCTATACAAAACGGACATGAACGGTATCTCTCTCTCTCTCTCTCTCTCTCTCTCTCTCTCTCTCTCTCTCTCTCTCTCTGCCAAAAGAAAAGAATAATAAAATCTGGCTGACTGATCAACATTTATTTACGATATTTCTCTCTTTATTCAGCCAACTTCCCTTAGACGCAAAAGAACGTCCAGAACTCATTCTGACGGGAAAGGCAAATGAGACCCTCAAAGCTGGCAGAGTGAGTACATTTTGTTGCCTGAAAGGGAAGTCAAGTGCATTTTGATGTAGAAGGTTTATTTAACTGCCGGCCATAACTGGTGGTGGGCTTCAAGAATTCAATTTCCCTTCAGGTAAAATATTCGTTCAAAAATCAAAGGTGTGCCTGTTGCGTTCCTTTTTTTTTTTTAAGTTCTGACCGAGGTGCATTTTAGAGAAAAATATAGTAGATAAATGTTGATAAATTAGCTAAATGTTACTACTCTTTGGGCAGAGAGAGAGAGAGAGAGAGAGAGAGAGAGAGAGAGAGAGAGAGAGAGAGAGAGAGAGAGAGAGAACTGTTCATGTTTGTTTCTAGCGAAAAAAATTGTTAAGGGATGATAGTAAGTCACCCGGGTCTTATTAATCTTTTGACAGAGAGAGAGAGAGAGAGAGAGAGAGAGAGAGAGAGAGAGAGAGAGAGAGAGAGAGAGGACCGTCCATGTCTGTTTTCTAGAGAAAAATATAGTAAAACAGTATGTTAGTACATCAGCCAGATCTTATTATTCTTTGGCACAGAGAGAGAGAGAGAGAGAGAGAGAGAGAGAGAGAGAGAGAGAGAGAGAGAGAGAGAGAGATTTCCCTTCCGAGCAGAATATATTGACTAAAGGAAAGTGTCTTCATGGGAAAAGTCATACCAGGAAATACCATCAACATTCGCGTGTCGTATAATCGCATGTGCCGTGTAATCGTGTTTCGTGCGTCATTTATATTCACCTGGTATCGTGCACAGTGAGGTCTTAAATAGACTTGTTTCTTACGACGTTGTTGAATGGAGATGACTGAGATTTATTTTAAAAGTTGATGCGGGATTGAATTGTTTAACTAGATGCCTATAATGGATAGTGGGTGGTATATAATAAGACTCAGTTTCTCCATTTTCTGGTTTATTACAAAAGTACAAAATTGGGGTGCTTGTTCAGGTAGCGTCTCCCCCAAGAGTTCCCTTGCCAATCTCTCACTCTCGCTGTTTCACACAAACTCCACGCACACTGGTAACCAATTATAGTTTTTTTCAAAATTGTCATAAAAGATCAATTTAACAACATATTTGATAGTAAACATGATACAGAGGTCACTGGAACATGATCATAAAATATTTTTGTATATAAAAAGTCAGTATTTTTCAAGATATTTAAATACGGTAAGTGGCAGCATATTTTACATAAGTGTTGTCATATGTTCTTTCTTTGTCACAAGGCAACAACGTGTAACACTCTTAAGAAGTGACGGCGTCCTTGAGATTCCTTTAGGTTCGAGTAGGTGTCGACGCCGTCCGACGCAAGAGGCTGTACATGATTACCTTTCACTGCCCTTACAGAAAAGCGCTTTATGCACATATTTCGTCATCATAATTCTTTCAAATATAAGACAAAGCTTATCATGTTATTCAGTTAATTAGTTATAAGACTATCATTCAAACTGCAATTAGCAAATAACTTTTAAACAATGATGCATTGTTAATATACTACTTTACATATGTATGTGTGGATGCTGTATGTTTGTACATCTCATGAATTTCAACGATGATAAGTCATGCTTGCTAAATATCTGCAAGGGAGTCTGATTGAATTTTGCTAACGAGTACTTTGGAGGTATTATTAGTCACAGCGAATTGATAGGTAATTTGAATAAGCTCTGAAAACTCTCTTTTTTGGTTTATGTATATATGATGGTTCAGCCTCTACTGCAGCAATGTTGTCGACCGTTGTGTGGTTAAGAGCTATGATTTATAGTCTCTTTTATGAATTTTCAAAGAACAATTTGGGTGCGCTTTACCATGTGGTTGTAGGAAGTTTAAAACCTTCAGAACATTAAGAGTAATCACTGTGTCTGTAAGGAGTCTGAGATGTTAGCAGTTAGCCTACATTCTCAGTAAAAAGAAAATAACTGTTGTTCTTCAGTTTTTACGTATTTTTTATGGTTCTCTCCAGAACAGTTTAGTTGTCAAAATATATTTCTTGACGGAAGCGTGCAAAATTCACAGTTTTGGTATCGTATAGATTAACTTTTAAAACGTTAGTCAAAGTACACTGACAGGCTTTTTAAGGGATTTGTTCTTTCTGTATTTCCTATAACCTTCTGTTACTTCTTTCCAGTGATCACCATAATATTTTTCGGGACCTTGAATTTCAAGTCAGTGGCCCCTGTGGTGGACTTGTTCCATATGAATAGGGTTTATCTTCTGAATAATAATAATAATAATAATAATAATAATAATAATAATAATAATAATAATAATAATAATAATAATAATAATAATAATAATAATAATAACAATTTCAAGCCAATGGCCCCTGTGGGCGTGTCTATCTTCTGAATAATAATAATAATAATAATAATAATAATAATAATAATATATTATTGAATCTGATTGCTGCTACAGTGCCGTTCAGAACAGCACTGTAGCAGCAATCAGATTCAATAAAATATGCTTAAATGAAGGGTTACTACCGATATTTACAAATAGTAATAATGATAATTTCAAGCCAGTGCATGTAAAAATAAATCCACAATAGTTTGTGAGATAAATAAAAAATTGGAGACAGTCGTTTGCAGGCTTCGGTTGTCAAAAAGCGAAAAGGCATTCCTCAAGTGAAAGCGCCTCGTAGCGGGGTAGCGCCTTCAGTGCACCTCGTGTGGTGCACTGTAGGCATTACTTAAGGTTCTTTGCAGCGTGTCTTCGTTCTCTAGCTGCAACCCCTTTCGTTTCTTTTACTGTACCTCCTTTCATATTCTCTTTCTTCCATTTTACTTTCCACCCTCTCCTAACAGTTGATTCACAGCGCAACTGCGAGGTTTTCCTCCTGTTGCACCGTTCAAACCTTTTACTGTCAGTTTCCGTTTCAGCGCTGAATGACCTCAGAGGTTCCAGCGCTTGGCCTTTGGCCTAAATTCAATCAACTCAGGTGAAAGAGAGACGGCATTTTTGGTGGCAGTTCGTTTTCTTGTGAGTATTGAAAAGCAAACGAAAGGAACTATGTTTAGTGGAGAAGTTGAATCTCCTATTTTTGCTTTCTATACGTACCCTTGTAAGTCGCTTACTCCCTCAGAATTTGGCATATCAGACTTGCCTGTGTCTTACTCCTGCACCTGGTCATTATTGTGATTCATGAATGTTCAATGTTCTCTATTTTCTTGTGTGATGACCGTGGCGAGCTAACTATACCAATAGTTAATAATACTTGTTAGCTAATTGCACCAGTAAGTAATACTTATTAGGCATTCTGGCTGATAAGTATCAGACCAGCTTCTTGAAGTGAAAAAGGTTCAGCGAATCGGGAAATACAGGAGAGAATACCAGATTGTAGCACAGAACGATATGAAGGTGACCAAACAAGGTGACCATTTTAGTGACAGAAATTATCAGGAAATAATTCTTTCATTAATTACTATATAACCTCTGTAAATTGCCACTTTACTTTCTTTAAGCTTGAAGAATTAATGCCAGCTACCCTTCTAAGTAACAATAAAAAATTGGGGCATATACTTTTGGGGTCTGAGAATCGTTATTGATGCCCAATCCTGATATAATGTCAGTGCCGTGGATACAAATCGGTCAGTTAATATCTATGTTAGTTTTAATATGAATCAGTATTACGATCACCGTACTTCTGCTTCCAGCAAATATGTCAAAAAGTTCTCACTCTAAGAACGTCATATTCTCAAGGGGATTCTAATTTCCTCATTGGACGAGTCGGTACCGTTCTCAGCTAGAACTCTGCTGGCCCACGTTCGAGTCTCCGACCGGCCAATGAAGAATTAGAGGAATTTATTTCTGGTGATAGAAATTCATTTCTCGTTGTAATGTGGCTTAGATTCCTCAATAAGCTGTAGGTCCCGTTGCCAGGTAACCAATTGGTTCTTAGCCACGTAAAATAAAAATCTAATCCTTCGGGCCACCCCTAGGAGAGCTGTTAATCAGCTCAGTGGTCTGGTTAAACTAAGGTATACTTAACTTTTTAAGGGGATTCTTGATATGCACAAAATGCCTTTTTGGCAGTGCATGGTCTCGACTCCACATACATGAAAATTGTTATGCCGACGCTCCGCCTGCCATTCATTCCACAAGGTTGTAAAATGATCTGCGATCATCTAAGAAATGGGTTTCAGTGTTATTGCCTTTCCTTTGCAACTGACTTAAGATGTTGGCTCTTGGAGTACGGGGGTAGGGGTGGGGTTGATGGGTTGGGGTTAGTAGAGCGTGTCGTGAGGAGTGGGGCGTTGCTTATGGCTGGAAGGGCGAGCACGGGGCAAATTTCTCCGCTTTTTATGGCTCGCAGTTTTGCACCTCTTACGTAACGCGCCTCATTGCGTAATTGGTTCTGCTTTAAAGAGCCCCTCTTCCAAGGAAGACGCCACAGAAAAGCTCCTTTGAAGGCCTTTACAAGACACTATAGGCCTCTTGGCACTGATACCCCTGAAGGGAGTACGAGTACATGAGGAATTCCAACATTAATTCCACCCCCACCCCCGAAACAGGTTGTGATATCCATCTGATTACCGGGCAAGGTAAATTTTTCGGGGACCTCTATCCTGCCTAGGGGATGGCCAAACCGGGAGCCAATAAAAACTAGTGGGGCAGGTTCGAAGTGTCTCCCATTGGCTCAGACGACAAGAGGGCGTGGCCATGGCTTATAAAGGCTTGGGAACATAGTATCTCTCTCTCGGCTAACTGTTTGCTCTAGATAGTTACGGAAAGAGCGGAGCAACGTTTTCCACAAACGTTTCTTATTATGAAGATTCTTATAAGATTTAAGTATTAATTAACTAAATGGCAAAGGTAATGGGATGACGATAACTGTGTTTTCTGTCTCTGTGATCGTTAATTTGAAATGTACAGTAGTTTTTGCTACTCATTATATTTGAACAGGAATTCATACCCACATGGATTTACATTGAATTTGCCAGGGAAAGTGTATTCATGTTTGCCTGAGTATATATATACATATATGTATAATATGTGTATATATACATAATTATAATATATATATATGTGTATATATGCAATATATATGATGTATAATATATATATATGTGTTTATATATGTAATATATATATGCAAATATATACATATATATGTATAATATATATAAATTATATATCTATCTATATATATATACATGTATATATATATATATATATATATATATATATATATATATATATATATATAATATATATATACAGAGAGAGAGAGAGAGAGAGAGAGAGAGAGAGAGAGAGAGAGAGAATGTAAGTGACCTAATACCAACTCTATGTCATGCTCGCCTGAGTATTCCATGAGGTCAAAGGTCACGTGCTCTGCTCTGAAGGAACCACTAAGTGTTTAGAGCAGTAGTTCCCAACGTGGGGCGTATGCCCTACCAGGGTGTAATTTGATTTTTAAGGGGGCCAATTCGAGAATGTTTAAACTAAGCTAATGGCCTTTTAGGCTTCCTCGACGTGAATATAAGAATTATATATATTACCATAGGGGGCATCAGGAGTTTAGAGATTAGGTGAGGCATGGCCAAAAAAAGGTTGGAACCACTGGTTTAGAGCAACCCTTTTGAGAACTGTCTTCTTTCAAGTCACACTCGACTGCAGCTTCAAGTGTTAGCTGATCACACCTCTCAAGAACACTGGACCTTCTCCTTCACTATCAAGTTTGGGGGTCTCCCTGTTCCGTCTTCCTTCCTCCCTTTTCTCGTTTCCTTCTGGCCTAGGCCAGTCCCATAGGCCTCTACCAGTGCCGTAGGTCCCATCCTACGGAGAATTTTCATTAATAATGCCCTGCTTACCAAGAATTTTCATCAATAAATCACTACCTACGTGGAGTTTTCAACAATAAATCCCTGCCTGCAAAGATTTATCATTAATAAATCCCTGCCTACGGAGAATTTTCATGAGTAAATCCGTGCTTACTAAGAATTTTCATGAATAAATCACTACCTACGGAGATTTTCATAAGTAAATCCCTTCCTTGGAAGATTTTTCGTGAGTAAAATCCCTTCTTTGGAAGAATTTTTCTGAATAAATCCCTACCTACGAAGAATTTTCACAAATAAATTCCCTACCCACGAAGAATTTTCATGAATAAATCCCTGCCTACGAAGAACTTTCATCAATAAATCCCAGTTCACGGATTACCGTGATGTATGAGGTGTGTTTGCTGGACTTCTTCAGCCATCGGTATGCAGCATAGCTTTGTATGCGTTGACTGGACAGCGGTGCAATTTCCGGAGTTCCCGATCACTATAATTTTGCGAGATTTGTATCCCAGTTCTCCGGCGGGTTGGTTCGTGCCATTGGCTGAACCTGTGCACTTAGAGTAAGCACCGGTATCTCGTAAATTCGTGATCGAAAGCGCTCATCTTTTTTGTCAGTGGAACGGATTTTTTTTTCTTTTTTTTCGATGGGTCGAGAGGATTTCAGTTTGGAAGACTCCATTGAGTTTTGAGAGTGAATAGCGATAGTATTAGGTTAACTGTTGAAGTTCTGTTATGTTCCTTTTGTTTTGCAGTATCGAATTCGAGTGGAGATGTCAGTGTAAACCTTAATAATTTTTTTTATTGATTTAACTCGAATACTTTCTTCGCTGACTGTTATTGTAAACAGTTGTAAACCCTTACTCTTACGTGTGTCAGCAAATAGAGAAACGGCGTAAATGATTAGTTAATGAGGAAGAATCAGTAACAGGGAATTAGAGATCTTTTTTATCTTATGACGTAATAGTAAGGTGTCTGATGATATGCCTGTAGTTAAGAATGTTTTCACACTTGAGAGAGAGAGAGAGAGAGAGAGAGAGAGAGAGAGAGAGAGAGGTGCAAAAGGCATGGAAATGATTTAGATGTAGTAGAAGTAAAACGCAAAAGAACGGGAAGAGAGAGAGAGAGAGAGAGAGAGAGAGAGAGAGAGAGAGAGAGAGAGAAGCAAAAAGTCTAGAAACGAATAAATATATATTAGAAGTAAAACGCAGGAGTACAGAGAGAGAGAGAGAGAGAGAGAGAGAGAGGCCTAGAAACGAATAAAGATACATTAGAAGTAAAACGCAAAAGAACGGGGAGCGAGATAGAGAGATATTCTTTGGGGTATACGTATTTGACAACTCTTTTAAGATCTAAAATGTGTCATATTCGTGAGGTCTACTTATCTGGCGTTTTTGTACCCTAGAAAAAATAATATACTTATAATAAACGCAGGTAATTTTTTCCCCCATTAATCCGCTTATTGTCGTGACGAAATAAATTCTTCCTTGATTAGATGTGCCTCTGGGCAGCTCGTGTTGCCAAGGTCTTTTATACGCCCTCACGCAAAGCAGCCGTATGTTTGTGGCTATGATGCTCATCTTTCTGTTTTATCGCCTTTTCACCGCCGCCATTGAAACTTGAAGATGATTGATGGTGCCGTATGGATGTGTCTGGTATTTAGTTGCTTAAGAATATTCCAAAAGATGGCTGCCCTCCCTCGCTGGTGGGTGGGACAAATTGCAGTTTATAGCGCTTTATTTTTTACATTCTTTTTATATTTTTGTCGTGTCCGCTAACAAAATTGAACGGAGGTTATGTATTGGACCGCGTGTCTGTTTGTAAGTTGGCCTATCTGTCTAAAGAGTATGGACGGATTTCAGTGAAACTTTGTGGAAGGTCGGGCTATGGGGCAAGGACGATTTGGTCAGACTTTGGGATGAATCCTTAACCCAGACTGGGATCCAAGATTATTTTCTTCAAGGGAAGGGAGTGGGGGAGGGGAGGTTGCTTGGCAAAGGTACTCACTTTCAAAGGACCTCCAGTTAATCATAGCTTTCCCTTTATCATTCTGAGACACGGTGGCGAAGGTTCGGTCAAGAATCAATCTTAACAACGTTTATGGTGGTTGATGCTCCTATCGTAAACTGAATATTTAAAGTTCTTTCTGGACCGTGATATAAAGTATCTCAGGTGTGTATGCCGCACCTGAATCCATCTTAGCATCTCTTGATCCTGCCTGCGCTCTAAACCTTAATTTATTAAAATAGAATTGATAATCATCGCTTCCTTTTTTTTTTTAAAGATTCCTTGAATCTAAATATTATTAGTATATTCGTCTCTTCCCTCTTAAGGTTTCGTGAATCTGATGAAGTGGTCACCGCTGTTCGGTTTTAGTTTTCCGTAAAAGAACTGTTGAGATGGCCTTGTCTGTCCCATCCGCACTTTTTCTGTCCGCACTTTTATCTGTCCGCCCTTAGATCTTAAAAACTACCGAGGCTAGAGGGCTACAAATTGGTATGTTGATCATCACCCTCCAGCCATCAAACATACCAATTGCAGCCCTCTAGCCTCAGTAGTTTTTATTTATTTTAGGTTAAAGTTAGCCATAATCGTGCGCCTGGCAACACTATAGGACATGCCACCACCGGGCCGCGGCTGAAAGCTTCATGGGCTGCGGCTCATACAGAAAACTCGATTGCGCCGAAGAAACCTTCGGCGCATTTTTTTACTTTCAATTTTCTTTTTTGCTCTCTTTTAACGCGTGTCCGCTCCGTGCTGTTGCGACAAATAATGCAAGATTAAGAATTCACGAGGTCACGAAATCTCAATTTCTGTCGCCCGGGCGTGTGGTTGGAATTCCTTATCTCTCCATTTTTTTTATATACAGACTTGGGAATAAGCCCAGCTGTTGGCAGCTCTTAAACCGATATTTTCCGTCGATACTCGCTACCATGAGAGAGAGAGAGAGAGAGAGAGAGAGAGAGAGAGAGAGAGAGAGAGAGAGAGAGAGAGAGAGAGAAGTTATAGGAAAAGGTGATAAATAAATAAACATGAGGGGAGTAGAGAATAAAACCGATACTCTGAAATTCAGGAGACTTCAGCAGTTGAGAGCAGAAATGAATTTACCCGTATTTTTTTTCCACCTGAGGAACTCTGCTTCTGTTGTCACTTACAGTGTTTTGTGTCTTGGAAGAGCTAAAGAAGGGAATATTTATCCTATTATACTTTAGACGTATTGATGTGCTCAATCCTGATGTCATACACTGTCAGAAATCAAAGTTTTATCTCAGGAGGTCAGCAATTTTTATCGGAAGCGGATGTCTAGAAGTGCTTGATGTCAGACTCGGGGAGCTGTTGGTGGCTGGGAAGACTGTATTGCTTTTGTTGAATATGAAAGTGGGAAGCGCCTGTGAAGTTCAAGAATGCGATACAGAGAGAGAGAGAGAGAGAGAGAGAGAGAGAGAGAGAGAGAGAGAGAGAGAGAGAGAGAGAGAATGAATGTATCCTTCGACTCCATGATTCGTCGGGCTCTGCTGTTAGCAGCCCTTAAACCAATATTTTCTGCCGAATACTCGCTACCATGAATGAGGTAGAGAGAGAGAGAGAGAGAGAGAGAGAGAGAGAGAGAGAGAGAGAGAGAGAGAGAGAGAGAGAGAGATTCCCGGGAATCCTGTCTTCCTTGCATGGCCACTTTTTGCTCACCTCGGATTTTTTCTTTCAAGTTTTTGTGGCTGATTCAGCTATCGAATGCTGGCTGACGAAAAAAGTTTGTGTGTGTGCGTGAGAGAGAGAGAGAGAGAGAGAGAGAGAGAGAGAGAGAGAGAGAGAGAGAGAGAGAGAGAGAGAGAGAGAGAGAGATAACGTTTGTGGAGCTGAGTTTGGAATCGCGAAGGAAAGATTCTCGTGCATTTGTGCTTCTGCAGTGATATTAAAATTTAAAGTTTTCTCTGTTAGGAAAGAGGATAACGTGAATCCAGATGATTACTACTTGCTTGAGGATGCAGACGTTATTATTTCTTTTATTTTTAGCCTTTGTTACCACGTTGGCCAGATTTTATCAATCCGTAACATCGAAGAGGAAAGAATTATTAAAAAATTGTGAAATGTTTTGTTATTTTCTTTTAAATATTGTATTGTACATGCATACATACAGTACATACATACATATATACAAGCATTTCGACTCCACACGTACATACAGGCATTTTAGGCTTATACATACATACAAACTATCAAACGCATTTCGACTTCATACATATATACATACATACAAGCA
>JANJGK010000012.1:16787994-16806242 GCA_039081455.1 Macrobrachium rosenbergii | reverse complement strand
ATTCTGATGTGGGATATTCCCGAGGCAGCGTGAATTGGATATTAAACAACATGTGTAGCTTCATGATTGTATGTAAATCACGGTGTGATAAAAATTTCATAATAAGAGCTGCGTGTTCCAAACGTACCAGTGAACTATCAAGGTGGAGGTGGGTTAATGCCGAGGCTAAGTGCAATTTCCCGCTCTCGACGGGTAATTAAGTACGGCAGACTCGGCATTAGCTTTTACCTCTCTTGGTGGCTCAGTAGTTTGACCGTCGACTGGAGCTGTTGGAAAGTATCGTGTCGAAGGATCGGGACCCGGCGGTACTGATCCATTTATCACTTATAAAAAATTCTCCTTCGGTGATAATTCCCCATCAGGGATATTCCCGAGGTAGCGCGAATTGGATATTAGACAACATTTGTAGCTTCATGATTATACATACACACATACATACATACGTACATATATATATATACCGATCGGGACTACAAAGTCTACCACAAAAAAAGCCAAATCAAAGTCCTTCAAAAAGAAGGCATCACGGCGACCCCATATAAAACTGGGAACAAGCTGGGAAGAAGAAGATATATATACATATATATAAATGTACATATATATTTTACAAATTATATATATATATATATACTATTAGTTTCTTTTATTTCTTTGGAAGCATGAATTTCAAGTCAATGGCCCCTGCTCGCTTATTCGATGTGAATGGGGTTCTGTATAATAATAATAATAATAATAATAATAATAATAATATATTTATATATACTGTGTATGTACATATGTATATATATATATATATATATATATATATATATATATATATATATATATATATATATATAAATATATATATACACACACATATATATATGTAAATATACTTATACTCTCATGTTTGTTTACTCAAAAATTCAAGAACATAGCGTAATTATCTTCTGCAATTATGATAGGTATTATTTCTCTCCACTTATGTCACACCACCTTCAACTCATAATCGAATAATTATAAAGAAAAAGTAACCCCAGCGACAAGTCCATCTATGTAGATTTCGAGGAGGCCTTTAACCTGAGGCCTATAGCTTTGGCATGAACACTAATTTTAAATAAACGGATTTCGTGCTGAGGAACAAGTTTCTCAACAGTGGCATTTGGGATAAAGCTGCGCACCATTTAGAGGTACGAGTTTTATCGTCCTCCCAAGCCTCAGTGTGATCCAGTCTCTTTGACAGTCGACCTTTGTCCTTACAGGTGAGAGGTTCTAAATGTTGATTTTTGAGATGATTGAGAAGATCCTGTGCGTGCCACTGCGTACAGACTTGCCGTTATTATTATTAGATGATATCTTCATCTTCAATTGTAATCTGTACTTCGGATGTTTTTGGATAATTACGGTCGCTATATTTGGAATTTGTAATTGAATTTTTATTTGAAGTTCAGTAACCAAATGAGATATATATATTGTAATTGAATTTTTATTTGAAGTTCAGTAACCAAATGAGATATATATATATTTCAGATATCCTATTTTCGTAGTTAATTTAATAACCTTGGTAGTTTTGACCGCAGGGTGTAATAATATCAAATAGGTAATGAGTTGGAACCCGTTAGTTTTATTTTCTGTTTACAATTTTGCAAGGCAGACGGAGGCGCCGGAGACTAACGAGAGAGAGAGAGAGAGAGAGAGAGAGAAGCAACAGGTCTAGAAGCAAATGGAGATGTAGAAATAAAACGCAAATGAACGCAGAGGGTGAGAGAGAGAGAAATTCCAAGAAATTGAGATAAATATTAACAGAGAGAGAGAGAGAGAGAGAGAGAGAGAGAGAGAGAGAGAGAGAGAGAGAGAAGATGGGAGAAAATCTAATCATATATCATATTTATCTATAAGGGAAAACAGAACGAGAGAGAGAGAGAGAGAGAGAGAGAGAGAGAGAGAGAGAGAGAGAGGAGAGAGAGAGAGAGAGAGAATCTACAACGATTCTCCTCAACAGAATGAAGTAATCCAATATAGACGCAGGAGAAGAAATCTTAACATGTTCATTGAAGCTGTGACAAGAACCTGATTTCAAGATGGGTATTTAACGGATCAATTCTGACGTGGGTATTTAAAGGATCAATTCTGACGTGGGTTTTTAAAGGATCAATTCTGACGTGGGGTTTTAAAGGATCAGTTCTGACGTGGGCATTTAAAGGATCAGTACTGACATGGATTTTTAAAGGATCAATGCTGACTTGGGTATTTAAAGGATCAGTACTGACGTGGGTTTTTAAAGGATCAGTGCTGACGTTGGTTTTTAAAGGATCAGTTCTGACGTGGGCATTGAAAGGATCAGTACTGGCGTTGTTTCTTAAAGGATCAATTCTGAAGTGAGTATTTAAAGGATCAATTCTGACGTGGGTTTTTAAAGGATCAGTACTGGCGTTGTTTCTTAAAGGATCAATTCTGAAGTGAGTATTTAAAGGATCAATTCTGACGTGGGTTTTTAAAGGATCAATTCTGGCGTGACTGAGAGATTGCTACAAGCCGATATCTTTGTACTGGGTTACCAGTTCGATTAGAGATTAGGCAAATGATTTTTGAAGGGTGGACTAATATTATTATTATTATTATTATTATTATTATTATTATTATACAGAAGAGGAACCCCATTCACATCGAATAAGCGGGCAGAGGCCATTGACTTGAAATTCATGTTTCCGAAGAAATAAAAGAAGATATTAGTATATATATATATATATATATATATATATATATATATATATACATATATATATACGTACATATATATATATACATACACACACACACACACACACATATATATATATATATATATATATATATATATATATATATATATATATATATATATATATATTTATATATATACACACATATATACTCTTATGTTTGTTTACTCAAAAATTCAAGAATATAGCGTATTATCTTCTGCAGTTGTGACAGGTATTATTTCTCTCCACTTATGTCACACCACCTTCAACAAATAATCGAATAATTATAAATAAAAAGTAACCCCAGTGACAAGTCCCTCTATGTAGGTTTCGAGGAGGCCTTTAACCTGAGGCCTATAGCTTTGGCATGAACACTAATTTTAAGTAAACGGATTTCGTGCTCAGGAACAAGTTTCTCAACAGTGGCATTTGGGATGAAGCTGCGCACCATTTAGAGGTACGAGTTTTATCGTCCTCCCAAGCCTCAGTGTGACCCAGTCTCTTTGACAGTCGACCTTTGTCCTTAAAGGTGAGAGGTTCCAAACGTTGGGTTTTGAGATGATTGAGAAGATCCTGTGCGTGCCACTGCGTACAGACTTACCGTTATTATTATTAGATGGTATCTTGATCTTCAGTTGTAATCTCTACTTCGGATGTTTTTGGATAATTACGGTCGCTATATTTGGAATTTGTAATTGAATTTTTATTTGAAGTTCAGTAACCAAATGAGATATGTATATATATATTTCAAATATCCTATTTTCGTCTTTAATAACCTTGGTAGTTTTGACCGCAGGGTGTAATATCAAGTAGGTAATGAGTTTGAACCCGCTAGTTTTATTTTCTGTTTACCGTTTTGCAAGGCAGACGGAGGCGCCGGAGACTAACGAGAGAGAGAGAGAGAGAGAGAGAGAGAGAGAGAGAGAAGTCTAGAAGCGACTGGAGATGTTGTAGAGATGCAACGCAAATGAACGGAGAGAGAGAGAGAGAGAGAGAGAACAGGTCTAGAAGCAAATGGAGATGTAGATAAAACGCAAATGAACGCAGAGAGTGAGAGAGAAATTCAAAGAAATTGAGATGAATATTAACAGAGAGAGAGAGAGAGAGAGAGAGAGAGAGAGAGAGAAAGTAACAATAACAAATAACAAAAGGAGATACCAAACTTAAAATCTGCAAAAACTTGACCATCTTCCCGAGAAATGTTGCCATCTCGGTGTCATGGCGACTGTGCGGTTTGGGCAAAAAAAATTTGATTGTTTTGCATTGTTTGCGAGGCTGTTGGGGGTCTATTATAAAGCCCGTTGTAGACTCAAGAGTATGATTACTCAGAGTGGTTTGTGATTGGGCTTTTATATTTGTTTTTATTATTAGTTTTTGTTTGCGCCTTTGCCGGTGGGAATCGTTTTAATTATTGTCGAAATAATTTTGGTTATTGTTAGAATAATTTTAATAGTTGTCGAAATTCATTTTATTTATTGCCGAAATATTATCTATTCTGGAAATATTTTTAATTATTGTCGAAATAAAGTTAATTATTGTCGGAATGATTTTAGTTATTGCAGATATAATTTAATTTATTGTTGAAATATTTTCTCTATTGTCGAAATAATTTTAATTATTGTCGAAATAATTTTGATCATTGTCGTAATATTTTTCATTGTGGTCGAAATGATCTTAATTATTTTCCACAAATTATGTTATTGCTGAAATAATTTTAATTATTGTCGAAATTATATTAATTATTGTCAAAATATTTTTAATTGCTGTCAAAATAATTGTTTATTGTCGAATTGTATATTATTATTGTCGAAATAATTGTAATTATTGTCGAAATAATTGTAATTATTGTCGAAATAGTTGTAATTATTGTACAAATCATTTTAATTCTTGTTGAAATGATTTTCAGTATCGCCCAAATAATTTTAATTATTGCCGAAATAATTTTAATTACTATCGAAATCATTTTAATTATTGTCGAAATTATGTTAACTTTATCGAAATGATTGTAATTATTGTCGAAATCATTTTAATTATTTTGAAAAACATTTCAATTATTGTCGAAATAATTGTAAGTATTGTCGAAATTGATTTTAATTATTTCTTCTTGAGTCATGTAACCATAAATTCTATTATTTCGTCTAAATGGCTGTTAAAGTTATGCTTTTTTGTGTTAGTTTTGATAATTGATATTTTGGTTTTCTGTCATTGGTTGATAAATTTTTCGTATAAACTTGCTTAAATTCTCTCTCTCTCTCTCTCTCTCTCTCTCTCTCTCTCTCTCTCTCTCTCTCTCTCTCTCTCTCTCTCTCTCTCTCTCTGTATGCATGTATAATAATATTATTTATGCAGATGTATATTTTTGTATCATAATAACGGCACGACAAAAGAATTAAAGTTCATGAGGACATTTGTTTTTCGTAATTAAATCCAGTTGGGCTCTGATAAAAATGGTTGAGTATGTGGTTGTATACTTAATCAAGAACATATGTCTGTCTAACACACCCTGGACTCGTTTTCCTATTGGGAAACTTCAAGAGGGGTCAAACCACGGTATCAGGGATTTTCCGAAGAAATTTCTCCCAACTCGAAGTTCCTATCCAATCGATGATCACATTTTATTTTGGTTCACATACTCAGGACACGGGCTAAAATCTTTCTTCTGTCATTTGGGGTAAGTGATGTATAGTTTTGTATCTTATTATTATTATTATTATTATTATTATTATTATTATTATTATTATTATTATTATTATTATCATTATTATTATTATTATTATTATTCAGGAGAGGAATGCGATTCGTAAGGAACAAGCTTACGGGGGCCAATGACTTGAAATTCAAGCTTCCAAAGAATATCATGGTGTTCATTGGAAAGAAGTAACAGAAGGTATTGAGAAATACAAAAAGAAGAGGTAATTTATTGAAAAAAGAAAAAATAAATAAAAATTAGATGAATAAATAAATAAAAATGTGAGTGAATTATTAAAATACAAAGAGATTTTTTTCAGGGTAGTAATGCAGTACATCTTCAGTCGAACTTTTGAGGTTCCAGTCGAGTCGATTAAGTCACGCGCATGCGCAAGCACGCTAAACGATGACGGTAGTATTTAGACGTGTATCCATTGAGTGAGGGAGGAACCAAAGTCTAAAGAGAGGAGGAACAAGACGAGTGAGGTATCTCCCTGGAGGAACGGCAGCGTGCCTAGGAGATGGGAGATGATCCTCTGCTGCCTGCTCATTGGCCATAGGCTCCTAACAACTTTTTGATGACTGTCTCGTCCCATTGACTGTGAGGCATCTAGTAATCGAATGTCCCCGTCTTGGGGATCCAAGAGACTCTCCCTTAGGGGGGTAGTACCATCAGTGCACCTCACGCGGCATACTGTAGGCATATTTTTAATTATTGTCGAAATTATTTTAATTATCGTTGAAATAATTTTATTTATTTTCGAAATATTTTAATCTTAGTCGAAATAATTCTAATTATTGTTAAAACCATTTTAATTATTGTCAAAGTATTTTTGATCATTTTCGAAATAATTTTAAGGTTCTGTGCAGCGTCCCTTCGGCCCCTGTCTGCAACCCCTTTCATTCCTTTTACTGTACCTCCGTTCATATGCTCTTTCTTCTATCTTACTTTCCTTAGCCCCTCTCTTAATAGTTGTTTCATAGTGTAACTGCGAGGTCTTCCTCCTGTTACACGTTTCAGACCTTTTAACTCTCAATTTCCTTTCAGCGCTGAATGTTCTCATAGGTCCCAGCGCTTGGCCGTTGGCCTAAATTTTATATTGCAGTTCCAATTCCAAGAGACTCAGTTTTTCTCTGTGGCTGGAAGTCGGGTTAACAGGTACATCCTCCCTCGCCAAGGTTATCGGAAAGAATAGAAGTTATAACTTTAATATCATATCAGTGTCGACCTTTGAAACGTGAAAAAAAAGGCCCACAAATTGGAGGAGAAATATATTGAAGAAAGGCACATACATTGTCTCGTCTCCACACTGAAGAGGTAGGGAGCATGAAGGTCCGAAATTATATGTAAATTTCTTATTAAATATGTTTGTTCTCCAATCTGTGGTGTTTTTTTGCAAGTTATAACATTAGAGGTACATTTGAATTTCTTGCAGGAGCTGGCCCTCTGTTGCAAATTCAACTTTGTATATAACAAGAGTCGTAATTCATTTCAAATCTGAAACTACAACTTTTGCTTTTTATGGCTGCAGAAGCTTTTAGTGGTTTTTAAAAATAATTTTCATGATAGTCTTTTAATTGCTGCTCGACGTTCATGACCCAGCCAGTCACGGCGCCTGATAACCCGTAATTACTTCATTCCTCACTGCATGCAAGCAAGCAAATTATTTGACCTCAAAGGGAGAACTACAGATTTTAAGGTATTTTTGTACTTGTAAATTGAATATGTAGTAGTTAAAGTTGTATGATAATTTTTTTTTTGTAAGCTCAACAACAACAAAGCAATACCCTTTAAACGCTGCATATTATTATTATTATTATTATTATTATTATTATTATTATTATTATTATTATTATTATTATTCAGAAGATAAACCCTAATCATGTGGAACAAATATACAGGGGCTAATTGACTTGAAAAAATTCATGCTTCCAAAGAATAAGGTGTTCATTTGAAAGGAGTTAAAAGATTATGGGAAGTACAAGTACAGAAAGAAGAGATCAGTTATTAGAAAAGAAAGAAGGTAAATTAACAAATTAGTAAATAAACAGATAAAACAATTCACCTTGTATTTTGATAATATAAATAATTTATTAAAATACAAGGTGAATTGTTTTCAGGTAGTAATGCACTGCATCTCCGCTTGAACTTTTGAAGTTCCAATTGCACGACACCCTCAGGGAGACTGTTCCACAGTCCAACGCTAGAGGAATAAAAGACCTCTGGAACTGATAAGTTCAACAGCGTGCCACTTTCATAGCATATTGCATTCGAGATTATGGCAGCCTTGAACAAGACTGTGGTGTCACAGAAATAAAGAGTGTTGAGATTTCAGTGTCTGTTGTAGTGTGGATGGAAACTAAGGCTATAGTCTCCCTGCGGATATTGTGCAATTGGAGCCTCAGAGGTTCAAGCCAGGATGCAAAGCATTACTATCCTAAAGCAATTCTCCCTGTATTTTATAATTTGCTTACATTGTTATCTATTTATTTGTTAATAGGTTTATTTATTTTTTCTTTTCTAAATACTGATCTCTTCTTTCAGTATTACCTATTACCTTCGGTTATTCCTTCCAAATGAACACCATATTCTTTGTAAGCTTGAATTGTAAGTCAGTGCCCCTTGTGAGCTTGCTCCATATGGATTGGGTTCATCTGAATAATAATAATAATAATAATAATAATAATAATAATAATAATAATAATAATAATAATAATAATAATAATAATAATTTGGGAGTGTGCTATGGACTGCATCCAATTAATGGGTCTAAGCGAATTATCCTTTATTGCAGTTATTTTAGCACCCCTCCCTTGTCGATAGGTGGCCCGGTCATGTTAGGTCATGTCACGTCAGGTGAAGAAGGTCATGTATGCAAAGCTCCCCAGATACATTGGTCTTTGCATAAGTTAGTCAGCAGGAATTCCCAACCAGCTCGATTTATATTTAAAAATTTCTTCTTCCTCTCTCTCTCTCTCTCTCTCTCTCTCTCTCTCTCTCTCTCTCTCTCTCTCTCTCTCTCTCTCTCTCTCTCTCTCTCTCTATATATATATATATATATATATATATATATATATATATATATATATATATATATATATATATATATATATATATATATATATATATATATATATATATATATATATAATGTATATATAAAATCTTATGTTTATATACATATATATATGTATATATGTATGCATGTATGTATATGTATATGTATATAAAGAACCATTTTAGTTTGGGACTGATTAAATGTGATTTTCATTCCACGGTAAGCACAGGATTCTGTCTGAATTAACTATTATAGCATAATATATTATATTAGTCTATCTTAGCCGGCAGTAGGATATTCTATATTTAATTGTAGCATATTGTATATGTATTGTATTATTATTATTATTATTATTCAGAAGATGAGCCCTATTCATATGGAACAAGCCCACAGGGGCCATTGACTTGACATTCAAGCTTCCGAAGAATATGGTGCTCATTAGGAAATAAGAGAAGGTAAAGGGAAATACAGCAAGAAGAGATCTCACTCATTAAAAAGAAAAAAATAAATTGATAAATTGTATACTTAATTTTAGTGCAACGCTTTTTATAATTATCGTTTATTGTAACCCATTCTCCGTTCTTGGTTATCAGGCCCCTCAAAAATTTATCCCAAAATGTTAAACGTCAAAACTTTTAAAAACATTTTCTCTGGAAAGCGTCGTCTCTTAAGTAACAAGTGGTCATAAAAAACGAAACTGGAGAACAGGTCAAGGTCGCTTGAATGGTTGGTTGGTTTTTGTTGGGCTGATACGCAAGAGTGCGCAATTTGCTCCTGCAACCAATCTGCGGGTGCACTGTCGCCCGATTAGGCACGAGATAAAAACTGCTTTTAGTTCTGAACGCTTGTGCAAGCAGAGGGGCTTTTGCATTGGAGCATCTCCAAGTCCACAAGATTAATGGACTACGTGTGGCGGGCACACGCCTCTTGTCGCTGCATATAACTGATCATAAATCTCGTCCATTGTATATTCAATTTCATTGCAACAAGTTTTGTATATATAGTTTATTGTAGCTCACTCTCCGTTCCTTTTCGATGTGATTAGGCTTCAGATATAAGCTGACTTGATTGCCGTTTATGAAAACTTTGGGTAGGCACTGAATCATTTTAAAGCATGAAGGAATAACATAAGTTCTTTAATGCAAAAATGAAATCAGATCCTTTAATTGTGAGTATATTTAATCGGTTATAAGTAGGCGGAAGGACGATCAGATCCTTCCTTGTAAAAAATAAAAAGAAGTCGTTTAATACGTTTGATCTATAGGAATAAAAATCCAAGAAGAAAAAGTCCTTCAATGTTTTGAAAGGTGAGCGAACGCATTCGAAGAGCAAAACGAGTCTTGCCGACGCTTTCAGAGCGTGTTGACACGTGTTACCCACGCGCAAAGGGAAACTCTCTCTCTCTCTCTCTCTCTCTCTCTCTCTCTCTCTCTCTCTCTCTCTCTCTCTCTCTCTCTCTCGTCTGGTGACTCAGCAAGCAAGCACGATGATGTGGCTCTCGCTACCGTTTCATGCAAACCAGTTCTGAGGCGATTACTCTTATCCAGTAATGGTGGGGATTGTGGGGGTTGGTGTCTGGACGCTGCAATGTTGAGAATTTTGGAATTGTTTCCGAAATTGGTGTATTTTGTTTATTTTGTGTCTTGACGTCAACAGCTTTTGAAGTGGCTTCTGAGACGTATTTAATCTCTCTCTCTCTCTCTCTCTCTCTCTCTCTCTCTCTTCAGATACGGGATACCAGGTCAGGGCGTTGGCCCCTGGATGGCCATGTCACTGTGTAAATATATATTTTATTTTCTGTTAAAATTGGCTTGAGTCTAGATTCTGCTTCTCGTTCAGTGGCCTACTCTGCTCCCATTTGTTCTCTTTTTAATTGTTTGTTTTATTAATCTTAGTGGTTCTTTTTCTCTTTTTTTCCTTCATTCACCCTGTTTATTCTGTGTCACCCAGTGCTCAGTAAACTGAAGTGATTGATAGCTCTGTTAAAGAGAATGCATTTTTTTGTGATTTATTTTTATTGCGATGTGATTCCTTGTTTAGCTATATTAAATTAATTTTTCCAAGGTATTATGTAAATGAGGATTGCTCATTTTTTTCGAATTAATTAGACTAAATTTTAGTTTAGCCTATGATAGGAATCAGTTAATTATTGTAATTATTGTGGTTTTTCTGGCGTTACAACTACTAAGGTAACTGAAGCTAGCTTTGAGTGGAAAATATAGTATATTTCTCCTTAGCATAATATTACTTCTTAGTTTATGTATTCTATTTTTCTCATAGAAATTTGTTATCTTGTATCTAAATATGCTTTCTCTTAGCAATTTCATCATATTTTCGTAAACAAAATGCTATGTGGTTTTGCGAATGTATTTTAGTTTTCGTAGTAAAATATGTTGTAGTTTTGATAGACCAAACGCATTATAGTCTTCTTGGGCAAATGCATTATATTTCATCGAGCAGATTCATTGTATTTCCCTAGAAAAATTTTTTTTTCATCAAAAACATCAAGACACTTATGGAAAACGTTGTTAAAATATGTGTGTGTGTTGTTCTCTCTGTCTCTCTCTCTCTGTCTCTCTCTCTCTCTCTCTCTCTCTCAGTTTATATACATACATATATAATTATATATATATATATATATATATATATATATATATATATATATATATATATGTATATATATATAATTATATATATGTATATATGTGTGTGTGTGTATATATTATATATATATAAATATATGTAATATATATGTTTATATATATATATATATATATATATATATATATATATATATATATATATATATATATATATATGTATGTATATATATACATATATATATATATATATATATATATATATATATATATATATATATATATATATATATATATATATGCTTACACACACACACATACGCACACACACATGCCCCTTCAGCTAGTGGCGGGAGTCTGCACTATGCATAATTTTCCAGTTTCCAGTCTAGCTGATTAGCAGCCATACAGTAAGCCTACGGCGTTTAGCATTCCTTAGAAGTCAGGCTTTCCAAATACTGACCATACACAACGTAGCTCGGAGTAACGATTGTGTTTGTGTGTGTATGTGTTTGCTTAGTATGAAAACGTGTTTTCTTACGCAGTTACGCGCTATACACAAACACAAACTTGTATTTTCATCTAAAATCTTCTTACCCCTACAAATAGTGGCTTCAGTCAGTTTTATCCCACCGGGTCTTCGACTGACTACGACCCACCGCAGTCGACTAACTGCTAGGTGTATAATTCAATGCATAGATAAACAGTGGCCTATTGGAATATCGAGAAACCGGCGTAAATCATTTGCCGTGGGAGGGATCATTGTGTTGTTGTGGTGTTGAGCTTTTAGTAAATGGGACAAAGAGTTAATCTTCGTCTTTTTTGTCCATCACTGAATTTGGAAGAACGTAGAAGATTCAGAAAATATTGTCAAACTAATAAGAAGTTGATCAACAGTCAAAAAGCCATAAAGCCATAGAATCCAACGAAATTTGCATATATATATATATATATATATATATATATATATACATATATATGTATACATATATAATATATTAGATATACATAAACAGTGTATATATATATATATATATATATATATATATATATATATATATATATATATATATATATATATATATATATACAGCTGTAGTATCTACATATTGCTAACTGTTAGAAATCAGAAGACGCCTATTTAAAATGGATAAGTACATTTTTCATTAAATTTATAGTTCTTCATTAGTTATTGTTCTTATACTCTTTTTGTTAGATTTTCAGTCTATGTATGTTTTTTATCAACATATAAATAATTTGACGTCTGGTTTTATGTTTTAATTATATTGGTATTTCTGTATGTTTGTGTGCTGGAGAATTAGTTTTATTTTTTATTTCTCTCAGTTTGCTTATGTTCAAGAATACGTGTTCTGTACCTGCCACCCGTATCGTTGAAAAGAGAAGAGAGAAGAAAGTGTAAAGTCTTCTTAGATAGAACACGATGACTTCCAAAAGTAAAGAGCGCTGGTCGAAGTCACTCTTTGATGGAAATATATCAATATCTCGAGAGAAATGGAGAAACTCAGATTTTGGGTCACCTGAGCAGAACATCTTTGAAATATGTCGCGTGTTTAAATCTCTGGTTCTGATGATAATGTGCGGTTGTCGTTAACGAAAAGAAAATGCTGCTAACTCAGGCATGACGTATTAACATTCAGACGTGTATATATATATATATATATATATATATATATATATATATATATATATATATATATATATATATATATATATATATATATATATAAATATATATATATATATATATATATATATATATATATATATATATATATATATATATATATATATATATATATATATATTACACATATATATATCAGGACAGGGTGACAAGGAGACAGTCGGTCACCTGTAGGTGATATTTATTTGCTGACGCGTTTCATAACACATTGTTACATCATCAAGGCTAAAAGAGAAAGTACACAAATTAAAATACATGGAGTAAAACTAACGACTCGAAGAGTCTAAAAGAGAAAGTACACAAATTAAAATACATGGAATAAAACTAACGACTCGAAGAGTCCCAAAATGCTGTATAAATATACAGTAAAACAAGACAATTCAGGAAAAGCACTTGCGAGACTAAAAGTTGAAGACTGAATGACTAAAAAGGAAAAGGAAAGCGGCAAAGAAAACCGGCTCAAGCCACCTACAACTGTGCAGAGTTGGTGTGTGAGTTCAACTTGGGCAATAATTGCATAATAAATAACCGATTCTAAAATGAGCAGTGCGTGTGGATGACTTGTTTGGCCTAAAACAGAGAAGTCAGAACAATTAATACTGGTATTACATACATTAAAATGATTTCTAATATTAGAAACTTCTGGTCTGGACACTCTGCAACAGTACGATGACTAACACCTTTATGTGAATCTGATCTGACCCTCAGCAATCGTTTAGTCGATCTCAGATTTTTCTGGTATTAGGAATGACTCAAATATTTGTAATACCAGTATTAATTATTCTGACTTCTCTGTTTTGGGCCAAACAAGTCATCCACACGTACTGCTCATTTTAGAATCGTTATTTATCAAGGAATTAGTGCCCAAGTTGAACTCTCACACCACCTCTGTACAGTTGTATCTGGCTTGAGCCGGTTTTCTTTGCCGCTTTCCTTCTCCTTTTTAGTCATTCAGCCTTCTCTTAGTCTCGCAGCTGCTTTTCCTGAATTGTCTTGGTTTATTGTATATTTATATAGCATGTTGAGACTCTTGGAGTCGTTAGTTTTATTCCATGTATTTTAATTTGTGTACTTTCTCTTTTAGTCTTGATGATGTGACTATGTTACGAAACGTGTCGGCAAATAAATATCACCTGTAGATGACCGACCGTTTCCTTGTCACCCTGTCCTGACACATGCTGTGGCCTGCTTGCGCCAACAACTGTCGTATACATACACACACACACACACACACACACACACACACACACACACACATATATATATATATATATATGTATGCATATACATATATGTATATAATATATATATATATATATATATATATATATATATATATATATATATATATATATATATATATATATATATATATATATATATATATATCATACCTAAACACATACTGGTACATATATACGTAATTTTCTGTTTATCACAATGCCATCTTAATTTCTCGATTTCTTCACATTTTGGAAACGTTTGTCACTTCTAAGCGTAGATCCAAATTAAAGAAAGAAATGAAGATATTCCGATGCCCGGCCGAGGTTCGACGTCGGGTCCGGGGTATAAGAACGAGGTAACGATAATTTCCTGACCACCTGCATTGTGGTAAATAGAAAATTACGTATGTATGTATGTGTTTAGGTATGATATTGATATATATATATATATATATATATATATATATATATATATATATATATATATATTATATATATATATAAGTATATATAGAGTGTATAAATATGTATATATATACAATCTTTTTAATAGACTGCATGTATTTATGCGTATATTATATATATGTATAATATATATAATATAATATATATATATATATATAATATATATATATAATATATGTATGCATGTACGTACGTATGTATGAATGTATATATTTAAAATAGACTGGTCACTTTTTACCACATACGCATTTAATCTTTTACGCTATACAGACGTATATATGTATATGTATATATATATATATATATATATATATATATATATATATATATATATATATACGTCTGTATATAGTAAAAGATTAAATGCGTATGTGGTAAAAAGTGACTAGTATATTCTAAATACATACATTCATACATAAGTACGTACATGCATACATACAAACATACATAAAAGTTTATGCAAATCATATATACTTACTTATGTACACAGTTTATGCAAACCATATATGCATACATATGTACACAGTTTATGCAAACTATAGCAGACCACATGGTGTGTGGACTATGTGCAGCACTGCGTGCATTGCGAAGATAAACACCATCAGTATGCAAAGCTTCCACTTGCATGATTGCAGTGGGGTTTTAACGCGTTGCAACACCATGCGTAAAATACAGAAGTCAGGAGAAAGGCGTTGATAACATGCTTTCGACTCTTCAAAACCATAATCATTCATACGGGATGTCCGCACTTAGACCGTTTTTCAAGATGGCCTTTGAAGAACAGGTTTTTAGGCTTTTGAAGAATAGGTTTTTAGGCTTTTGAAGAATAGGTTTTTAGGCTTTTGAAGAATAGGTTTTTAGGTTTTTGAAGAATAGGTTTTTAGGCTTTTGAAGGATAGGTTTTTAGGCTTTTGAAGGATAGGTTTTTAGGCTTTTGAAGAATAGGTTTTTAGGCTTTTGAAGAATAGGTTTTAGGCTTTTGAAGAACAGGTTTTTAGGCTTTTGAAGAATAGTTTTTAGGCTTTTGAAGAATAGGTTTTTAGGCTTTTGAAGAACAGGTTTTTAGGCTTTTGAAGAATAGGTTTTTAGGCTTTTGAAGAATAGGTTTTTACGTGTTAATCTGAGCTCTCTTCATCGATAGGTTCTAAGCAAGCATTTATTCCTTGAAAATACTTGTGAATTTAGGATTTATACTGCCGCATTAGCATATGCAATGTGAATTCCAATACCATGTAAATTGCTAATACCATGTAATCCGTCCCCTTTATGGTCTCTTAAAGCTAAATGTGCTATAAATGTACCTCGCTGTCGCACTTCTCAGTTCCAGAGTGCTTTTATTCCTCCCACCGTTGGACTGTGGAACAGTCTCCCTGAGGATGTCGTGTAATTGGGATGTCAAAAGTTCAAGCGAAGATGCGGTGCATTGCTGTCCCGAAGCAATTCTCCTTGTATTTTATGGTTCACTTAAATTTTTATCTATTTCGTCATTAATTTGTTATTTATATCCTTTTCTGATAACCGATCTCTTTTTGTATTTCCTTTCACCTTCTGTTACGGCATTCAAATGAACACCATATTCTTTGGAGGCTTGAATTTCAAGTCAATGGCCCCTGTGGACCTTTTCCATATGAATAGTGGTTCATTTTCTTAATAATAATAATAATAATAATAATAATAATAATAATAATTATGAAACTCATACCTTGAGTTTCATTATCTTCTGTGCTACATCTGCATATATGTATATACATCACGTGTTTGGGATACTGCAGGCATACGAATATAAATTCACAATTAAACCTTAACGGAGAATTAAATTTACTTTTGGAATACTTTCAACCAAAGGGAATTATAATTGATAAGTGCATACCCCGGCCAGGATTCGAAGCTGTGGGCTTGGCTTTCAAAGTGTAAGTAGAGTGAACTTATCCACTAAGGCGTAAAGAGAGATCTCTCTCGATAGCTTAGTCGATGGATAAATCAACAGTCTCTTCTATTATGAACCCAAAAAGCATAGGTTCGAATCTTGGCAGGGCTGGATGCAGTTATTAATTATAATTCCGAAATCAAACCAGCGGGTAGAAGGGACTCTTTAGCCTTGGTAGCCAACCCTTCTAAGAGAAGGTTACTCTAAATACAAACCTCGTTCTCCAACCTGGGACGGTGCCATAGTCATTGTACCGTGGGGCTTCCATGGTCTTGGGTTTGAGTTCCCTTGCCAGAGGGTACAATCAGGAATTTATCCTCTTTTTCGTTCACTTTCCTGTTGTTTTGAAAAGTGTGTAGGACAGGCTCGTGAGAAAGCGAAAGTCGCTCGGTGGATTATCAGGAAAGTGCCTTCGTCTTTACCGAATCTTTTCCTTCTGAGTGTTTTATTTCTAAATCCATCCTGACTGTCCTCCCCCGGTTGTTGTGGCAAACCTGGCCGATTTCTTTTGCCTTACAAGGTGTGCCGGCCCCACCTTGTCGACCAGTTGCTTCTGGCGTTTTTTTCAGTGACGTATGGTGACGTTTTTGTAAATAATGTAATACTGTTTTGTTGACGGTATTGTTGTTTATTGTTCTGTTGATTTTTACAATGTTACTGTTGTTATGAGTTTATTTATTAGTTTTGATATTGTTTTTATGTTGTTAATTTTAATTCTTTCGGGAGACATTGAGCTGAACCCTGGGCCTGTTACTCATTATAGTAAGAAAAATTCCAAAGTACTTTACTCAAATATTCGGGGCTTAAGGTCAAATTTTCATGATCTCCAGAGTTGTGCCCGTAGCTGTGATTTGATGTTTTTATCTGAGACTCGTGTAAGTAGTAACAAAGTTAAAGTTTAAGTTTTTAATCCCTGGACGGCCTATTTATCGTCTGAAAAATTTGGAGTGTAGTTGTCATGAGGTTCTTTATTTTAAAATTTTCGGTAAGTTCTACAATGTTTACGCGTTTGCTGTTTACCGCAATCCAAATATCGACGATATGACTGTCTTTTGGAAAGGATTAGTTTGGCTCGGTCACAGGATTCAAATTCGGTATTTGTGTAGATTGTAATGGCAAACAAAGCGGGTGGCTAAATTTAAATTCCACAGGTCAACATGGCCGGTCTGCTCATGAGTGTGTATCCTCCGATTTTGTCCAGCTAATTGAGGAACCCACCCACATTTCTGGTAATAGATTAGACCTCATATTCATAGATGTTCCAGCAATTGTGAAGTCCAAGGTCTGTGAATATATAGGCGCTTCTGATCATTGCGCCATTGAGATGGACATATCTGTCAATCAGTATATTCCTAATTCCACCATTGGAAAAACGGTCTGGCTGAATTCAGAGCCAATTGGGATCGCATTATTGAAACTTGTCAGGCACTTAATATTTCAGATGATATGTTAGATCCTGATCCAAAGAAGTTAAATGAAATGCTGATGGCTATTTTAATAAGATAAATAGGTCCCCAGAAAGGTCATCAAATTTAGGACAAATGACCAGCCATGGTTTGATGATACATGTGGACGAGCCTACCATGACGAACAGTCCAAGTTTAACGCATGGAGACAAAATCGTTCAAATGAAAATTACACCATTTTTGTTGAGTCTCTACGTGCTGCGAATAGAACTTACCATACAGCCGAGAGAAATTACAATAATTCCTTGAAAAGAAAACTTGAAGGAATAACTGAGCCTCATCTGTGGTGGACCAAATTGGCATCATCTATCTTTGGCTCAGGCTCGCCCTCCATTCCAATATTACTAACAGATAATGGTAGACTGGTTACTGGCCCTAGGGAAAAGGCT
>JANJGK010000012.1:16752994-16782994 GCA_039081455.1 Macrobrachium rosenbergii | reverse complement strand
TCGTAGATGAAAATAGTTTTCTCTTTGCGTTCTCCATTCGCTTAGCTACCATGGCTTTAGCCTTCTCCTGAAGTTTTAGAAAGCCTCTCCATGTTTTCAGATGCCTACGACAACTTACAAAGGAATAAAAGAATAAAAACACTTTTTTCCCTACAAAGCATTGGCAACGTTCGACAAAATGAGACATTGAATCCTTGTGCCTCACTCACCCTCAGCCACCTGCGGTGGTGATAAGTTGCCTGATAGTCTATTTACGAAATATCAATATTTTCAATAAAAAAAATCGTAAAAAAACTATCTTGAAAAATACTATTCATTGTTTAATAAGCGCTGCAAGCACTTGACTCGCGCGACTGACGTAATGTATATAAAAATAATTAAACAAAAATACATAGAGTTGGAATTTCTCATTGAAACTCTCGGAGAGTATTGCCATATGTTAGGAGAATTTGCCTATGTGTTTAACTCATATTCCAAAATCTTCCGATTTTTCGCTCTAAAAACGTGGGGTGGCCCCTTGCTTTTTTACTCATGGATGATGCCAGTGCGCTGTCGACACGTTGGAGGAAATAAACATATGACAGCAGAAATTATTATTATTATTATTATTATTATTATTATTATTATTATTATCTAAAGTCTTTTATTCATAACCCTGCCACAAAGAAGCCGCCAGAACTGATAAATTTCTGCGTGGTCACTCTCCTGCGAATTCTTAATGTAAATGTAAGTAAGCAAGTTCGCGTCAGAGCGATGAGCGTCAGATTGCCCACGGGAACATGAAGAAGGTCTCCAGACAGAATATCAGACTTATTCAAATGGAAAACTAATATTGAGAAGGACAACATAATTTGCGTTAATGTTAGGACTCGGTCCATGGCAGATGTACGGAATGACTTTCGAATCTCGTGTTACTCAGTATACTTTAACAGAGATCTTTCACATTCATAACTCCGTAAGGGGGTAGGGCCTCTTGCTGTGCACTGTAGGCATTTACTTGGGTTCATTGCAGCATCCCTTCGGCCCCTAGCTGCAACCTCTTTCATTTCTTTTATTGTCTGTACCTCGGTTCATATTCTCTTTCTTCCATCTTGCTTTCCGCCCTCTACTAACAATTGGCCCATTGTGCAATTGCGAGGTTTTCCTCCAGTTACACCTTTCAAACCTTTTTATTTTCAATTTCCGTTTCAGCGCTGAATGACCTCATAGGTCCCAGCGCTTGGCCTTTGGCCTGCTTTCTATATTCTGCTCTGTTCCATTCACATTCACAATTGATCCTTGATCCTCTTTTCCTACCGAGAGCGACCAACCAGATTTGCCGAACAGCAGAAGAACCAATATGCAGTAAATGTGCCTCGCTGTCGAACTTCTCAGTTCCAGATGTTCTAATTTATTCCTCCCATCGTTGGACTGTGGAACAGTCTCCCTGAGGATGTCGTGCAATTGCAACCTCAAAAGTTCATGCGAAGATGTAATGCATTACTACCCCAAAGCAATTCTCATTGTGCTTTTAATAATGTATTTGCATTTATATATGTTTATTTATTTGTTCATTTATCTTTTTTTTCTCATAACTGATCACTTCTTTCTGTTTTTCCTATTATTTTCTATAATTTCTTGCAAATGAACTCCATATTCTTTGGAAGCTTGAATTTCAAGTCAATGGCCCCTGTGGTGGGCTTGTTCTATGTGAATAGGGTACATCTTCTGAATAATAATAATAATAATAATAATAATAATAATAATAATAATAATAATAATAATAATAATTTTTGATCCACGAAGGATACATCTCCCAAGGACTCATTCCAGCGTATTTTCCTATCCGATTACAGATAGGAATTCCATTCTAGTTTCATGTAAGATTTTATTATCTTCCGTATTTATAAAATAGGCTGATTTATCGCTGTTTTCTGGGTTAAAGCTTTTTTCATTTCGCGTATTTTTTTCTTTATTTTAGATCCTACATTCCCTTAGCCAAATGAATCTCACCTGACTTTGCTTTCAAGGAAATGCTTTCTATGTCCTGTAGGATTCGTATCCTTTTCCCTTATAGGAAAAATTACGTGTGGTAGTGTTCAGATGTACGATCGAAAACTCTCGCCTTAATTCGAAGACGTCATCTGTTGCCACAGACCACTCGGGATCTGTGGGTCTTTTGGCTGTGACGCCAGAGTGTTGCGTGAATGAATCGCTCATTGCAACTTTTTTATATGGATCAGTCATTGCAACGCTTTTATATGGATCAGTCATTGCAGCGTTTTTAAATGGATCAGTTATTGCAGCATAATTAAATGGATCAGTCATTGCAACGCTTTTAAATGGATCAGTCATTGCAGCGCTTTTTAATGGATCAGTCATTGCAACATTTTTAAATGGATCATTCATTGCAACATTTTTAAGTGGATTAGTTATTGCAATGCTTTTAAATAGATCAGTCATTGCAACGCTTCAAATGGATCAGTCATTGCGACATTTTTAATGGATAAGTTATTGCTAGGCTTTTAAATGGATCAGTCGTTGCAGTGCTTTTCAATGGAACAGTCATTGCAACATTTTAAAATAGAGCATTCATTGCAACATTTTAAGTGGATCAGTTATTGCAATGCTTTTAAATGGATCAGTCATTGCAACTTTAAATGGATCAGTCATTGCAACATTTTTAAGTAGATCAGTTATTGCAATTCTTTTAAATGGATCAGTCATTGCAACATTTTTAAGTAGATCAGTTATTGCAATTCATTTAAATGGATCAGTCATTGCAACTTTAAATGGATCAGTCATTGCAACATTTTAAAATGGAGCATTCATTGCAACAGTGTTAAGTGGATCAGCTATTGCAATGCTTTTAAATGGATCAGTCATTGCAACATTTTTAAATGGAGCATTCATTGCAACATTTTTAAGTGAATCAGTTATTGCAGTGCTTTTAAATGGATCAGTCATTGCAACTTTAAATGGATCAGTCATTACAACATTTTTAAAAATGGAGCATTCATTGCAACATTTTTAAGTGGATCAGTTATTGCAGTACTTTTAAATGGATCAGTCATTGCAACTTTAAATGGATCAGTCACTGCAACATTTTTAAATGGATCAGTTATTGCAACGCTTTTGAATGGGTCATTGTAACATTTTTAAATGGATTAGTCATTGCAATACTTTTAAGTGGGTCATTGCAACATTTTTAAATTGATCAGTCATTGTAATGCTTTTAAATGGATCAGCCCTTGCAACACTTTTAAGTCCGTCATTGCAACATTTTTAAATGGATCAGTTATTGCAATGCTTTTAAATAGGTCATTGCCACATTTTTAAATGGGTCAGTCATGCAACGCTTATGTATTTCATCTCAGCTTCTCAGTTTTCATCGAAATTTTACGTAGTTATTGTTTTCAGTGTCAGTTTTTAAAGAAATTCTGCGACCGGTATAGCCTGACCTCTTCTTACTCCAAAGCAATCTCGGTGTTTGCTCCAATGACGCGAGGTGTTCCCTCTTGGTTAGCTTAACTAGCATGCAGTCACCGGTCTTAATGGCATCTGGGTTCATGCAGTCAATTTTTGGGAATATTCATAACATTAGTCGTCAATGCTTATTGTTTATCTTTTGGCACCCGTAGGGGGTTAGTGCCGTCCCGTCCGTGTGCGGACACGATGCCGAACGCACTTATGCCGAAGTCAAGAGGTCGAAGCCAGGAAGTCTAACTGACCGGAAGCCGAATGGACAAGATGCTGAATATACAAGAAGTCGAAAGGAATAGCATAGATAATTAAAACCATTATTTCCAACTTTCTTTCGCCAGAGATACAAAATGGATAATTAAAACCATTATTTGCAACTTTCTTCCACAAAATATTTAAAACCATGTAAGTCATAAAAATCCACGATCAAACTCAAGCGATAGTAAATTTCATAGAGAAAAGAAAATTGTTTTCCTTGCTACCAGTGACGAAATTGGTAATTATTTATTTAAGATTTGTGGTAATTATCTAATTTACGACCCACCCAAGATTGTTTCGACTTCTTGTATATCCGGCCTCATGTCTGTTCGGCATTTTGTCCACTCGGAATTCTGGCCATTCTTCTCCCTGTCCGTTCGTATTCATGTCCGTTAGGCTTCTTGGCTTATGAACTAATAATTATGAATGTGAGAAATCCACAATCTCCAACTCCTTTCACCGTGTTACAGAGGTTATTTGACAACTTGAGCATTTAATGAGTATATTGTAGAAAGTTTTCGTATAATATCAGATGAACTTGCTTTGGGCATAGTACAAAAATGTTCTTGGGCTCTAGTCATACAATTCGATTGTGAAGTTACGAAGGAAACCAGATTAATGTACAATTCTAACAACTCCTGTGCAAATGGAGGTTACGTATGACATATTGCTTTTGAATAGACCTCAAGACTTGTTTTTATGTAAATGGCGCTGACGATAACAGTAACTTCGAAATTAAATTCCTGAGTGATTTATTGTCGAAAATCTGCAGTCTTAATGCTTGCTAATGAGATCTGAACAGGCTCATGGAAGTAGCCCGTAGATTTCATGATATAATTAAACGACGAAATCATCAGAGGTACACTTTTATTTTTGTGCCTTTTGTGATAAGAGAAGGCATTTTAAGCGATTAAAATTCGCCTCGACGGGTCTAGGTTTTTACTGCATTAGTAATGAGACCACAAAGGCGTCGTAAGTGATGTGTTGCAGGAAAACTGACGGGTATTTGATTGATTGGTCTCTGTGATAGAATTCATAAACTCTCGTGGATAATTATTTTAAGCTTACACACTCAGGGCATGGAGCCTGTATCCTAATCCCCAGGGATTTGCATTCTAAACAATAATTTGTCTGGGAAGCAGTTATTTTTAAGGTATTGGGGAAGAATGTTAATTTCCCCATTAAATGTAAACCAATTTGAGGTATGGGTGAAGGCCCTGTGGAGGAGAGTTGAGATAGTATCGAGTTTAAAATTATAAAAACAATAACTATAAAGTCGATACCTAACCCAATAAAAGTTTTTTCCAATAACACCCTTGTTTTAAGATATTCATAAATCATTTTGAAATTTTCTACATGCTAATTTTCATTGAATTTGATTAAATACTGCGTAATTTTTATGGATTATGCAGTGCTTGGTTTTAATGTCCGCTTTTGTATCTTTATTATAGCCTTGAGGATGCGACTGTGAGTCGTGACACGTTGGCAAAATAAATGTACCTGAGTTCGATGCCTTTCCCTATGGTTCCCCTGATCAGATATATATATATATATATATATATATATATATATATATATATATATATATATATATATATATATATATATATATATATATATATATATATATATGTATATATATACATATATATATGTATGTATATACACATATATATATGTGTGTTTACACACACACACACCAACGCTAAACTTGAGAAAATTTTCTCGAACAAAAGTATATCCTGTCAAGCCCTATAAACACAAAAAAGCGTCATAAATGAAATGATCCAAAAAGTTTAGTCAGTTTTATATTCCAAAAAGCATAATGAACAAAATGTTTCGGAAATCAAGATGGTGGAAATTTTTTCCCCGAGATCAATTCATGAAATTACTCAGAAATTATTACCAGTCAGTTGGCGGTCTATGGAAATATAACAAACGAATTTTCGATCTTAAAAGGAATATTGAATGAGATATTCGGGGAAGTATAATAAATGAAATCATTACAAATCAATTCGCGGTCTGTGGAAATATAATAAACGAATTCGCGGTCTTAAAAGATATATTAAATGAGATATTCGGGAAATTATAATAAATTAAATGATTCAGAAATTGTCACAAATCAGTTCGCTGTCTGTGGAAATATTATAAACGAATTCTCAGTCTTAAAGGGAATATTGAATGAGATATCCAGGAGAGTAAAATAAATGAAATGATTCAGAAATTATTACAAATCAGTTCGCTGTCTGTGGAAATATTATAAACGAATTCGCGGTCTTAAAGGGAATATTAAATGAGATATTCGGAAAAGTATAATAAATGAAATGATTCAGAAATTATTGCAAATCAATTCGCTGTCTGTGACATATAATAAACGAATTGGCGGTCTTAAAAGGAATATTAAATGAGAATATTCGGGAAAGTATAATAAATGAAATGTCACAGAAAAATTATGAAATGTTCCGGGAGTATAATGACGAATGAAAGAAAGAATATTTACTTTCTTTGTGTTTCAGGAAGATCAGTTAGTGATTCTCTTCAGAAGGAAATATGGCAATGAAGCGCCCCGAAAATTATGGTCATGTCCAACTTGCTCTTTCATAATTTAGCCCCCTGCCGAAAAGATTGTAGAAGTGGTTGGGTTACCCCACCCCGGTTCTCATGGCTTTCGTAACTAAAATTCTGTTGGGTTATGAATAACTGCATTTAGATCGGAACTTAGTTGTGTCGGTACCTATGCTCTCCGGTGGAGGGGTTACCGCTTGCACTGACAGTGCGCCGCATGATAAAACTCCAGGCAGGCACTAAGGAACGTTCTTAACATTCAGCTACGCTGGTTTTTGTTTTTCGCTTCTCAGTTTCTTTTAGCTGTCCATCTTTATCATTCGTACTAATTTCACCTCGGATTTGCAAACAAATCCTTCTGGCTTGACTTGCGAGATTCAAGAAATGTTTTGGTGTTTTATTATTATTATTATTATTATTATTATTATTATTATTATTATTATTATTATTATTCAGAAGATGAGCCCTATTCATATGGAAGAAGCCCACTGGGGCCACTGACTTGAAATTCAGGCTTCCAAAGAATTTGGTGTTCATCAGAAAGAAGTAGCAGAAGGTAACCTTCTTCTTCTTCTTCTTCTTCTTCTTCTTCTTCTTCTTATTATTATTATTATTATTATTATTATTATTATTATTATTATTATTATTATTATTATTATTCTTCAGAAGATGAGCCCTATTCATACGGAGCAATCCCACCAAAGGGGCAATTGATTTGAAATTCAGGCTTCCAAAGAATATAGTGTTCATCAGAAAGCAGTAGCAGAAGGTATTATTATTATTATTATTATTATTATTATTATTATTATTATTATTATTATTATTATTATTATCCAGAAGATGAGCCCTATTCGTACGGAACAAGCTCACTGGGACCATTGACTTGAAATTCAGGCTTCCAAAGAATATGGTGTTCATCAGAAGTAATTGTGAACGTCGTATGCGACTGACCTGGCAGAAGCAGGGAGAACACGTCTCAGTTTTTCCCGCTTTTTCCACGGCTGAAGCAGGAAGAACATGTCTGGCGTCCTTTCTTTACAGAGTGAGTCGAGTGATTGACAATGTACTTTTGTAAAACGCTGTTATAAATTTATGTAGACGAAGACGAAAGACCAAACGAATATTATGGCTTGATAATGACACGAGTTAAATCCAAATCATACAAGCCGGAATTTCAATCCTTTAAGGAAGTACCCGATAAAAAGTCTTTCAGGGAGTCTTATAGGGAGTTTGGAGGCAGTCTTATTCCGGGACAGGTAGTGCAATTAAAAGATTATAAAAGGTTATCTCTTATCAAATCTCTGCATCTCTATACTTGTAAAGTAGTGTGTATATATAAATATATGTATTTATATATGTGTGTATTTGTATATATATACAAATATATACACACATAATATGCGCACACACAAACACACACACGCAACGGTTACTCGATATCGCATTTAGAAGAAATGAAAACAATACGGCGGAGCGGACACTCCACCTGAGTGCTTAATTACCGCTGAGGTTAGGTTTAAGTGGGGCGGTTTCCGTATGGGTAATATGACCAAAACGTTCGTTCGTAACTGCGAACGACATAGTCCGGGAGAAACCTCCTGTCACCCGCCGTGACATTTTGGTTTGACGATAGGTAATGATAAGGTACAGTCGTGGTCTTTTTCACTTACATAAATAGGAATTCAGAAAGCGATCTGCTTAGACTGTGTAGCTGCACCCTTTCCCAACCCCGGGGTCGCGATCCCCAAATGGGGTCGCCAAGCATCTCTTCTGGGGTCGCCAAACACTCACAAGTCTCAAAACACCAAAAAATATGCATTCCCTATTATGAGAAGTTTTCAGCATATGCTATATTTCTATGTTGCCATAATTATAGAGGATATTACTTCTGATTATGCATCAAAATTTTTTCTTGGGTATTATAATTTTAATGCAAATGTCCTAATCACCAATACTGTCTCAAGACATTTATAAGCAACTTTGCTGGCTTCATAAATGTACTCATGTATACATTTATATATAGAAAAATTTTAATGTATGTTTAATACTGGTGTCCTTGAGTGTCGTACTGGTTTGGTAGGTGAGCAGAATCTTGTGTCCTCCGAACGTGAATCGTCCACGTCCAGTCTGAGTCAGGCAGCTCCACACAGTCGACTTGTTACCTGAGCTGCATGGGCTTTACGAGAAGCGATCTCTAGAGGCTTTATCATCTTCTGTTGGTAAGCTGGTGTATTTTTACCCACATGCTGAACTGGAATGTGCAGTATAGGCTTCACAGTCTTGCCGTCTTTAAAATTCTGAAATGTGTAAAAGTGGTGTACAGACAACAGAAACTGAACACTTCCGTTTCCTAACGAAATATTGCACCATAGCTTGTCAATGAATGGTGTCGATTAGATCGCAATAATACCGAGGCTTCTAAAACCAAAAGATACTGGTCCCTCCGTCCTCCCGTTTCTTATATCTCCCCTTCCGACTCTTTACTCCTCCCCTTTCTTTTTCTTAGTCCCTTTTCCCCCGTTCCTTTGCTTGCCGACGTCCTCTTTACTCCTCCCCTTTCTTTTCCTTGGCCCGTCTCCCTCGCCATCTTTCTATGCCCCCTCCTCTTTCTCCTCCATAGCCCTACTTCTTCTTCTCCTTCTACTTCTACGTTTTGTCTCTTCTTTTTTCAGCCTTACAGTACTTTTTACAAGAAAATTATACTTGTTCTTTGCTTTTACAGCCTACAGTCAGTAGTATAGTAACATGCAACACTCACAGTACATTATATAGTTAATATATACACTGCATAAAACCAGTGGGGTCGCGGTAATGGCTGGAGCAGCATGATTGGGGTCACCTGCTAAAAAGGTTGGGAACACTGCCGGAGGGGAATAGCGCCGTCAGTGCACCTCACGCGGTGCGCTGTAGGCATTACTCAAGGTTCATTACAGCGTCCCTTCGGCCCCCGAGATGCTAACCCCTTTCGTTCTTTTGACTCGACTTCCGTTCATAATTTATTTTTTTTTTATTATCTTACTTTCCACCCTCTCCTAACAATGCTTTCATAGTGCAACTGCACAAGATTTTCCTCCTGTTGCACCTTTCAAACTTTTTTACTCTCAATTCTCCTTCAGCACTAAATGACCTCATCGGTCCCAGCGCCTGACTTTGGCCTAAATTTTATATTCCATTACATTCCACTTCATATGGTTAAGGAGAATATATGCATCTTTCAATCTTTGTTACTTAGTTTAGCCTACAGGCCTCACAATGTGGAAGGGACCAACTCAAGGTTCAACAGCTTTGACCAGTCTTTCATCCCATTCACTTCCAGAATATTTGGAATTCTTCACCTCCCTCTGTATTTCTTGGTTCATTCAACCTGCTTCTTTCTAAAAGGCGGATCAGTTATATCTATGATTATACTCGTGTTGCTTAACCAGGCCTGTTTTTGGCATCATTGTCTTTCGCGATATCTACATCACGAAGGGGGGAGAGAGAGAGAGAGAGAGAGAGACCTTTAGTGCAGTCTAAAAAGGCTGGCGATGACAAGCGTTCGTCCCAACTAAGTTCTGCTTGAGAAACATTGTAGCACGTGTGAGTGTGTATGTGTGTGTGTGCGTGCGTGTGCATGTGCGTGTGTGTATGTTAGATACCGAAGAAATGTTGCTCAGTGAAGTGAAACGTGCTCAAAACCGGTGTTTAGAGAAAGAGCGAAGGAAGACAGTGACTTGTAGGAAACCGTTGCAACGCTGTAAAGGTTAGATGGAAGACAGCCAATGAAAAGGAATCCTGGATTTCTTCTAGTTGTCGATCTGGAGAATTGATATAAGACGTTTTCTACTTCTTTTGGCAGCTAGCGAGACCTTCTTCACCCTTAAATGAATGGAGATATAGTCAGCTTTTCGCCGAGGAAGCTTAACATACAGTAGAACCAACAACGAAGACATTGCTTTGAGTTGTATCTTATTCGTTACAAATAGTAGTTGTTTATATCGAAATCATTGTAAGTTGTAGTTGTTTCCCATCTAGTTGTTTTTGTGTAGGTTCATGATTTTGTTACAATAACTGAGGTTAGGGAGTAGAACCATTCCGTATTTATTGAAGGTTCAGTAACCAGTTATTGTGACCCGGAATCATAATGTTTAATCAGTGTATTTCGTATTAATTTTTATAGATAACTTAGGACTTTAGAATCACTGTAAAAACCACAAATGGTTTTCTTTTTGTTTTGGGAATGCAAACAGTTTGCCAGAAAATATTTGTTCCACACAACTGATAAATAATCTTAAATGAGGTAGACTATTATTATTATTATTATTATTATTATTATTATTATTATTATTATTATTATTATTATTATTATTATTATTATTATTAATCAGAAGATCACCACAATTCATATGGAACAAGCACACTACGGGGGCCATTGGCTTGAAATTCAAGCTTCCAAAGAATTGTCTTCATTTGTGAGAATTAACAGAATGTAATAGGGAATACAGAAGGAAAATGACTGTTAATTCATTAGACAGAGCAAAATGTTACGTAATGAACTGTTGCAAGCATGTCCGGAATCAGGTTGAAACTAAGTCCATTTGTTTATAGGATCAAAGTAGCTGGCCGCGTGTCGGCTTTGCAGTACACACGCACGCACGCGCACACACACACACACACACACACACACACACACACACACACACACACACACACACACACACATGACGTTTATGAATGGCGTTGAATACTATACACTCGCGCATAACCTCCTTCAGTGGAAGGATTTTAAGACAAGCAATGACGTCACAGAAATCACATTTTTTTCCTTAAACGTCACCTGCCTATACTACCTACCTGACGCAAGGAAAGTCCTCCACGCATATTGCTGATGATGTCGATGATCGTCTACTGACCTCATCATCTTGGCATATCATTCTTGGCAAGGTCACCCATATTTCTCCCCCTCACTTAACACTTAACAACACCAACAAACGTCATTATTCCTCGTTATTGAACGAACGAATTCTCTCTCGAGCGGTACGCGTGCGGTGGTGGTTGGTTTAGGCTTTAAAAGGAATCCTTCTTCTGCACTTTCAGGTCGGGTACATACGGAAGACTGCTGGCTCTTGGTAGGACCGCCAGCCACCAGCAGACATCCCAAATCCACACGCTCTCTCTCCCCCCTCTCTCTCTCTCTCTCTCTCTCTCTCTCTCTCTCTCTCTCTCTCTCTCTCTCTCTCTCCTAACATTAACTCAATGTTCTACCCCCTCTCTATCCCCACTCCAACTCCCCTCCCCTCCTTTTCCCCTCCCCTCCTCCTGCGCCTGCTCCTGCTCCAGCTCCTACTCCTACTCCTACTCCTACTCCACCGCCTCCTCCTCCTCCTCCTCCTCCTCCTCCTCCTCCTCCTCCTCCTCCTCCTCCTCCTCCTCCTCCTCCACCTAAAACCCATTGGATCCGACTTCAAGATTTTCTGGTCCAACAGGAACCGCAACCATAGATTCTCGCTCAGCCCTCACCTACTTGTATCTATGTACTTATTATTATTATTATTATTATTATTTGCTTTGAGTCGTTAATTCCACCCCATCCTCCAAGTATGGTCGTTCTATTAGTGATTTTAAAGATCTTATTCATCACGACCTCTTGATTGTATTATCTAACTGGAGCACTCAATTCTTCGGATTTGTCCACCAATGAAATCCTCTTCTTCCAGACCCGAAATGGGTTAACCAGTCGGAATTCGGGAGGCACTTTGGTCCTGCCTTCTGATTGGCTCTTTGGTCGTAGTGGCCTCCGTCGGCTCGCATGATAAAGGACACCAGCCTCGCTAGTTTTTGTCTCCCATCGACTAAGGAAGGGACTGCGTCGAACTAAGTTGGCGCAAAGCAGCTCTGGTTGACCGTTAGCTAGTGAGAGAGAGAGAGAGAGAGAGAGAGAGAGAGAGAGAGAGAGAGAAAGTGTGGGAGAGTGTGGGAAAGATAGAGCGAGAGAGAGAGAGAGAGAGAGAGAGAGAGAGAGAGAGAGAGAGAGAGAGAGAGAGAGAGAGAGAGATCAAAAGGTCGATTTTTCAGCGTCAGAAACGTCGGGCATTTTTTGTTCAATGCCTCTTCAACTTCATTTTCTTCTTTGTCGATTTTTTTATGGTTATTGTAAGACGAGATGTGGCCAGGTGGCCAAAAAGAGTCATTAGTACATTTGTATTACGCCTCCTTTTTTTTTAACTATTGTTTTTTTCTATTTGTTTACCAAACTGTGTGGAAAGTGTGGGTGTTGTGTTAAATTAGCCGATTAAACTTCGATTACGTCCTAAGTTACTGATGAGGTAGTGTTTAAATCTTTGCGTAGACTGTCATAAGGGTATCTTTTACACGATCTCTGTCTCACCCCTCATAGAAGCTTGACTTAGATAACATCTATATTAGCTTGCTATAGGTAAAAAGTTAGTTATATGATGTACTTTCCACCTCCTATTTGTTGTTCTTCTTATATTTATAAAGGAAGTCATTCTACTCTTGGGGAACTTCGTGTTGACCATGGCTTCGTTGCAAAGGCAAATCCTCTTCACTGTTACTACTACTAGTACAACTACTACTACTACTACTATTACTACAAGTGTGTGTAACAGATTTTGGCGTGAGAGAACGAGTTTGACCATCAAGCAACTGCAAGCAAGCGGCTGGCCTTCCTCCCACCTGCCAAATGGGATTTGTGTGTTAGTGTGCCAGCGCCCGGGAAAGGATTGGGGAATGAAGGAAAGACGATGCCTTGAGTCTCACGATTCCAACTCAGGAGGAACCACGTGAAGGCGGAGGGTGGACTGGCAGGTAAGCGCAGTTACCTGAGGACGGAGATGGGATAATGAGGAAGAGTGGTTAGCAAATTACAGGCATTTCCTCTCTGATGATCAAGGTCTATTTTCCTGAGACTTTTTCATGATGATGATTGTTGCTCGAGCAGTTTTGTTGAAATGACAGAACCCGTATCCCAATAAAGATAAACCAAAAGGTCTGAAATATCAAGATTAAGATCAGAAAAGATACATTAGAAAATTTGATTTCGGTTGTTCATGAAGGGGCTAGTTACGCCCATCAGCGATGCTGGGCTGAAGTTGCATGTTCGCCCGTGCTGTCTGTCTGTCTGTCTGTCTGTCTGTTATTATCACACAAGGCTCCTGATAAACTTGCAGATGGATTTCTATGAAATTTCGTGGTTGGATGAACACTGGTTTAAGGAGGCTTTGATTGAATTTGGAGGTAAATGCCATTGTAGAGCTATTTTTTTCATTTTTACATAACCGGAGGTATTTATCCTCTCGTATTATTATTTGGTTATGCTTGGCACACATGCGATGCAAAATTGTTATAAAGCACAGCGTACGAGGTTGAAAGACTTGCAGGGGTGGTATGATTTTGATTTAAAAAGTCTTTCTTTAAAGAAAGTGTTACCCTAAAACAAAGTGTTACCTCAAACCATTTTTAAAGAAAGTGTTACCTTAAACAAGCAAGAATTCTAATTGAAAACGCACGTTTTTTTTTAATTTCACCTTCGGCTTCATTGGTGACCAGTAAATATAAATCACATTTCCCTATAGGAGATTCATTTTGGGTAAAAGTGATCCTTCCACTGGAAGAACTTTTCCACTGGGAACGACTGGTATCACACAAGAACAAAAGAACTGGATCAAAAGCACGGGGCTAGGATTGCTTTTTAATCAATGTTCTCCAGGTCGTAAAAATTGTACCCCGATTTACAGCAGAAAAGTTTAGAGAGTACGACAACTGCTGACAGTCGAATGACCGAGGAGGACGTGGTCAGTCATTTATTTATCTATTATTTACTACAGATTTATTGACATAGAAATTTGCATCAAATGGTGTGTATTAGCATACCAATATACTTACCAACAATTAACAATATATTTTATACAAAATACATTACATATTTTTTCTGTCATATCAATACAACTCACTTGTCCCAGTAACCAGTCATGTAAACGAGAGAGAGAGAGAGAGAGAGAGAGATGGTAAACATAGTAAATTTATTCAAATGTTGAAAGAAATGAGATACTTCGAAATGCTTGAGATTGTCGTATACCCACTTAATAGTTTCCAAAGCGCCCTGTCTTGTGGGTATGGCTGATCGTTCAGTTGGATGAAATAGGTCTCTTTGGAACTGAGAATTACCTCAAATACTGAGATCACAGACTCATTTTGTGTTAGTCAAGGATTTTTTTAAAGTGTCTCGTCAAGTCATGATATCCTAAACATGCGAGTAATTAGTGCATTATGACACATAACATTTATTTATAAAATTGCCAAGGGCTCCAGGCCAGTATGGTTCTTTTTGAATACTGGAACTAGACATTCTTAATAAATTTTAGTGGTCTCTTGAATTGCTAATCAGAATGTTAGAAGATTATCGAAGAAGACTTGTTCTCTTCTGTTTGCAACTGCAGTGAATGTTGGTCCCCGACTATGACATTTTGTTTTGCTAAGTATATATCCACTGGAGCCAATATCTTGTCGGAAATTTGCGGAGATCAATATGAAATTATTCTGTATAATACATTCGCATTTACATATACTGCATATGCATGCATGACCCCATCTGTCTTTTTGACATATATTTTTCTCTTATATTTTCATTGATAGATATTTTCTTGTTCGTTTAATGGCTGTGTGATCCAGTGGCGTCGCTATTTAGGGGGGAGCAGGGGCCCGGGCCCCCCAGTCAGATGCTTGGCCCCCCCCACTGGCCCTTCCAGTTGAAATTCCCTTTGTAGTTAAACTATAACCCTTACAGTATTTGATACATTTGCATATAGTAAGAGTTGAAAATTAATTGAAAATTGAGCTCTATAATTTGAGATACAAGTTTCCTAATTACTAATACTATTATTTTTCTTCATTCACATGACTATATACATTCAAGAATAGTATATTGTACTAATTACAGAATTGGTACATTAGTTTTGTGTAATTTCCTTTGGCCCCCCAAAAATATCTTGGCCCCACCTAGGCCCCCTCACTAATGGAATGCCAGCTACGCCACTGGTGTGATCTATTTGGTTTCGATGAGTATCCTTCGTACCATTATTGTTCCTAAAAGTTTTGCATTTATGCCACTTTCTGATGTTTCATCTGTAACATTCTGTTGTTCTGTATAAAATTCATCTGTCATTTCTGCTGGGAGTTCATTTGTTGGTACGCTGCAGGCTGTTTTCATTTAAATCTTGCAAGAAGTTATCTGCTGCTCATTGCACTCTAGTCATTCAGTGTCTTGTCTACACCTGGTGTTAAGTTCTTGCTCACACCTTTTCTCCAAATTCCATCTACTGTGCCTGGAGAAATATACACATTAGCCCCATCCAGTATATTTCTCATTGCGTTGTACCGTGATTCACAAAGAGCAGAGATATCCAGTCCAAACTTCTTGAACTGATTCATAGTTCTTTTATTCTAAAATCCTGTTTTTTTTCGAATTTGTCCTTTGTATTTTCAAACTGGGAGATTCTTAGCAAAGCCTATATGCCAGGGACGGTGGCTTGCCTCTATATTTTTTTTTATCCAATATTGTGGGAGAATCCATTAAGGGTTCATTATCTAATTACACTAAGTCATTATTGTTATTATTATTCAGAAGATGAACCCTATTCATATGGGACAAGCCTACAGGGGCCATTAACTTGAAATTCAAGCTTACAAAGAGTATGGTGTTCATTTGAAAGAAGTAACAGAAGGTAATAGGAAGTACAGAAAGACGAGATTAGTTATTTAAAAAAAAAAAAAAAAACTAGATAGCCAGTTCCCTGTAGTGTGCTGTTCCTACATGACTAGGGCCAGTGACCCTGCTTCTTGGTTTTGAACTAAGGTCATCTACCAGGGGTCAAGGAGACAAGATATAAAGGTCTTGACCCTATTTTTCATCTTGCTGCTAATGATTTCTGATGGTCTTCCTGAGCAAGACCATAATTTTTTAAACATTTTTTTTCTTTCTGTGGCTCTGCCCTTTAGCTGAAGAGGTGTCAAACAACATGGCGGCAGGTACTCGTACCCTGAATTCGGGTCCCTAACACAGGTACTATTATAGCTGGGTGAATGGGCCTGGTGCTCACTAAATGGTCAGGGACGGATTCCCTCAGGGTATAGTATTAAAGTAATATACCTCAGTTACCCTTCTCTTCAAGGGTGAACATGCCCTCCGTTTGAAGCGGACTGTAAATTTGTATGGCGCTGCGCAAAGTGCTACGAAAGCCATTGCTTTCGCAGTAGCTGCATAGTTTATTTTTCTTTCTTTCTTTTTTAGTCGGGAGATGAATTGTAGGCTCACTTCTTTTTTTTTTATTAAATTATGGTTAATGTTATTTTTTAGTCAGATTTTTTTTGTGACTGTATAAATGGCTGGTCTCTGATTGATTGTTCACTAAGAGCTGTCTTTTTCATATTTATTTTATGTTTATGGAAACTGTTGTTAAGTTTACAGTGCTTAGAACATTGTCAGTAGAATGAATGTAGGTAAGGAGAGATGCCACCTTTTAGATTGATTGTAACTTTTATTGTGCTGAAGGCATTTAATTCTTCCGTTAATGGAAGGGATCCAGTTTTTTTTAATGTATTTCTCTTTATTATAAGGAGGGAAAGGATTGAGATTAATTATAAAACTATGATGTGGATTGAAGATCTTAGGTATACTCACTTCTCTCTCTCCCTCTCTCATGTTCTTTGCGAAAATAAAGAAGAGTAAAAAGTGAGAGAAAATAAAATCATTTCAATCCTTTTAGCACTTGTATGTGAAAACTCTTCTCTCTCCCGTCTCACAATTGATAACTCTCTTATTTCTCCTCTTATATACTGTATGATAACTTTTATTTCTCGTCTTATATATGACAGCTCTTTTATTTCCCGTCTCATGCTTGACAACTCTTTTATTTCCCTGTCTCGTGTATCAAAGCTCTTTTATTTCCTGTCTCGTGTATGATAGCTCTTTTATTTCCCGTCTCATGTCTGACAACTTTTATTTCCCCGTCTCGTGTATGACAGCTCTTTTATCTCCCGTCTCGTGTATGACAGCACTTTTATTTCGCGTCTCATGTCTGACAGCTCTTTTATTTCCCCGTCTCGTGTATGACAGCACTTTTATTTCGCTTCTCATGTCTGACAACTTTTATTTCCCCGTCTCGTGTATGACAGCACTTTTATTTCGCGTCTCATGTCTGACAGCACTTTTATTTCGCGTCTCATGTCTGACAGCACTTTTATTTCCCCGTCTCGTGTATGACAGCTCTTTTATTTTCCGTCTCGTGTATGACAGCACTTTTATTTCCCGTCTCATGTCTGACAGCTCTTATATTTGCTGTCTCATATGACAACTTTTATTTCCTGTCTCATATATGACAACTCTTTTATTTTCCTTTTCGTATATGACAAATCATTTATTTCCCGTCTCATATTGGCAAATCGTATTTCCCGTCTTGTATGTGACGACTCTCACATATCCTGTTTCGTATATGACAGCTTTTATTTCCCTGTCTCATATATGACAACTGTTTTATTTCCCTTCTCATATGTGAGAACTCATTTATTTCTTGTCTCATTTATGCCAACTCTTATTTCCTGTTGCGTTTATGACAACTCTTTTATTTCCTGTCTGTTAGGAACAATCGCTTGCCGATTGTTCCCTTGGTGGATTGTTGCCTCTTTTGTTTTCTTTGTTTTTCTTGCTGGCGAGTTGACGTCTGATGGATGGCGTCAGACTTCGTCAGTCAGGTTCGTAACAGCAACCAGTCAGGTTCATAGCAGCAACGAGCCAGGTTCTGGAGGGCAGAACGACCGATGGTCCAGGGCAGCAGCAGGTATCCGTACCTGCGACTTTGCGAGTCAGGTCTTGGCAGCAGAGCAGTGGAGAGTTTCTTGAGGACGAGATGGTTGCAGTGTCGGCTCTGTCATGGTCGTCGTAGATGGAGGAGGACGTCAGTACGTTTCTTGGAGGACGAGATGGTTGCCGTGTCGGCTCTGTCGTGGTCGTCAGCACTGGAGGAGGACGTCAGCACTGTGCTTGAGGACGAGATGGTTGCCGTGTCGGCTCTGTCGGAGTTGTCCTGCAGTGTTCCTGTTAAGCAGCTTGGGGCTGTTTCGTCGACTCTATTGAGTTCGTCTGTGAATGTTAATATAACTCGGGCTGTTTTGGTAACAAGTAGTATGCTGCTTTTGTATTTATTTTTGTTTTTGATGTATGATGCTGCCTGTTATTTTATTTTACTGCTTAAATGTTTAATTTGTTCTTTAGTAATGTTTAATTGTTTTCATTTTTGTACTGACTCTATTTTATTTATCTTTGGTTTTGATTATTGCTGCTACTGTTATGTAATTAATTCATTTGTAGTAATGCTCATTTTGTTTTTAAACTTGAACCTGACTCACTGTATATTGTGTATATACTTTATTGTAAATAAATTAATTTTAAGGTAACTTTTTCGTTTTGTTCTGCTCCTCCCTCCTTTGTTTGTCACCTCTCGTCAGTCATTACAGCCCATTTGCTTGTTTATTTTAAAGAACCTGTAGATCTCGAGAGGCGAGATCGTAATATTGGCGACCTTGCCAGGATTGGTTCTGTTTTGGCTGGCGGGGGTGTGGCAGCATCGGGGGAGAGTATTTTGTTTGTAAAAAAAAAATTTTTATTGTAAATTTTTTTTCTGTTAGGTGGGGAGGTGTTAGGAACAATCGCTTGCCGATTGTTCCCTTGGTGGATTGTTGCCTCTTTTGTTTTCTTTGTTTTTCTTGCTGGCGAGTTGACGTCTGATGGATGGCGTCAGACTTCGTCAGTCAGGTTCGTAACAGCAACCAGTCAGGTTCATAGCAGCAACGAGCCAGGTTCTGGAGGGCAGAACGACCGATGGTCCAGGGCAGCAGCAGGTATCCGTACCTGCGACTTTGCGAGTCAGGTCTTGGCAGCAGAGCAGTGGAGAGTTTCTTGAGGACGAGATGGTTGCCGTGTCGGCTCTGTCATGGTCGTCGTAGATGGAGGAGTACGTCAGTACGTTTCTTGGAGGACGAGATGGTTGCCGTGTCGGCTCTGTCGTGGTCGTCAGCACTGGAGGAGGACGTCAGCACTGTGCTTGAGGACGAGATGGTTGCCGTGTCGGCTCTGTCGGAGTTGTCCTGCAGTGTTCCTGTTAAGCAGCTTGGGGCTGTTTCGTCGACTCTATTGAGTTCGTCTGTGAATGTTAATATAACTCGGGCTGTTTTGGTAACAAGTAGTATGCTGCTTTTGTATTTATTTTTGTTTTTGATGTATGATGCTGCCTGTTATTTTATTTTACTGCTTAAATGTTTAATTTGTTCTTTAGTAATGTTTAATTGTTTTCATTTTTGTACTGACTCTATTTTATTTATCTTTGGTTTTGATTATTGCTGCTACTGTTATGTAATTAATTCATTTGTAGTAATGCTCATTTTGTTTTTAAAATTGAACCTGACTCACTGTATATTGTGTATATACTTTATTGTAAATAAATTAATTTTAAGGTAACTTTTTCGTTTTGTTCTGCTCCTCCCTCCTTTGTTTGTCACCTCTCGTCAGTCATTACAGCCCATTTGCTTGTTTATTTTAAAGAACCTGTAGATCTCGAGAGGCGAGATCGTAATACTGTCTCATATATGGCAAATCTTACTTCCCGTTTCGTATATGATAACTCTCATATTTCCCGTTTCATAATGAAAACTTTTATTTCCCCGTCTCATATATGACAACTCATTTATTTCTCGTCATATATGACAACTCTTTTATTTCCCATCTCATATATGGCAAATCTGATTTCCAGTCTCATACATGACAACTCTTTTATTTCCTGTCTCGTATATGGCAACTCTCACTTCCCGTCTCACATATGATAACTCTCATGTTTCCCGTTTCATATATGACAACTTTTATTTCCCCGTCTCATATATAAAAAATCATTTATTTCCCTTCTCATATATGACAACCCATTTATTTCTCGTCATATATGACAACTCTTTTATTTCCCATCTCATACATGGCAAATCTGATTTCCCTTTTCATACATAACAACACTTTCATTTCCTGTCTCGTATATGACAGCTCTTATTTCCCCGTCTCATATATGACAACTATTTTGTTTCCCTTCTCATGTATGACAACTCTTTTATTTCCCCCGTTCTTTGTGAGAATAATGTGACGAACTCAAGTTGAATCTACGAATTCCATCAGTGCACCTCACGGTGTGCACGGTAGGCATTACTTAAGGTTCTTTGCAGTGTCCTTCGACCCCTAGCTGCAATCCCTTTCATTCCTTTTACATTTGCCTCCGTTCATATCCCCTTTCTTCCATCTTACTTTCCACCCTCTCCTAACCATTGTTTCATAGTGCAATTGCGAGGTTTTCCTCCTGTTACACCTTTCAAACCTTCTTTATTCTCAGTTTACCTTTCAACTCTGAATGACCTCATCATAGGTCTCAGCGCTTGGCCTTTGGCCCGAATGGTGTATTCCTATCACTATTCTAAGTCTAAGTGATTGTGATGCCACCCTTATCAACATATTCAATTCTTGTCTTCTCATGCGGAACCACAACTGCTGAGGCTTGCCAGTGGGTCGACTCAATCAGTGTCTCGTAAGATTGTGTTGTTTGTATATTGCTTGTAAGAATAAACTAATGTTTTGCTGTTGGATTTTGCTCCTGGATAGCTTTCGAGGGGTTCAGTGGGGAACTGACTTGGCGCAATTTGTCGTGGATTAGATGGGAGAAGTTTATTTTCATTAGGGAACGGTCAACTTTGCGTAATCTGCCTTTGATTGGATCTTGAAAGCTGAGAGAGAGAGAGAGAGAGAGAGAGAGAGAGAGAGAGAGAGAGAGAGAGAGAGAGAGAGAGAGAGAGAGAGAGAGAGAGAGAGAATTATGAAAATATAAAAAGCCGAATTCTTTATAGTTTTCTCTTGCCTGATTTGAAGTATGCATTTATATATATATATATATATATATATATATATATATATATATATATATATATATATATATATATATATATATATATATATATATGTGTGTGTGTGTGTGTGTGTGTGTGTGTAACTTTGCGTATTACAAATATGTAAATTTGCATAATTTATCAAGTATGTAAAATTGCATATCATTTCAAATTTGTAAAATTGCATATCATTTCAAATATGTTGAATCGCACATCATTCAAAATATGTAAATTTGCATATCTTTCAAGTATATAAATTTTCATATCACTCAAAATATGTAAATTTGCATCTCTTTCAAGTATATAAATTTGCATATCATTTAAAATCTGTACACCTTCATATGGAAGAAGTCAAGGATATCTTAACTTTTCCAGACAGCATTTTATTGTGTGTAAGAGAGAAAGAGAGAGAGAGAGAGAGATTCTGTGAATGAGATGCATAATTGTTATGCATTAGTAGGTGATTTCGGTGTGAGTTTTGGAATAGTTGTGTTTTATGAACAGAAATTTATTAATTTTTACATTATCACGATGGCGCTGAATGGCCTTTCCGGCCTCAGGGCCGGACCAGATGGCCCAAATGTCATACATTCACCGTTCATTCATTTATCCATACATTTATCATTCATTCATGCATTCATCATTCATTCATTTATCCATACATTCATCATTTATTCATTCATTCATCACTTATTCAGTTATCGATACATCCATCATTCATTCATTCATTTATCCATACATTCATCATTTATTCATTCATTCATTCATCACTTATTCAATTATCGATACATGCATCATTCATTCATTCATTCATTGATCCATACATTCATCATTTATTCATTCATTCATCACTCATTCAATTATCGATACATTCACCATTCACTCATTTATCCATCACTCCTCATTCAATTATCGATACATTCATCATTCATTCATTTATCCATACATTCATCATTTGTTTATTCATACATTCAATACTAATGGCGTATTTCATATACTCGTCTTATAACTGCTTGAGTATGTGGCTTTGTCTGTCTCCTTGCTAATGTCTCAGTCGATATTTTAAGTAAACTGCCGCTTAAACTACAAGTATTTTTTGGGGGTGAAGTTATTAGCCCCATACCCTTATCCTGTCAATAACACACCATAGTCGACTAAATACCAGGTCCAGTAGCCATTGTACACAATTCGTTATTAATGTATATACATATATACATATAAGTATGTATATATATATATATATATATATATATATATATATATATATATATAGATATATATATATACTCGTATATATATAAATTTGTGACTCACATTGGGAGCAACCCAGGTATTTCAATTGGAAGGCAAGAACGCTACCATTTGTTACACAGGTAATTGTGTGTTGATTACTTCTACATATATATATATATATATATATATATATATATATATATATATATATATATATATATATATATATATATATATATATATATGTATATATATATATATATATATATATATATATATATATATATATATATATATATATATAAAGATAAAATCCACGAAGGAAACGGAAACACTGGAGTGCTGCGAGGCCTTTCGACGCTAGTCCTTTACTTAGCAGTTATTTATATATTCATCACGTTCCATATTTTCGTGATTCAATTATACATATATATATATATATATATATATATATATATATATATATATATATATATATATATATATATATATATATATATATGTGTGTGTGTGTGTGTGTGTGTGTGTGTGTGTGTGTGTGTGTGTGTGTGTTATAATATCCACGTCAAAAGGTGAGTGAAAACTGGGACTTTGAATATGTACTTTCGTAGTTTATTCTACATTTTCAAGTTCACGCTGAATACAAAAGAAGTTGACAAACAGAAGGGGGCGCGGGGTTACAGTTTGTCAATGTGGGCAGCATATTCTCTGTTTACAATTTCATCCTAATTTCATTCCTGCAGTGCCCATTTTAAAAACCATTGATATTAACTTAATATCTAAATATAATAATATTTTGAGAAATAAACTAATTAAGAATAGCCCGACCAATTCAAACAATATTGTACACAGCATTTCTTGGAAAGAATGTAATAAGATTTACATTGGTCAAACATCAAGAGGACTAAAAGTAAGAAGCTCCCAACACAAATATGCCATTTCAAGAGGCTTCTCAAACAATGGCATTGCGGATCATTGGCTTAAGACAGGCCATGAGATGAACTGGGATAAGTCAACGATAATCCACAAGGTCAACGACCATCTGAAAAGGAATGTTAATCTCCACCCTGGATTATCCCTTGATCCATTGTCCCTGTCTTTTTTGTTTAAAGAACATGCTGCTCAGATTAACAAACTGTAACACCGGCCCCCTTCTGTTTTGTATATAAGGCTCTGTCAACTTCTTTTATATTCAGTGTGAACTTGAAAATGTAGAATAAACTACGAAAGTGCTTGTTCAATGTCCCGGTTTTCACTCATGGATTTTATAATATTCTCAAGAAAGCGTCCCTTCGTGCTGCGTTGTATGTATGTATGTATATATATATATATATATATATATATATATATATATATATATATATATATATATATATATATATATATATATATATATATATATATATATATATATATATATATATATATGTATATATATATATATATATATATATATATATATATATATTTATATATATATGTATGTATATTTTATATATATAAATATGTGTGCGTGTTCAATTTAGTTATGTGCGTGTCCGTTCCAAACACCGCGATATTAGTAATACGACATTGTCGTTATTATGGTCCATACAGGAAGTCCTGATGCCTTAAGGCATTTCCTGATCTTTTGAACACAGCTTCCCATAGGGTAGGGTCGCTCGTTCCATAGACCCACCGTTCACGATAGTATGTCGCTGGGAATGTTTGCCTATGGAAGGAGTAATGAGCTATAATGAGGCCTTTCCAGAGAGGTCATCGGAATCCCTCAATAATTTGATTGACAAGGGCCGTCGGGAGCTGTCATTTTGCTCGTCATGGGGCCTTTTTCTCGGCAGACCTTTAGCTCTCAATTGAGGTACGGCCACCGTCTGCGGTCAGAATCAGAATGGGATTCTCCTCTTGGGGAATGACGGACGGAGCCCATCATGAAAGGCGATTTTTCTAGCTCTAGACCTTTCTTAGACCATGGACTGGACCGTGGTCGATGTCGACCTATCCTCAGTCGCGAACCGATTGCTTATTATATCGATAGTTGTTTATTTTATCGATAATTCTTATTTCTGTACGTCTCTATATTCATGTGGTTATAATTTGCTTCTTATAAACAGATTTTCATATATTAATAATGTTTACCTCATCTTTCTTTGTGCATACTCTTGGTCAACATGCATAGCTCACGCGTAGTCAAACCTGGCCACATCTTTAGAGTTTGAATGACAATATCATCAATTCTTATTATAATGATCAGTTCACACAATAATGGTTTTTAATGGTAAAAACTACAAAGGGGAAAAAAAGGTTATATTTTCTATAGTCCGCATGGTCGTGCTGTGTGTGTGTGTGCTTTAAGAGAATGTCCAAATAACGGCCAAACCAAACTACATGAACTTAGGTCTTTTCCTACCAATCTGGAAAATAATTTTTTTTTTTTTTTTTTTTTTTTTTTTTTTTTTTTTGTCTATCACAGTCATCCTATTCGACTGGGTGGTTTTTATAGTGTGGGGTTCCGGGTTGCATCCTCCCTCCTTAGGAGTCCATCACTTTTCTCACTATGTGCGCTGTTTCTAGTAGCACACTTTTCTGCGTGAGCCCTGGAGCTCCTTCGGTATCTAGTTTTTCCAGATTCCTTTTCAGGGATCTTGGGATCATGCCCAGTGTTCCTATGATTATGAGTACAAAATCCACTGGCGTATTCCATATCCTTCTTATTTCGATTTTCAGGTCTTGATACTTATCAGTTTTTTCTCTTTCTTTCTCATCTACTCTGGTGTCCCTTGGTATTGCAACATCAGTGAGTGATACTTTCTTCTTGATTTTGTCAATCAACGTCACGTCTCGTCTATTGGCAAGTATCACCCTATCTATTCTGATACCATAGTCCCAGAGGATCTTTGCCTGATCGTTTTCCATCACTCCCTCAGGTTGATATTCGTACCACTTATTACTGCAAGCTAGCTGGCGTTTCTAGCACAGGCTCCAGTGGAGGACTTTTGCTACTGAATCATGCCTCTTTTTGTACTGGTTCTGTGCAAGCTCCGGACATTCGCTTGCTATGTGGTTTATGGTGTCGTCTTTCATATTGCACTTCCTGCATATGGGTGAGATGTTATTTCCATCTGTTGTTCTTTGGACACATCTAGTTCTTAGGGCCTGATCTTGTGCCACTGTTAGCATTCCTTCCGTTTCCCTCTTGAGATCTCCCCTCTGTAGCCATTGCCATGTTTCATCGCTGGCCAGTTCTTTCGTCTGTCTCGTGTACTGTCCGTGCATTGGTTTGCTGTGCCATTCCTCTGTTCTGGTTTTCATTCTTCTGTCTCTGTATATTTCTGGGTCTTCGTCTACTTTTATCCGTCCTTCTTCCCATGCACTCCTTAGCCACTCGTCTTCACTGGTTTTCAGATATTGCCCCAGTGCTCCGCTCTCGGTGTTGACGCAGTCCTCTATGCTTAGTAGCCCTCTTCCCCCTTCTTTTCGTGTTATGTATAGTCTGTCTGTATTTGCTTTTGGGTGTAGTGCTTTGTGTATTGTCATGTGTTTCCTAGTTTTCTTGTCTATGCTGCGGAGTTCAGCCTTTGTCCACTCCACTACTCCTGCGCTGTATCTGATTACTGGTACTGCTCATGTGTTTATGACGTTTGTCCTGTTTCCGGCTTTGAATTTTGACTTCAGTATCGCCTTAAGTCTCTGCATATATTCTTTCCTGGTCGTGTCCTTCATCTCTTGCTGTTTTATATCCTCTCCTTCTATTATTCCTAGGTATTTGTATCCTGTCTCATCTATATGTTCGATGATATTCCCGTCTGGTAGCTGTATTCCTTCAGTCCTTGTTACTTTGCCTTTTTGTATGTTGACCAAGGCGCATTTTTCTATTCCAAACTCCATCCTGATGTCCCCAGATACAATCCTTACAGTCTGGATTAGGGCATCTAACATTATTATTATTATTATTATTATTATTATTATTATTATTATTATTATCTTGGTAGATACCCGCTCTCTACCCAAATAATAATAATAATAATAATAATAATAATAATAATATTATTATTATTTTCAATGAGTGAAATATTTACATCTTTCTGTATTGGAATGTTATCATAATAATAACAACATATTGTAGACACACCCGCTGTTTGACCCTTCCAGGTGATCCATCTTTGTTGGGTATCGATGAAAATTTGCCAATCTGTCATGGAAACCATCTTGTCCTTTATATTAACGGTACCACCCTTTATAAGTGGCGTTCATTGGTAAAAGCTCATTTTCTTACTTTTGTGTTACCTTTACGGAAGTACTGGTTATTTATTTTATCTTTTGTATTTTATTTCATTGATTTTATTTCATTTTGTTTGGGTAGGCTGGCCAGTCGAGCAAATGGCGTGTCTGTGATCGTTAATGCTGCATTTTTGTTATAAGTAATAATAATAATAATATATAAAAATAATAATAATGTCGAGCGTCTCCAAAGCAGAATCCTCAGATGCTACAAGAGAGACATGGAAGAGACAAAAAATAAATGAAGGTAAATTAACAATCGGTTAATTATAGACACTCAGAAGTAGCGATAGTTAAAATAAGAAGAGATTGCCAGGCATTTTACTGTATAGGCCTTCTCATAAGTTAAAAAAGCTTTTCGTTGGGTGAGTCGGTAGAACTGTGGACTGGCACTCGCTAGACCGGAGTTCGATTCCCCGGCCGGCTGATGAAGAGTTAGAGGAATTTATTTCTGGTGGTAGAAATTCATTTCTCGCTATAATGTGGTTCGGATTCCACAATAAGCTGTAGGTCCCGTTGCTACGTAACCAGTTGGTTCTTGGCCACGTAAATAAGTCCAATCCTTCTGGCCAGCCCTAGGAGAGCTGTTAATCAGCTCAGTGGTCTGGTAAAACTAAGGTATACTTAAATAATAAAAACATTAACAAAAACAGCAACTGTATAGAATTCCTGTTAAGTCCAATATAATAATAATAATAATAATAATAATTATAATAGTAATAAGAAAACAGTATGTAAACATTATAGCTACACTGCAAGAATTCTTTTATTCACTCTCCGAAGAAGAGAAGATTGTTGTAAGGAAAATAGAAAGAAATTGTCATGAAGTTAAGTCTTTCTTTGTAGGAATAATGTATGTTGAAATTTCCTCTGGTGGCGGTGTGGTGTGTATACAATGTGTTATTATTATTATGATAACATTCCATCACAGAGTTGATGTAAACATTTCACCAACATCACTGAAAATATTGTTATCATTATTAGTATTGTTATTTGGGTTGAGAGCCGGTCTCTACTAAGATAATAATAATAATAATAATAATGGACAGAGAAACCCACAAGATTCCTGTGTATAACTTGTTTACTTGTAAATATTTACATGTTACTTTTAATCTCGAGTACTTTCAGGTCCTAACTGTGACCCTTTTTCAAGAGATGAGGTAGTCAGGCTGGTTCAAGGCCCAGCAATCTTCTGGAACCTCTTCTCCCTGTGTTGTCATTTATATGATGGCTGTCCTGGTTTCCATTCACTTGAGAGTTGTTAATCTCCTCCTGTCGGTCTGATATCCTGATCTGATGGTCAGTGGTATTAACCTTTGTGGTATGTGAGTAGTCACCATCGGTCTGTTGGGCAGAGGACCTAACCTCTAGGTCAAAAGGGTCAATCTTAGCTTCTTTTAATATTAAAGATCGGCTTATGGGATCTTCTGAGGTAAATCCTTTGTTTCCTTCTATCACTTTAATCTGTCTGATGAGTGCCCCTTCCACTACCCTCCTATGTCTGAGGTTATTGCTTTTGTATATAAGCCTACTGTTTTTAAAATCCATCCTATGGTCCTTTTCCCAACAATGCCTAGCTATAGCACTTCCCTGTGAGTTGAGCTGTACTTCAGTCATAGGAGGGTAGTGGAAGGGGCACTCATCAGACAGATTAAAGTGATAGAAGGAAACAAAGGATTTACCTCAGAAGATCCCATAAGCCGATCTTTAATATTAAAAGAAGTTAAGATTGACCCTTCTGACCTAGAGGTTAGGTCTCCTGCCCAACAGACCGATGGTGACTACTCACATACCACAAAGGTTAATACCACTGACCATCAGATCAGGATATCAGACCGACAGGAGGAGATTAACAACTCTCAAGTGAATGGAAACCAGGACAGCCATCATATAAATGACAACACAGGGAGAAGAGGTTCCAGAAGATTGCTGGGCCTTGAACCAGCCTGACTACCTCATCTCTTGAAAAAGGGTCACAGTTAGGACCTGAAAGTACTCGAGATTAAAAGTAACATGTAAATATTTACAAGTAAACAAGTTATACACAGGAACCTTGTGGGTTTCTCATTCCATCTTCAGAAGAAAACTGAAAGAAGTTTTTGTTTGGTTTAATAATAATAATAATAATAGTAATAATAATAATAATAATAATATTGTCTATGTTGGTAGTAAAATATTTACGTCATTTCTGTATACGAATGGTATCGTGATAATAATAATAATAATAGTAGTAGTAGTAGTTGCAGTATTTATAAGAGCTCGACGCCGTCTCTTACACCTTCTGGTAAAGGCCGTCACTAACGTTTAGCTATATCAGATATACCTGCACAGTTATGCTTGCACAGTCGGCCTGTGCAGGCAGACTTTCATCACTAACGATACATTCTTTTTCCTCAGTCTTCCGTAACAGTCTGTCGTCAACAGACGATGTTCTGGCGGTAATTGACTTGCTGAGAGCATAAAAAAATTCAAAAATTTCAAGTAAGACGTCCAGTGAAAAATTGGTTGAAAAAACTAATTCAATAATCCTATGTCAATTTGTTAAAAAAGTTTAAATTCAGCCCCAAGGACTTTCATAACGTTTTTTTAAATATTTTATGAATGAAGGAAGAGTTCCAGGGTTAGATAATTGTGTTAATAATGTTAGTGATTGTTTGTTTTCATTTCAAAGGTTGACATGCACTGTATAGGACAAATATTGGTTTTCTTTGTTTCATTAAAATGCTTAATACTGATGTGTTTTCATTTTAAGAATGACTGACTTTCTTCTGATGTGTTACAACGAGTAAACAGTAGTTTATTACTGTTGCTTTGCTTCATTTGTGTGTTGATTAGTTTCATTTCATTTCAAAATTGGCTTACATGGGAAGTGAGCAATGAATAAACATACATAGTCTAATATCGTTTTTTTTTCTTATCAGAAAGTAGAGTATTATTTTGTTCCTATTTTAAAAAATGAATTACATATGTGATGAATAATCATGAGTAGACCCACTATAGGCATATTCTTGTTTTACATTATTTTGTCATAATGAATATTTATTTTCATTTAAAAACTGACTTGCATATATGGTTTATAACCACGAATAAACATACGCTTAATCTATTACGATAGGCTTTGGATTTTACTTGCCCAAGCAAAGTCTCAATCATATATATTTCAGTGAAATCTACTAGACATTCAGGAATGATGCTGCCACCTTCAGCCTTCATTATATAAACACAATTATTTTTCCT
>JANJGK010000012.1:16745494-16750494 GCA_039081455.1 Macrobrachium rosenbergii | reverse complement strand
TACATACATAATAAAATGTTCATACAGACAGACACACACATATATATATAGATGTAAATTTCTGACTCACATCACGTAATTGTTTGTTAATATTTCTGTATATATATATATATATATATATATATATATATATATATATATATATATATATATATATATATATATATATTGCTGCATATTTGCCTCCGATACTTACTTGATTTTGGGCGGCAAAGGATGATCGCAGGGTGTTCTTTACATTATCAAGAAATCGACCATATTTTACTAAGAAATCTGACTAATAAGACTGGTTAAGGCAACTCCGTAGATGAATAAATCAACGAAAACAATGCTGGCTGAGGGGGTTCTGTCGAAGCTTCAGCAATAGAGATTGTACTTTTCCGCAAGTTGTGGTATAGTTTTATGTATTCTTTCTAAATTTACATAAAGTGGAAATATGTATTATGTAGAAGAAAGATATTGTTTTGTTGTGTTTGCATTTAGTTGTGAAAAGCATTGTGTTTGGCTGTTTCATGTATTTAATTGTAAGTATACATGTAATAGTGCTTAAGTGCCGGTCATCGGCTGTTTATTGGTAAGGTTGTTAGTAGAACATTTGGTGTTGGTTGGCGACAATCGTGAAGGCAGTCTCATCACAGCTTTGATGCATTGTAGTTGTATCTAGCAGGGACTCAAGAAAGGGAATGCAGCCATAGTTGTCGGTGCCTTCAAGTCCACTTAAGCATTCCCTTTCATCTTAAGTTCATTTAGGGAGATTTCCTTGTAGAGATATGCATATCTAAATGCAAGGAGAATTTCTTGGAGTGTGCTTTGGATGAGGGTTACGAAGTAGAGATTGTGCTCAAGCCAATCCCATCCTCAATTCAGGCTAGGAATATCGAATGCGCCATTTGAACTAACAGTAAGTGTATATTGTTTATGTCTTAGATTAATATACACAATGCAATGCAGTGTTTTAAGTGCAATTTGGAATATGAATGAAGTAACCTGGGTGTCGTAGTATAAGACTATTAGGCTACGATTGGGTTAGTACGTTTCAAACCATTTAGGCTATACGTTCACTTTACAATTTGAAATGCTATGCTTATGCTAAACGAGTCGGAATAAATTGGTGGCGTGACCAGGATCGCAGTGATTGTTTGTTATAGCGGTGAACTGTACAGTTAGTGTTTATGAAATTTTAAGGATTGTTGTGTTACTTGGCGACAAGGATAAAAACGTGACCAGCTGATGGTGGCGGCCATTTTAGAATTAGTCATGTGTTAGCCTAGCCAGAAATGGCTAAGTAGTAGGATTAACTTGGTCAATCATCGCCCTGGCCTAACTGGAGCCTGACTTTTTGATATTAACTCGGTGGGAATTTTAACCTTCCTTTTTAATTTGAGATCATTGTTCTTTGGAGAAAGTTGAGAAAATGGCTATAGTCTATTCAGACATATTCCGCATAGAGCAAAAGGTTGCTGTGGTAGGACATTCTTAAGTAAAAGATCTACTAGTAAGTCATTTTATGACAGGGTGCTGTAGTGAAAATGGTGTGAGACTAAAGCAGCCCCTGTATTATCGCACTTATGGGAAATCAGGAGCAATATGTGATAAGCTACTGGATCCTGTACTAGTGGCCAAATTGACAGCATTTGCCCCAGATATCGTTATCCTGTACATCGGAGGAAACGATATTGATGTAAATGATGATGATCCAGAATTGGTCAACAAGGTAAAAAATAAAATTTTAGGACTAGTAGAGAGATTGTAAGATATCTATAACTGTAAGGTTTTGGTGGTTAGTATAGAGATTCGTTTCTCCCCTAAAAACATCCATAGATATCGAGCATGAAAAAACATACTAAACCAATTATTGAAAAGAAACCGAGAAATAACTTTTATTTTAATCAGTTTGTAGAAAGAGATTTTGCTGGTGATAGAGTGCATTTTATATATGGTAGTTATAAGACGCTGGCAAGTCACTTATGTGAAGCAGCAGATGCTTAAGCTTTCAGTCACGCCAACCCAGAAATTAGGTTAAGTTAGGTTAGGTGATTGGTGGTTGATGCATTTCCACTTCATAAATTTATTTTTTCCTTCTTTGTAAATTGTAAGTTAATGGAGAGGAAATATTAATATGAAATTATTTATTGTTTTAAGTTTATGGTAAGTTTTGAGATACTTAGGTGAAATTTAATTTGAAATAAAACCCTATGTTGTACTACATTGTATAGGTGAAATTTAATTTGAAATAAAATCCTATGTTGTACATTGTATATATGTATGTGTATAGTCAAGGGCACATATATACAATATAACCGGTAGTGATCTACCATTGATTGATTTGAAGAGATGTGGCCAACTTCTAAATATTATGTTTGCTAATGCAGTATACATATTTTTTGGAGCTGGCAATTTGTACACTCTTTTAGTATTAAGAACTTATATATTTGTTGCTGATAAATTATAGGCTAAGATGTCTTACATGGAAGAATTAAAGAGGAGACGGGGCAGTTTTAAGTCTGTGATAACTAATTGATCAAAAATGGTTGAAACCACTATTGATACTGGTGATATCAACAGTATTTCTTCATTGAGAGACTCCTTGAAGGAATATTTGCAGAAAATCCACGAACTATGGATCTAACGGATCCTGGAGGACAACCTGACCAAATTATGAAGCTGCTACATGAATAACAGTCTCTGCTTTCGCAGTAGAACAAGGGCAATCTGTGAGAACAAAAAAAAAAAAAAACCACCGGTAAGGCCTAAAGAAAATACAAACAAAGCCAAGGTAAACCAGGTTAGAGGATGTGCACTTTGCGGTGGTAGTCATATACGGACACATTGTAAATCCCATGTAACCAGAGGAGGAAAGATAGAATGACTCAGAACTCTTAACTTGTGTTTCATATGTGCATCCAATAAACACTCAAGTTCCGACTGTGACAGGCAAGGTTGTAACGACGGCTGCACTGTTAGATATCATAGTGCTATATGCAATCGAAACCAACCAAATAAGTCTAAGGTAGGTAGGGTACAAGTTGGAACACTCTCTTTGAAAAATACAGGACAGGGAAATAAGACGACTAGGAAGTTGATCTTACCTACAGCCACACAAGAACCCCAAAGGGTAAAAGAGGTCACATTGTGCGAAAGAGAGGGTTGTTGGATACCTTTGCTGAGAGATCCTTTATAAAGAAATCTGCTCTTGAGGAACTCCACTATAAAAGCAAGGGAGTTGAAAATATATCATTGAGAGGTTACTTGTACATCAGTTTAGGAATATGAAATGGTTAACATCACTGTACTTCACTGGGGTAGATTAATAAATATGGATTGTATAGTGGTAGACGAGCTACCAGAATATACAAAGAAATTCGACGTTAAGAAGAGCTAAAGGTTGTTGTGTAGAACAAAAATCAGCTTGGCTGATAAAGATTTTGATCAGCCCATGGAGAAACAATCGCGTATAGAATTGTTAATAGGGGTTGATAATGCGTACAACATTTTACACCCAGGGTTTAGGAAATTTGAAAATTTAGTATTGCTGCCAACCATATTTGGTTACGTGGTAACCGGAACATGTAGTTCTCATCCCACTAAGGAGACTCATGTTTCCATTTTAAAACTGGCAGTGGAAACCAACAACATAATTATGGCTGGAAGGGCAACTCATTTAAAGGATCCAAGGGAAGATCTCGGAATTTTATGGAGTTTAAATCATTTAGATATTGACTGCAGTGAGGTAACGGAACAGGAACGGAAAGTACTGGAGAACTATGAGAGTACTATAACTTATTCTGAAATTGACAAGCAGTATGTTGTGGCATTTCCTTGGAAAGGCAACGAAAGGAGATTAACTTCCAACTTTAGGGTGGCTTTGAACAGATTAAAACAACAGTGTGTCAAGTTTCGGAAGGACACTCAGTATCTAGAACACTACCAGAAAATCCTGAAGGATCAGGAGGATAGGAGATTCATAGAGAGAGTGGATGGTATTTGACTGTTTGTTCAGACAGGGGAAATGTGGGTTAAGCTTGAACGATTGTTTGTGGACGGGACCACATATAACAGCTGACCTGCTCAAAGTTCTGCTGCAGTTTAAAACAAAATCGTTTGCCTGTATTAGTGACATAGAGAAAGCATTTTTCATGATGCAACTCAGGGAAGAAGATAGAAACTATACTAGGTTTTTATGGTTGGAAGATCCAACAGACCCTAACAGTAAATTGTTGGTGTATAGGTTTTGAGTTGTCTTATTTTGAGCTGCATGTTCTCCCTTTCTGCTGAATGCAACAATTAAGAAACACCTATCTAAGGCAGAAGGTGACGTAGAAAGGATAAAAAGAGAACTATATGTAGATAACTTGCAGTTCACTAGCAATGATGATAATGAACTGGTAAATTTTTTCTTTGAAGCAAATAAGATATTTGCGCAGGCACATTTATATCTGAAAGAATGGACGAGTAATATTGACTCATTGCAAACTATTGCTAGAGCATATGGATTAGTGCCAGAGAACAAACAACTCATAAGGTCTTAGGTCTGAACTGGGACAAAGAAAAAGATACCTTGATATTGTATCCGACTAATATAAATAAGTCCAGCCAGACTAAGAGAGAAGTGTTGAGAACTGTTGCATGGATTTATGATCCATTAGGAGTACTTAAACCTGTTACTTTTAGGGCAAGGATATACCTGCAGAATTTTTGGAAGCAACAACTGCATACAACTCCCAGACCCATTACAGAAACAATGGGTTGAGTTATCTGAAGACTTGGAAAAAAGTCGTGATATTTCCTTTCCTAGGAATACTAGCCTAGGAGAAGGGGACTCCTTACACATATTCTGTGATGCCAGTGAGTTAGCATATGGTTGTGTAGCCCCTAAAGTTCAGAACGAAAGCTCTTATTTAATGGTGACAAAGGCAAGAGTAGCTCCCATTAAAGAATTAACTGTTCCAAAACTTGAGTTGGTGGCATTGTTGCTAGCAGCAAGAATGGCCAAATTTATT
>JANJGK010000012.1:16727994-16740494 GCA_039081455.1 Macrobrachium rosenbergii | reverse complement strand
AGGTATTTATTCTGAGAAATTTACAAGCTCTCCAGGACTAGCCGTCCACATCGTCTGGTTGACGTAGAAAAAAAACACATTTGATATGTATACATGCGCTTGCTGTTGGTACGTGGATATGCAATTGCCTGTTGAGAGAGAGAGTTTGTGTGTGTGTTTGTGTCAGCACGCGTAATCCTTTGTTTTGCACCTTTTAGAATTGTGTAAATAACATCAAGTGTACAACCAGCGGAATGAGTTCTCGTGTTTAGATAACATTTGAAGCTCTTCTTCTTGCGAGAGGAAGAAAAGAAATGTCATGTTGGACAGAAACACTTGTCATTCAGCGACCATTTGGAGAGACTTTCGTCCATGATATCTTCTGTTGGGTATGAAAGGGCGACAAGCTTTGAGTCCTCTCCAACCTTAGGAGAGGAGGACACTCTAGAGTTGTCGTTTACTCTCCTCCCTTTTGTTCGGTCGTGAATGACTGTGGTCCTGAGTGTATGGAGGAGACAGGAACGTCACAATTGAACGGGCTGTCGAGGAAAGCAAAAATCGCATTTCGTTTTCGAGTTTTAGAAGCGGAGGCAGCTACATAACTTGGGTACGCCGTCCAAGGGCTCAGGTTGATCTGTTGACGTTCTTGCTTCGAAGCCAGAGTTTTTCTTTTGTTTTTATATTGTTTGCTTGCTCTCCACTGCCATATGGTATTAATTTACGTTGAAATTCTCTTGGTATGGCGTGAAACCTCTTGAATATACAAGAAAGCTGTTCTGTTTTGTTAAAAAGGAAACACTTATGGCGCTAATTTCGTTAAAATTCTCTTGGTATGGTGTAAAACTTCTTGAACATACAAGAAAGCTGTTCAGTTTTGTGAAAAGGAAAGCATAGAAAACCTATTTAGCAGTGCTGAACCTGCAAAGTTGGTAGTTATACTCCAAAACCTTTTTTAAAAGCTGTAAATCTCTTACAACTTGTAAACCTATGTTTATTTGTTATAGCATCTTAACATAATATAATAACCTCGCGATTTTCCTCCGTCTACCCACAATATGTGTGCTCTTCAGACAAGTTTTTTGCACTACTGTGAAATCAGGTCAGGAATAATTACATCTAACTGTAAAGAGGTATGGCCTTACTCTCTAGTTACAAAGGTTGAGAATATTAAGTGTGTGTGTGTCCGATTTTCCAAGCATAAACTCCCATAGTTTACCCAGAGACGTTTTACCGTTTTCGTTGAACTCATATTATCTGTTGGTATCGGTTTAAAAAAAAATCCTGCATGCTTGTGATTAGATTTTTCTGTTTAATAGGTTCCTTATTTATCCAATTTCATCTGCACCTTCAGCTATAAACCTCAATTCCTTCTTTCTGTAATTTTTCTATAGACCCTATTACCTGTATCAATGAATTTCTCTCGATATCCATTAATCCACTGTGCTTCTGTTATAAGCTCTGTACCTATAAGTACAGTTACTGTAAGGTTCTCACAGCTCTTAAGGTTTTATACTTCATTTTTAACAGCTCTTAAGCTTTTATACTTCATCTTTAACAGCTCTTAAGCTTTTATACTTCATCTTTAACAGCTCTTAAGCTCTTATACTTCATCTTTAACAGCTCTTATGCTTTTATACTTCATCTTTAACAGCTCTTATGCTTTTATACTTCATCTTTAACCGCTCTTAAGCTTTTATACCTCATCTTTAACAGCTTTTAAGCTTTTATACTTCATCTTTAACAGCTCTTGTGCTTTTATACTTCATCTTTAACAGCCCTTAAGCTTTTATACTTCATCTTTAACAGCTCTTAAGCTTTTATACTTCATCTTTAACAGCTCTTAAGCTTTTATACTTCATCTTTAACAGCTCTTAAGCTTTTATACTTCATCTTTAACAGCTCTTATGCTTTTATACTTCATCTTTAACAGCTCTTGTGCTTTTATACTTCATCTTTAACCGCTCTTAAGCTTTTATACTTCATCTTTAACCGTTCTTAAGCTTTTATACTTCATCTTTAACAGCTCTTAAGCTTTTATACTTCATCTTTAACAGCTCTTAAGCTTTTATACTTCATCTGTAACAGCTCTTAAGCTTTTATACTTCATCTTTAACAGCTCTTAAGCTTTTATACTTCATCTTTAACCGTTCTTAAGCTTTTATACTTCATCTTTCACAGCTCTTAAGCTTTTATACTTCATCTTTAACAGCTCTTGTGCTTTTATACTTCATCTTAAACTGCTCTTAAGCTTTTATACTTCATATTTAACAGCTCTTAAGCTTTTATACTCCATCTTTAAACGCTCTTAAGCTTTTATACTTCATCTTTAACTGCTCGTAAGCTTTTATACTTCATCTTTAACAGCTCTTAAGCTTTTATACTTCATCTTTAACAGCTCTTGTGCTTTTATACTTCATCTTTAACAGCTCTTAAGCTTTTATACTTCATCTGTAACAGCTCTTAAGCTTTTATACTTCATCTTTAACAGCTCTTAAGCTTTTATACTTCATCTTTAACAGCGCTTGTGCTTTTATACTTCATCTTTAACCGTTCTTAAGCTTTTATACTTCATCTTTCACAGCTCTTAAGCTTTTATACTTCATCTTTAACAGCTCTTGTGCTTTTATACTTCATCTTAAACTGCTCTTAAGCTTTTATACTTCATATTTAACAGCTCTTAAGCTTTTATACTTCATCTTTAACAGCTCTTAAGCTTTTATACTTCATCTGTAACAGCTCTTAAGCTTTTATACTTCATCTTTAACAGCTCCTAAGCTTTTATACTTCATCTTTAACAGCTCTTAAGCTTTTATACTCCATCTTTAAACGCTCTTAAGCTTTTATACTTCATCTTTAACTGCTCGTAAGCTTTTATACTTCATCTTTAACAGCTCTTAAGCTTTTATACTTCATCTTTAACCGCTCTTAAGCTTTTATACTTCATCTTTAACCGCTCTTAAGCTTTTATACTTCATCTTTAACCGCTCTTAAGCTTTTATACTTCGTCTTTAACAGCTCTTAAGCTTTTATACTTCGTCTTTAACAGCTCTTAAGCTTTTATACTTCATCTTTAACTGCTCTTAAGCTTTTATACTTCATCTTTAACAGCTCTTAAGCTTTTATACTTCATCTTTAACAGCTCTTAAGCTTTTATACTTCATCTTTAACCGCTTTTAAGCAATTATCATCTTTAAATCCAAGTGCTTTTACCTGTATGGTACTTATTTTCATCCAGAAGCCTTCAGTACCTTTAGAATGGTTTCCCGTATGCGATAAGCTTGTGCACCTTAATTAGATTATCAGAGTTGAAAGCTTCAGTGAGCTTTTTTGATAAAATTGTCCGTCGAACATGCATTTTCCACATTTTCGACTTCTCCTGAACCAATGGATCAATTTCAGCCAAACTTAGCAAAAGCATAATTGAGTGAAAATTATGTTGGCGACATTTAAGAATGTAGAATCTCCTCCTCTAGAACTGCTGGGCTAGAAAAGATAAATCTTTTGTAAAAGTTTCCATTTTCTTTATTGCAGTATAAAAAAGGTTTCTCAAACATTGTTCTTGAGCCCTAGATAAGGCCACAATAGTCGTCCAGTCTGTACATGGGAGTATTTTGGAAAAAAAAATCTCAAAATCCCAAAAACAACAGAACCATTCTTCAAATTAATATTGAGTTACCACAATAGTGGTCGTATTTGTTCATATGAATAAGTAGCAAAAATCTCTGAAAACCTCAAGAGCAACGGGACCATAATTTGTCAAATTTGCCGACATCCTTTTGTGGTGTAGACTAAAGTTTTATCATGTTCGTGCAAATGTAGCACAGTGGATCAGGTGGGGTATTTGGCCCAGGAATGAGCATCTTGTCAGTATACCCCAGTGCCCTTTGTCTTTATAAGCCCCTGTCACTCTCAACTGACAGTATCTTTAAACCTGTATAAGTTTTCCCTATATTTCTAAAGTTTCTTCCCTTTTATCTGCAAGTTTTGTTCTATGCATGCCCAGGGTCCACTTGTGATCCAGTTTGGCGGTTTTTTCTTTTTCCTCTATCAGTAACCTCCTTGTATCCTCTGCTCGCGTCGCCCTCGCCGTCCCACCGTCCCCCCCTCCCCCCCTTCTCTCTCTCTCTCTCTCTCTCTCTCTCTCTCTCTCTCTCTCTCTCTCTCTCACGAAATATGTTGAGGCAAATTTTTTTGGGGTTTTACTTTTTGGATACGAGATTTGCCGGCTCATGGAACCTTTAAAACTCGTCTGCGTTGGTCGTAAACGGGGAGGTCACCTCTCCCAGTGGGGGCTGATCTCTAAAGGGTGGGTAGCCCTTCTAAGGAACTAGCCTATTTTTGGAGGAAACTTGATTTTGGGTGCTTGTGGAGTCGTAATTCTGCTAAAGCGTCTTTGGCCGCGCGGGGAAAGAGGCACCTGGACATGGATTTCTTGTTTTGCTGTTTTCTGATGCAGCAGTTATTGGTAAAATGTTTGTTTTTAAGCTTGCAGGGGAGGAGTTGGGCTTAAATTCCTTGTTCTGCTGTTTTCTGATGCGGAAATTAATGGTAACATGTTTTTTAAAGCTTGAATGTACGAGGCGTTGTTTGGGGTTCTTGTTGGGAAAAATAACTGATAATGTCATTTTTTTTTTCATTTTGCATTTTTGTATAAATGACTAGTTTGGAAAAATTTAACTTTCCAGTTTCCTTTCGTTGAAAACCATGGAAAAATTAGGACAAATGATTTTAGTTTTTATTTTAGAAGGCATATTACATACCTTTTGCAGTTTCTCTGCACAAGGCTGATCGCTGGATCTTCAAGTGACAGTAGGGGACTCGAAGATCCTAATAATTGATGTTTATATGCCCTGGGAAAATAACAGTCATTTTGATCAATACTGCTTGATCATAGGTGAGTTACACAGCATTATTCACGATTCTGCTGCTGATCATATTTGTATAATTGGGGACCTTAATTCTCATCTCAGAAAACAATTTTATAACGAACTTACTCGCTTCTGTCAAAATCACGCTCTTCAAATTATCGATGTAATGCTCTTTACCCCCTCCTCCTATACCTATGTACAAAATAGAACGGACACAATTGCAACCTCCTGGCTGGAGCACTGCATCACGTCTCCGCACCTTCATTAATCAGTTGTAACCTGCAACGTTCACTATGATCTTGAAACAGACGATCACATCCCCTTACAGGTGTCATTCATTACCCTATCCCCTCTACCGTGAACCCCCCTAACTGGACGCCTACCTGCTGTTAGCTGGGACTTTAAAAACCACCAGAAAACCAGATTGTTTAGGATGGCCACGGAAAATAGGTTGCGGTCAATAGTTCGACCGGCAGACGCCTTACTTTACATTAATCCAAAATGTAGAAATGACCATCACAGGAGAGATCTTAAAGAATTGTATGCGAATATAATATCCGTTATGCTTGCCTCCGGCAGGGATACCTTTAGATTTCGTCAAAGCAACGCTCGAAACATACTGGCAGTTCTGTGTCAAATGGGGCAACGTACTGTCGTACAACTTCGGCTCCCTAAACCGACTCCGGCAAGTTACGTACTCAGATGCCCTAAATATCAAACTGAACTCACTTCCAATCGGATGCTCTATCAACGAAACAAACAATAAACAATCTCTGAGTTGCTGTGTATACTTATTCTCTATTTTTGCAATATATTCAAGTGTCATCTGCAGAATCTGTTATTATTATTATTATTATTATTATTATTATTATTATTATTATTATTATTATTATTGTTGTTGTTGTTGTTGTTGTTGTTGTTGTTGTTGTTGTTGTTTTTATTATATTACTATGTTTATTAGTATGATTAATTTTTGTTTTCAATAATGTTATTATTATTATTGAGATTTGTTTTTTTCACTTTTCGTATTTAGCCCTCTGGACCTGACCGTTGTAATCACCTAAGGTCCCTAGCTGCAAATTAATCGTATGCAATCTGTTTTTTAATTGATATCGTTTTTAATATTTTTAGTATTATTCTCAATATTAGTGCTGTCATTACCATTATTATAATTACTATTTTTACTAGAACTTCATTTTATCGTTTTATCTCGTTTATTTAGATTGTGTGTATTGTATTGTCTCAACTTTGTATATTCCATGTATATGGCTCTGAGCTGAAATACAGATTATTATTATTATTATTATTATTATTATTATTATTATTATTATTATTACAAATATAAAATTGTCTAGCTACCTTGATGCCCCAAAAGAAAGACAAAACAAATTTTATTATTATTATTATTATTATTATTATTATTATTATTATTATTATTATTATTATTATTATTATTATTATTATTATTATTATTATTATTTAGAAGATGAACCCTATTCATATGGAACAAGCTCACAGGGGCCATGGACTTGAAACTCAAGCTTGCAGATAATATGGTGATCATTTGAAAGAAATAGCAGAAGTGAATAGGAAATACAGAAAGAAGAGATCAGTTATTTCAAAAGAAAAAATAAATTAATAAGTAAATATATGAAACTGTAAGTCAAATATAAAATACAACGAGAATTGCTTTAGGGTAGTAATGAAAAACGTAGTTTTTAGAAATTCAATTTGCAGTTCCTTGCGATCTTTGAGAGCGTCAACGATGCTTCGTTTGAGGAACAAATCCACAGTTATGTACTAATATGTTTATGATTAAAACTATGTAGAGATTTCGAGAATCTGTACGATTCTCATTTTCAGTGGAAAAATAAACCTCTACAGAGAGATTTTGAGAATTTATAGGATTCTCCTTTTCAGTTGAAAAGGAGAATAGTATAGATTCTGGAAATCTCTGTAGAGATTTAATTTTAAGTATATTTATACACAATTGTGGCTTTGTTCCTCCATCTTAAGACTCATGCTGCTATGAGTATTTTTTAAATACCTCGTAATGATGCCAAAATGCTCCTGTGAGTCTTAATTTTGTAAATCGTGATGGTGTCAAAATGCTCCTGTGAGTGTTACTAATTGTGTACTCCGTGATGTTGTCAAAATAGACTCTCAGAGCTGGCTGACATTGCATCTTAGTCATAACGCCTCCAGGATGACGATAATCTGGTTTCACCATTCTTACACATCATGGCTTTTTCTGCCTCCTCTCAATTGCTCTTTTTTATTTTTATTTGATTCCATTTTCATTTGTTGGTAAGCTCAAAACCTTCGCTCAGAATCCCAGGTGATGAGTAGAGGAAAAACTCGGCTGTTTGTTAGGTTTTCTTTGCTTGACTTTGAGTTTACAGTTTTCACTCATTGACTTACAATTTACAGTTTTCACTCATTGAATCACAATTTACAGTTTTCACTCATTGACTTACAATTTACAGTTTTCACTCATTGAATCACAATTTACATTTTTCACTCATTGACTTACAATTTACAGTTTTCGCTCATTGACTCACAATTTACAGTTTTCACTCACTGACTTACAACTTACAGTTTTCACTCATTGGCTCACAATTTAAATTTTTCACTCAATGACTTACAATTTATAGTTTTCACTCATTGACTCACAATTTACAGTTTTCACTCAGGAAATGGGATACTTGAGAGAGCTAAGTTGCTTAATCCGCCTTGTAAATGATTTTCATGTTGCAGACATTTTCTTCGATTGCTTTAGAAGAATCTGAGTAATTCTGAGGAATGGGTTTCATTTTTTTCTGTTTATTTCTTCATTATCTTTATTATCCAACAGCTTGTGTAATTTTTAATAACCAAGGCCTAAGGAGGAAACTGCCATTGTTAGAAATAGATTATTTTGAGCCGTATTATTGCGATTGCTGAGAAATTCGTAATGTCATGATCTAAATGTTGACTTATAAATCCACAACTATTTGTATAGCACAAATAATTCAGTTTTTTATATGATTGTGGATTTTCATTATTTTCATTGTCATCATTGTGGATTTTAATGCTTGTGATTGTTATTATCATTACGTAGCTGCCTTTGTTGCTGCTTTGGGCAGGTACCCACGGCGAAATGACCTCTACCCATTGTCGTCATCAGTGTCCAAAAAAGCTTGTGTTATTTTCAGGTAGCCAAGACCTCTTGGAGAGGTTTCCAGTGCTGGAAATAATTAATATGAGCGATATTATATTCATTCTTGTTACTGGAGAAGCAAATCCACAGGTATGTATGGGTACATATATTTTTTTTTTAAATCAAACTTTGCAGAGAGCTTCCGGGAATCTGTTCTCTGATGATGATTATTATTATTATTCAGATGAACCCTATTCATATGGAACAAGCCCACAGGGGCCATCGACTTGAAATTCAAGCTTCTAAAGAATATGGCGTTTATTAGGAAGAAGTAAGAGGAGATAAAGGGAAGTTAAGAAGGAAAAAGATTGAAATTAAGATTGAAAAAGAGTGAGATTGAGACTGAAAAAGGGGATCGAACAGATTCCCGAAAGCTCTGTGTAGAGATTTATTTTTAAATATATTTGTCCCCATACACAACTGTGGGTTTCTTTCTCCATTGAAGACTCATGCTACTGTGATTATTTTTAAAACCTTGATGTTAATAAATTTTTATATACATATTAATTTAGTAATTTATTTTTTCCTTTTTAATAAGCGAGATCTCTTCTTTCTGTATTTCCATTTGCCTCCCTTTACTTCTTAATGAACGCCATGTTGTTTGGAGGCTTGAATTTGAAGTCAATGGCCCCTGTGGGTTTGTTCCATATGAATAGGGTTCATTTTCTGAATAATAATAATAATAATAATAATAATAATAATAATAATAATAATAATAATAATGCTACTGTGATTATTTTTTAATTCTTGTCATTATTACGTAACTGTGTTGTAGCTGAACTGGGAAGTGTTCGCGACGGAACGACCACCGCCTGCAGAAGTGCTTATATAACCCAGGTCCCTCGGAATTTGCATCTCTCCCATTTTCGAAAGTAGGTTGTAGTTGCGGGGGAGTGAGAAAAAAGTATTGTAGAGCAAAAAATACACCACGTTGCAGGTTGATGGTCGAGGGTGTGGTTGGGTGTAGGAGCCACGTGAATAAGGGGGTTAAGGAAGGAGGCTGCAGATACACTCTTGTAGGTGGTAGAAGGGAGATGTAGTAGGGGGAAGAGGGGAGGGGGAGAAGTTTTGGATGTTGTTGACCTTTAAAGAATTTCTCTCTCTCTCTCTCTCTCTCTCTCTCTCTCTCTCTCTCTCTCTCTCTCTCTCTCTGGGGCTTCTCTCGCTGGTGAGATTGTGTAATGTTCGGCTCCGTGCCATTTTCTCGCTTCTTTTTTTCCCTTTTTTTTTTTTTTTACTTTTTTCCCCTCTATTGCGGGGGTGGCGTTTGACAGTCTGAATACCCTTCTCCTACCCTCCTCACCTCCCGCTGTCGACAGCGCCGGCGAAAAGGCGGATGTATAGGAGGGCACTGGATTCTGCTGCTTAGAGGGCGTTCTTCGTAAAAAGCCAGGTGTTTAACGAAGAACCTGATATACATATATATATATATATATATATATATATATATATATATATATATATATATATATATATATACATACAGTATATACATATATATATATATATTTATGTATATAAAATATATATATATATATATATACTTCTTCTTTTTCAAAAAGAAGAAGTATAGACTGATTCAAAGTCTTTATAAGAAGATAATAGCGAAAAATGCCATTGACTTCAATAGAAATATATACACACACATTCACACATCATATATATATATATATATATATATATATATATATATATATATATATATATATATATATATATATATATATATATTAGAATCTACTGGTCACTTTTTACCAGATACGTATGTAATTTTTATTAACCACAATGCCGTCTTAACTTCTCGATTTCTGCACATTTTGGAAACGCTCGTTACCGCTAAGCCTAGATCCACGTGTATATACAGTATATAAATTTGTATGTACTTGTGTGTTTATCTTCAATTCCGTCTACATTGAAGCTTTGCCTTTTCGCAAGATCTACATTTTGTTTATAACTCATCGAAAACAATCTTTGCAATAAGAAATCCGAAAGATATTTTATGATATATCTAATATTATGGAAATGTTGAAAGATTAAAAGGTAAAAAGAGCTTAACACTTAAAATCTCGCCAGTTAAAATTATTTAACTGTTTTCTCTATTAAAATCATTTAAAACCGGTTAGTGAAAAGGTTTAATATTGTAAAGATCAGGAAACGTAACTCAGATTCATTTTAAGCCTAAAGTATTTTCAGCGACCCTAGAAGCACCATAGGAGACCATTAGAACTGCTGTCATAAAATATCTCTTGTACAGTATGCAGCAAAATTCGTGCGTCTTTTTTATTTTTGTACTGGACAAGCGTTGTTCTCATTAAATCTTATATTTTACTTTGTAAACATGTGTATGTATGAGGAAAACTTGGTCACTTGTTATGTAGAATCTTATCACTGAAATATATTGGTTCGTGAAAAACAAAAATATTTCATGCTACAATAATATTTCAGAACGAAAACTAAATACGTTACTGTAGCTTGAATCCCTCGGCTCACCGTGACTCCCGGGGCCGGGAGTCGTGGAACCGTCAGTCTGGATACAGTGAAACTGTGAAAGAGGACGTCGCGATGATGTGAAGAAGAAAAGTTAAGCAGAGCATAGTCTGCTGATAAAAATTGATGCATTTGGGATATGAATTCAAAGTTATTACTTCTTTTCGCTTTTGTAGTTTTGTGTATAAAGCAAATGTTAGTCAGGATCATGATTTCGATACTTGCAATAAATTATTACAAGTCATAGCCAAGGCTACACAGGTCTAGTCTTCCGATGGGTGTCTTCAATTTGAAGAAAAAAAAAATAAATAAGAGAGGTGGAGAGTAATCTTCGCTATTGGAAATACAATCAATTCTACCTTTTTATTATTTTACTTTTACTTTAGGAATGGAAGACTATAATCAGGTCGGACATTGTCAGCCACACCTATTGTGTTGCAGATTCTGCAGAATGACAACAACAACGTATTATAAATAATAATAATAATAATAATAATAATAATAATAGGCTCTGGAGTCTAGGCCTATGCTATTGGCTTTATAACATACTAGGCTATATTTCAGGTAGCAACAATATACAGTTTCGTCAAATCTTTGCAGCTTATAAAGGGTGTCTATAAGACATAAAACTGGATTTGTGAAATTCCTCCACAGTCTTGGTTTGGTATACTTCCGTCATTATTTTCTTCATAGGCATATAGGTTTAATAAGAATGATATAATCGAGAAGCGCGAAGTGCACTTGGCTTACGGATAAGGCGAGGGAAGGCAAACTGAGCCATTTAAACAGTTGACGTCTGGTTAGACCAAGCCCACAACTACATCTCTGGTACGTTCATTACGTTAAATACATTACTATGGTGGCTAAAAAGAAAAATGCATTAAGTATTTACGTCTCTTTATATTTACCATAATTAAAAGTTACTGTGTTAATGTTTCTATAATGATCTAGCTGATATTTTTATTAAAAAAATATAGCATTGATACTTTAAAACCATGCTTAGTGAACTGTATCTTTTTTTTTTTGAGCGAAGTTGCAAAATGTTTCGTCTTTGCAACTTAGCGTCATTAGAAATGTGAAGAAGGTAAGAGTTGCCAGTTAGTGATTTTCGAATAAAAATCACTGAAATCGGGTCACACGACTTTTGCTGCATGCTGTACAACGAATAAGGTTTTCACTCCACACGTTATACGAAATTGGTGTCAGTGCTGAATTAGGTTAGATCCTGCCCAATGCCCATCTGGGCATGAAGAGTATTGAAGATGCTCATAGACAGCCAGAACTGGGTCTTTGATATAAATCAGATAATAGTTAAAAGCAGATTAAACCCATTGTTTGTTTATGTCATTCTTCAGAATGAAAAAAAAAATGAAAATAGTCATGTTGAAGTAACTCTGTCTTCTCGAATAGGTCACTCGTTTGACCCGTGAAAAGACCTCGTGACCCATTCCACGTATTAAATGGAGATCAGCACTGGCAATTAGATACATTTTATGTTAGGGTACAAACTTCATCCAAAATCTAATGTTTACTTTTGGAAATCGATCAACTAAGGATATTTTGTTAGTCATTTTTCAGGGGGCTATCCAGTTATTACACTTTTAAAGAATTATCATTTAATGATTAAAAATCAAAATTTTAGTGTTATAGACAACCTTTCGGACCAGCCCTAAGTGAGGTCAGTATTTTAACTCAGTTTGAGTTCAAAGAAAGCGATTTTAATTGGGTCTGGTCAGCACTTGAATGGGTGACCAGTAAAGGGCCAGATGTTGATGGGCCACATGAGCGTCCCTGGGCGAAATTTGCGACCAGCCATCGGTCACAATGAGGCCAGAAATAGTCTAAGAGTTAGCTGCTGGAAAGTAGTTTGAGAGAGGACAGCACTCAGCCGAAATGTAATAATGTCTACATTATTTTATGTTGTTTTTTTTTTTTTTTTTTTTTTTGCAGTAGATGTTACTGATAAT
>JANJGK010000012.1:16717994-16722994 GCA_039081455.1 Macrobrachium rosenbergii | reverse complement strand
TTATTATTATGCAGAGCGCAAGTATAATATACTATTATTATTATTATTATGCAGGGCGCAAGTATAAAATTCTATTATTATTATTATTATTATTATTATTATTATATTATTATTATTATTATTATTATTATTATTATTATTATTATTATTATTATTATTATTATGCACAGCGTAAGGGAAAAATTCAAATAGCAATTCAATCCTGCGTTCGACTCACCGTAAGCTAATTTGCCGTAACAAGGTGGGAAGATCTATCCTGCATAGTTGATTATGCAAATTAAAATCGCTGCAGCGTTCCTTCGACCCTCAGCTGAAACTCCTTTCATTCCTTTTACTGTATCCCCGTTCAGATCTTCTTTCTTCCATCTTACTTTCCTCAACCCTCCCCTAACAATAGTTTCATATTGCAACCGCGAAGTTTTCCTCCTGTTACACCTTTCAAACCTTTTTACTCTCAATTTCCGTTTCAGCTCTGTATGACCTCATCGTAGGTCCCAGCGCTTGCTTGGCCTTTGGCCAAAATTCTTTAATTCTATTCTATTCGGTTCTACGAACTCCGTAGGGTAACTTCGGAACTGTTGACCCAGCCTGGGGTTCACCCAGTTTAACGGGGAGGAAGCTGCCGATGGGAGTTTTGAAGACACCTGGGGTTTTGTGGGTCGTCTGCTCTACTGACGTCCATTGCCCTCCACCCTTATAAGTATGGAGCGCAGGGGTCAGGTGGAATTGTTTTGTTATTATTATTAAATATATTGAAGTGACGTCACCTTTGGTGTGTTTTCAGAAATAGAGCGAATTGGATATTAAACGACATTTCCAGCTTAATGTTTGTGTAAATAAAATATCAAAGTGATGTAATAAAATATATATGTATATATATTATATCTATATATATATCATATCACTGTGGCATTTGATTTATATATATATATATATATATATATATATATATATATATATATATATATATATATATATATATATATATATATATATATATATATATATATATATATTTACACACATATTCCGAGTTACTTACAAATTAGTTTAATCTTGCTTCGTTAGAAAAACCGGGACTTATTTTTATATTATTAGTCATATATTGCCCACGAAGTGTCCTTAGAAGATATAGCAGTATGGAAGTAGTAATCCTGCAATAATCCTTAATGTTTTTGTAATGTATCATAAATTTCACAAGAGACTTCATTATAGTCTACGCATGGTTCACTCCGTGTTTTGGACAGATTCCAAATTATGTTAATGGTGTAGTTAGCATCAGTACATTATTATTATTATTATTATTATTATTATTATTATTATTATTATTATTATTATTATTATTATTATTATTCAGAAGATGAAACCTGTTCATATGGATCAAGCCCACAGGGGCCATTGACTTGAAATTTAAGCTTCCAAATAATATTATGGTGTTCATACCTAAAAAAAATAAAATAAATTAATAAAACTTTTTAGCTAACGCTTACTTAAAAATAAAAAAAATGAAAAAGTAAATAAATAGAAGAGTAGATAAAAATTTGAAACTAGCCTACCTTCCCTCCGTATATGTTGGAGAGTTTCTAACGAACACACCCGGAGAAATGTTCTGGCCGAACGGAGCGTCTGAGAAATGATCCGGTTAAATAGAGCATATCCTCAGTCCTCATGAACAATCGTTAATGTAAACGGGTTGCTTGCCATGCTCAGCTGCTTGGGATTGCACCAAACATCCAAGCAAGCAGTCACTAATGATCATTTATTCCATTATATTTACTTCTGCTTTGAAGTCTTAACATATTAGAGCATCTTTCATAGACGATCATTTTGTAATTTTCAAGAGATCAGTCTAAATCACAGGCTCTATGATTTCTGCCCCGTAGCCCGGTAGTGCCATTAGTGCACCTCATGCAGTTCCTCGTTGGGCGAGTCGGTAGCATTCTAGGCTAGCACTCTGCTAGGCCCGAGTTCGAGTCTCCGACCGGCCAATGAAGAATTAGAGGAATTTATTTCTGGTGGTAGAAATTCATTTCTCGGTATAATGTGGCTCGGATTCCACAATAAGCAGTAGGTCCCGTTACTAGGTAACCAGTTGGTTCTTAGCCACGTAAAATAAGTCTAATCCTTCGGGCCAGCCCTAGGAGAGCTGTTAATCAGCTCAGTGGTCTGGTTAAACTAAGGTATACTTAACTTTTTTTTAATGCACCTCATGTGGTGCACTGTAGGCATTACTTAAGGTTCTTGGCAGCATCTCTTCGCCCTCTAGCTGCAACCTCTTTCATTCCTTTGACTGTACCTCCGTTCATATTCTCTTTCTTCTGCCTTACTTTCCTCAACCCTCTCCTAACAATTGTTTCATTTTGCAGTTGCGAGGGTTTCCTTCTGTTACACGTTTAAAACCTTGACTGTCAATTTCCCTTTCAGCGTTGAATGACCTCATAGGTCCGAGCACTTTGCCTTTGGCCTAAATTTTATATTTATATTTTTCTGCCAATGATCGGATTAGTTATAAGGTTTCAATTTTGATTCACAACAAGACAAGAGTAAAGTTTTCTTCGTTTTACCTTGATAAATATGAATTTTCAAAGGTTAGACCATTTTGTTTGTTAAACCTATATTAAAAATAGTAATAGGGATATGATAATATTATAATTATCAGAATAGGATTTCGTGATAGTATCCGTAGTAATTTATAGTGTTACAAAACAGGGTCAAATCTTGTAACTCAATTTTCGACCTGTTCCTTTCGTCCGATAGACTTAAAACTTTGCATGGTTACTCAATCCCGGTGACAGTGCAAGCTTACATGATCAGCAGGTCAGCAGTGACCTCCAGTGACCCTAAGTGACCTCTCCCAGTATCTCAGGATTTGTATGAAACTTTTCGGATTTTTCATACCTTCTTTGACTCGGTAAAATAAGTTAATAAACTCTACGGATTTTTCAAACCTTCTTTGCCTTGACAGGCTGCGTTGTCGTTAGCTACAATCATAATTCGGTGACAACATTTGTCGAAACTAATAAGTATAAAATAAAAAATACAAAAAGATTTTTTAAATACGCTTTTACTAAAATGCACTTTTTTAAAAAGTCAAAAATATTTTTGGAGATGCAACAGGATTTTCTTACAGTTAATCCTGTCTACAAAAATAAAAGCGTGGGCGCCAAACAAGGAAGGAAATGCTACAAAAAATTTTTCTGTTCTTGTAGCATTTCCTTCCATGTTTGGAGCCCACGCTTTTATTTTTGTAGACATGATTAATTGTAAGAAAATCCTGGCGTGTCTCCAAAATTTATTTTTTACCTTTTGTGCATTTTAATAAAAGCGGTTTTTTAAAATTATATTTTCATTGTTTTTTTTATCCTTTTACGGAGAAGAAGCGGTTTGTTAAAGTTTCTCGTTAAATATTTTTGTTCTTTATTTTTCTTCCTTGATGAATAAATAAGAATTCTCGTTATTATTAGGACCTGACTATCTTATTTGGTTATTTACTGAAAAGCAGAGGCTCATAGGATAAACTACTTCAATGGCCAGTTGAAAAGTGAAAAAAAAAATTGCAGTTGCTAGGGGTCTCTTATTGACTCATTTAGGTTTCTCTGGCATCGTGACATCAAAGATTATAGATACCGACAGTATGGGGAAGGGCAAACAGCCAGGGAACACAAAGAATAGAGGAGAGTTCTTAAGAAACAATACATAACCTTGCAATGTGGTTGTTGAAGGAGATATAATACCTCCAATCTTGATGGACTGGTTTAATTGTGCTAAGCATAACGAAATTTGTCATTTCTTAGTTTTAATTCCTTTTCGCTGCCAAACTCTGAAGAAACAATGAATAACTTTGCAGTGCTGTTATTAAAGGAGATATAATCTCTTCACTCTCGATGGGCTGGATTAATTTTGCTGAGCTTAACGAGGGGTGTCATTTCTTAGCTATATTTTCATTTCGCTGCCAACTGTCGTTGTTTAGTTGTTTTCCTTCTCAGCCCCGAATTAATCCATCTGACGAGTTAAGATAGTTATTATGAGTCCCTCTAAAATAGCGCATCCGCATTTGCATAAATAAAGAAGAACCCCTAGGGGCCAAGTCGTTTCAAACGGTCGGAGTTCGACAGTACATGAGGCCTTCTTTTGTTGCTCGTGAAAGAATGGGATTTTGAAATGGCCCGGGATCGTATGAACACAATAGCACCACATGTTTTCATCTGATTACAGTAGGAACGTTGCAGGTGTAATGTAAGATCGTCTGATTAGAGTGGGATCGTATCCTTTCAGTAGGATATAGTATCACCTTAATGGAATACGGCTATCCGAATAGTGTAGTATCGTTTGAGCCTGATCCTCTGAGCAGGATATAAATACATAAACAAGAAACAGAATAAGATTTTCTGAAGAGGATCGTATCGTCTCTAAACGGAAGAGGACCACTTGATTAGAATCCTGTCTTTTAAAGGGATTAGGATGGTCTGAATAGGATTGGAACTGTGTAGGATTTTATAGGATAAATATACTTTTGACATGGTTTAAGAAATATTTAATTCGATGCCTATATGTGATGGATATGGTATGGTTGTTTCACGGGTTTGACGTAGATGTATTTCAGCGGCTCCTAAGCGCAGAGAGAGGGAGAGAGAGACAGACAGAAAGAGTAAAATGTTTTGGAGCTAATTTTTACCGGTCTCTGCTCTATAACTGTCTTGTACAGAGGGAGAGTAGGAATATTGGGACTGGTCTCTGCTTTTTACGTGTCTTTTGCCAACAGAGAGAGAGAGAGAGAGAGAGAGTCAGTAAAATCTTTGTGAATTAATTGTTACTGGCCTCTTGGCTCTATACGTGTCTTTTAGAGAGAGAGAGAGAGAGAGAGAGAGAGAGAGAGAGAGAGAGAGAGAGAATCGGTAAAATCTTTGTGAACTTATTGAGACGGGTGTCTTTGTTCCATACTTGTCTTTCAGAGAGAGAGAGAGAGAGAGAGAGAGATCCCGAAAAGTGCATTCCCGACC
>JANJGK010000012.1:16595494-16712994 GCA_039081455.1 Macrobrachium rosenbergii | reverse complement strand
ATCCACGAAGGAAACGGAAACACTGGAGTGCTGAGAGGCCTTTCGACACTTACGTCCTTTACTTAGCAGACTGAAGAAATATAAAAGTAAGTTTACAAAGAAAGCTCATATAAATGACAGATGGGGATTTTAAAGGAAACATATGTACCTGGAATCCAACACAATTGAAGAATTAGTAGAACTGCCAAAACAGGGTTAAATATTTAAGAGGTTTTACAAGGGATTAGGATCAACCGTTCAGAAGCAGGGACAGGACAATTAAAAGATTATACAGGGTCGTGACTGACCGCCCAAAAAATATTAGTACAACACAACAATTCTCTTTTTGTAAACAATAATAATTTTTGCAAGATGAACATTTTTACAAATATAAAATTATGTTAAACATACGGATACATAGAAAATATATCAAGTAACTAACTTGTAATTAAGTCAGTGATTTTATCCTTTAGGTCATTCTTGAACATTTTTCTAATACAGGGCTAAGGTTAAAATTACAGCTGGAAGTAAGCTGGATAATAGCGGACTACAATAGATTTCTTGAAGAGAAATCTTTCGATCTGGCAATCACTGAACTTTCAGTCCAATTTATCCTGTGAGAGTTTTCACTTAAATGAATGAATATAGCATTGGATGCTTGTCCAGTTTTGACTGGTTACTTATGTTGCTTAATACGTACATCTAAATCTTTGCTAGATTGGCCAATATAAAAAGAGGGGCAGTCCAAACATGGAATTTTATATATCATGTTGTTGTTTTCTTTAGGGCTGTTTTTTATTAACATTCTTTTGAGTGTGTTATAAGAAAAAACGAGGCTGACATTAAAAGGTTTTAACAATGATTTTAAGTTTTCAAAACCACTAAAATAAGGCAAGCTAAGAATGTTCTTAGGGGTTTCTTTCTTCATGTTACTTTCACTATAAAACTTTTTGTGGGCTTTGTTATAACAAATATCTAGCATATGTGAAGGATAACATAAATCTGTCCCTATTTTTCTTATGTATTCAATTTCTTGATCCAAATACTGGTGACTGACAATGCGCAAAGCTCGTGAAAACATAGAGGAAAAAATTGATATTTTGATGTTAAGGTGATGGCCTGAATAAAAATGGACATAAGTTGTTGGTTGGTTTCCTATAAATACTGAATTTGCATTGAAATGGTTCTCTATGTATTAAAACATCTAAGAAAGGGGGGCAATTGTCTTTTTCTAATTCTAACGTAAACTTAATGGATGGTACCTGGTTATTCAAATTAGAGAGTAAATCATTTACATCAATACCAGTAGGCAAAACAGCTAAAATATCGTCAACATACCTATACCACTTTAAAGGAGTATAAATGATATTAGGTATATATCGTTTTTCAAAGAATTCCATGTACAAGTTTGAGAGGAGTGGGGATAAAGGGTTGCCCATTGCCATACCAAATATTTATTGGTAAAATGCACCATTGAATATAAACTTACAATCACAAATGCACAACCTAGTGAGAGAAATAATATGACTTACAGGTAGAGGTAATTCGTGATGGATTAATTCATTACTATTATTATTATTATTGAGACAATGTGAAGAACATCATAGCAAACAAACAAGAAGAAAGGAGTAGGCATCAGTGTATACATTCGTTTAACAATAAACAGAAAGGAACATACATAACCAACCTAACAATGACTAGATTATCCTACAAGGATATTGTGTGTGTGTATATATATATATATATATATATATATATATATATATATATATATATACATATATATATATATATATATATATATATATATATATATATATATATATATATATATATATATATATATATATATATATATATATTAAAAGGAGCGGTTGCAGGAACACAAGCAGATTCTAAGTACAGCAGTGTACTCCTACGTTCCATGACACTTTGTCACATCATCAGGAACATCTATAAATGCAATGATCGAACATTAGAGTTTTGAAAGTATTCTAATGTTCTATCATTTCATTTATAGATGTCCCTGAATGATGTGACAAAGTGTCATGGAACGTAGGAATCAAGTACTGTACTTGGAATCTGCTTGTGTTCCTGCAACCGCTCCTTTTAATATATATATATATATATATATATATATATATATATATATATATATATATATATATATATATATATATATATATATACATACATATACATACATACACAATATCCTTGAAGGATAATCTAGGGAACCTGCATACGTGATTCTAGGGCAATTGGCCATTGCAGAAAATTTAGATGACACCAAGGTAAAGTTTGCAGCTCCACTCTCAATAAGCTCTGCTGATTTTGCCGTGAAACCCCTGCAGTTTGGGGTTCGGGTTGTAGGTAAATATAGCCATGGGGGTTAACATACCCATAGCTGGGAACGGATGGACAAGAGATAAGCTGTGCAAAGTGGAGAGAAAAAGGAAGGATAATTACGACCTTTGGGATGATATAATGTATTCGTTAAGGCCTTTGACGCAGTAGCTTCTGGTGGGGATGGCAGTGGACAGTGGGTTACACTGAGGCGCGACAATACAACGGTTTGGGAGAGGTTGCTGGTTGGATTCTGTTGGTGTTTCAAGGGATTTCTGGAAATATTTGACCTTCAACGGTAACTAGATTCAATCTGGTTTCCGTCCGTTGCATTACTTTCGTAAAAATTGCAGAGAAAGATTGTAGAGCCCAACGTGCTAAACTCTCTCTCTCTCTCTCTCTCTCTCTCTCTCTCTCTCTCTCTCTCTCTCTCTCTCTCTCTCTCTCTCTTTTTGTGTGTGTGTGTGTGTGTGGAAGTTGCCCCTTCTATCACTGAAATCAAACCGACAAATTTTATAGGTGTCAGTCGCCTGACTTTTTAAGTATCCTTTTTGGCCAAATGCTCTCTCTGTAATAGAATGAGCAAATTAAGTACTAGCTTTCCAAAACAAAACGTTTAGGTTGGTCAGCATAGGTTTCCTTTTTTATCGCCCACATTCTCCTCTTCCTGCTGAGTTGTCCAACTTCTCTTACCTCTCCTATCTCCAACGCCCACCTCTCGTTGTTATTATTATTATTATTATTATTATTATTATTATTATTATTATTATTATTATTATTATTATTATTTCCGCTCTACATTTTCTGATTCGTGTGACGCTATTCTTCTTGAAAGGCAGGTTTATCGTTTATGTCATAGTCATTGTTAGGTTGTATGTTCCTTTCTGTTTATTGTTAAACGAATGTATACACTGATGTCTACTCCTTTCTTCTTGTTTGTTTGCTATGATGTTCTTCACATTGTCTCAATAATAATAATAATAATAATAATAATAATAATAATAATAATAATAATAATGTTATGCAGTGAATAAGTATGAGATTCACTGATCGGGATTATGAAAGAGAGAGAGAGAGAGACACGATGTTGATAGTTTAAAATGATGAGTCATGGGACCAAGTAAATTGAAGACTAACCAAAACAAACCTCCAAGATGTGGGAAAGGAAGGAGGAGTTAGAGGATAGACTACGAAGTGAAAAGGTCAGCAAAATTGACCTGATTTGTCCTTGCCAAAAGTGGGAGTTAAGATTGAACCATTAAGAGTAAAGTAGACGTCCTCAAGGAGGCGGAGTTTTATTCAACATAGGTCCAGAGTTCATTCTGATCAATTTTTAGCCAGAGTTACTTGAAAACCAAATTGGGTAGGATTGTGTCACTCGCTCCTCTCTTAACATCAAGAAATTTCTAAGTCCAGTGTGGCTGGCCGTGTGAAATAGTAGTGTTAGAATAAAACTTATGAAAAACCGTGCCCGGTGAATACTTACCCCCTCCTGAAAACAAAAAAAATATTAATGGACAATTTCAACCTAACTTACCGAGTCCCCTGCGTTACTATCAAGTGAAAGTCAACAGACACGGTCATTCATATGTGGTGCAACGCAATACAAAGAAAAACTGCATCGCATAACAATAATAATAATAATAATAGTAGCATGAGTCTTGAAATGGAGAGAAAATCCACACTTAGGTATGGGTACAAATGTATTTAAAAGTAAATCTATATAGAGAGCTCTCGGAAATCTGTTTGATTCCTCTTTTCAATCAGATTCCCTAAGCTCTCTGTATAGATTTACTTTGGAATGTAATTGTACCCATACATAACTGTAGATAATTGTTTCTCCAATAATAATAATAATAATCATATTTTATGTAGTGACTGAACTTCATTATGGTGGGAAATTCAGTATTGATGACCACATTTTTGCGACCCAAGTTGGCAGAATTTAGTAAATCGATGAATATCGTTAGAAGATTATTAACGGTCTGTGTAGAAGACGTGGGCCGCCACACACTTAGTTGCCATATTAGGAATTAATTGCATAGCCATTAGTCACCTCCTCTCTGTGATAGACCACGTAGTTACAACCAGTTTTTTAAAAGCCTCGTAGCTTTGCTTCATTCATATTCGGTTATGTTGCACAACACTGATAGTAAGTTTGCTTGGCGTTTTAACTTGGCTACAATTAAACTGTGGAAGAATAGTTTGCCTGGTGCAGTTGTGGAATTTTCCCATCTCCAAATATTTAAGCGATGAGCAATTCACCCCGTCTCTCTGCAGACGTCTCCTGAATATCACGTTTTCCTGTTTTAAGTTTCTGTTCCCTCTTGTTTATTTGCCGCCTTTTCCTATGACTTGTCTCTTTCTGAAGGCTGATTTCCCTTTGGAGCCCTCTCGGATTTATTATAGCCTGTTCATAAGGGTTTTCAGCTGAAGATTTACCAGAAAGAGAGTTGTCTGCTGGACAATTGCAGCATTTCGAGTTAGCGCACGAAGGCGAGGCTCTGATTTAATGTTCGTGTGGCGTGCGATATTGTAACAAATGGTGTATAAGATCTGGTTCATTATTATTTAACCTGTCGTCATTATTCGTAGCAGTTGGAGCGATGATGAGTTCTTATCCGTAGCAATTTTAGTAGGAAAAGAGACTATTACAACTAAATTGTTATCTGTAATAGCGTTGCTGTATCCACAATAAAACTCACATTAGTATACATAACAAATTTAGTATATGTCAAAGGTGACGATTGTGTCGCTTCTGTTATTATTATTATTATTATTATTATTATTATTATTATTATTATTATTATTATTATTATTATTCAGAAGATGAACCCTATTCATATGGAACAGACCCACAAGAGACATGGCCTTGAAATTCAAGCTTTCAAAGAATATGGTGTTCGTTTGAAAGAAGTTACAGAAGGTAACAGGAATTACAGAAAGAAGCGATCAGTAATAAAAAAAATTAAATAACAAATTAATAGATAAAAACGTAAGTAAATTATTAAAGTACAAGGAGAATGGTTTTAGGGTAGTAGTGCATTGCATCTTTGCTTGAACTAAGGTTCTAATTGCACAACCTCCTCAGGAAGACTGTTCCGTAGTCCTGCGGTGTGAGGAATAAATTAGAACATCTGGAACTGAGAAGCCTTATTCGGATTTAGTTCAAAGACGAGTAAGTTGCAAGAAATAGAGGTAAGTTGCAAGCATTTGACTGTCCCCATTAAATTTATGTATCTTAGGTTGCAGGATATGGATCTAATTTAATTTCGTAAGTGACTGGTTATTTTTTCCCCACGTTAAGCAGCGATTTCATAAAGGCAGCCATTTTTTTACTTTTTTGTCCGGCATCTTCAAAATGTACGAATTATTCGATGCTTTTTACATTTTTTTTTTTCGTTTTTTCAAGTCGTGGATTCATAAATATTTTACCACGCATGCGCGACACCACCGTCCATATTTTAGTAGGATATTATACATATGAATTTAAGTTTTAGCAGAATATTATAGATATGTATTTTAGTTTTAGTAGAATATTATACATATGAATTCAAGCTTTGGTAGAGTATTATTCATATGAATTTAGGTTTTAGTAGAATATTATGCATATGAATTTAAGTTTTAGAAGAACATTATACTCATGAACTTAATTTTCAAGACCCGATACTTTGAAAATCACCTTGACATATCGTGCTTACTGCAAGCGCTGCTGTCATATGAAAACGCGGAATTCAAAAGTAAGCACTCTCGGTGACCTCTTAAATGAGTTCACTGTACTTGAGCAAATGAGGCTGAATTGGACAAGTCCAATTATCATGCTTGTCAGTTATTATTAAGTCGTCTTTGAGGTATGCGTGGGTGTGGTCGCTTTTTACTATTTTTTACTTTGTTTTCTTTAGAGGAAAATCAGCTTCTGTATTTTGATAAAGTACTTATGTTTTTATCTATTTTTTTTATTAATTTGTTAATTCATTTTTTCTTTTCTGATAACTGATGTCTTCTTTCTGTATTTCCTAGTACCTTCTGTTACTTCTTCCAAATGAACACCATAATATTCTTTGAAAGCTTGAATTTCAAGTCAGTGGCCCCTGAGGGCTTGTTCCATATGAATAGGGTTCACCTTCTGAATAATAATAATAATAATAATAATAATAATAATAATAATAATAATAATAATAATAATACCTTCTCTTCTATTAAAATAATGGAGAAAGAAACATTTTTTTAACTGCTCTTTAGAAGAAAGTCAGTGATTACTTTGTTAAACTGTTTTCGTTAAATTTAGATCAACCATAATTCTCGCTTTCTTTTTTTCTGTGTTTCTTGGAGTAATCATGAATGGAGTGAAAGGCGGTAAATTAGTAAACGCAAACGTACATAAAATTTGTATATGCACATATATATACATATACATACATGCAAACAGTATATATATTATATATGTGTGTGTGTGTGTTTGTGTTGACAATATTCTTTCTATTAATTATGTAAACTTCACAAGGGAGAAACCGAACACGTTCCATCTTTTCTACTCAGCCTCGTTCTCTTTCTCCAGGGTTGCTGAAGGGTTAAGATCCGCAATCAGGGTTGTCCCTTTGCGTTACTGACGCTCAGTTAATCATAAAGTAGCTAGAAGTCCTAATACTATAGTGTTCATTTCTTGGACCCGACTAGAAGTGCCCAAATGCCTAAACCTGGGAGGTCAGGTGAAAAGCTCAGATTACTAAGAGGTCGAGTGTTGTTGCTGACGGCAGGTCATTTAGTTTAATGGTTTCTTGCATTTTCCCCCCTCAAGCGCAGTGCGAATTAAATGTTTTCGCTCTTCTCCCTCCCAGTACGAGAGACGATTTTCATTTGTTTTTCCTACTCTCAAAGATTGTAGGAGCATGACTTTGATTTTCCTTCAGCCAAGACCACAGACATTTACATATTTTGTACAGTCCTTTCTTTGAAAATGCAAAAAACTAGCTTTTTTCACCTTCCTTTTAGTCAAAGGTGGTGGAATGTATATGTTTCTTTTGTATTTGTTTTTCTAGAGTTATCTGTCTCTTAAAGTAGAAATAACTAGCAATTTCCTCAAGGAAAATAAAACGATGCCTTGCCTATAAAAAGAATGCAAGTGGATATTTCTTTGATGAATAATGTTTGAGGACACCAAGACAGGCATGAAAGTTCTCTTCTATTACCACAGCTATTTAGGACCCTTCTCCAACTGGACAACCATACCTGCTATAAATAAACAATCTAGTCGAGGTGTTTACGTTAGTGTAACTAATACATACACCGAAGTAGTCTGTCGAACTTCTCAGTTCCAGAGGTCCTTGATTCCTCACACCATTGGACTGTGGAACAGCCTCCCTGAGGATGCTGTGCAACTGGAACCTCGAAAGCTCAAGCGAAGATGCAATGCATTACTACCCTAAAACAATTCTCCTTGTATTTTATAATTCATTTACAGTTTTATGTATTTATTTATTTGTTTGATTATTTTTCCTTATCTAATAGCTGATCTCTTCATTCTGTATTTCCTTTTACCTTCTGTTACTTCTTCCAAATAAGCACCATATTCTTTGAAAGCTTGTCGGCTTGTTCCATGTGAGCAGGGTTCATCTTCTTAATAATAATAATAATAATAATAATAATAATAATAATAATAATAATAATAATAATAATAATAATAATAATACTTTAGTTATCTGTATACTCCATATATTGAAATTGGTTATGTACAAGCGTGCGTCTGTTGTACTGAAAACTCGAAAACGTCAAGATCTCAGTTTTTCTTCCAGTAGAAGCTCTGCTTGATGATCAACGGGCATTATGTCTGTCATCTGTTCCCAAGTTATTCCAAAGTTATTGCATATTCTCTGTCCAGACCTAAGTCAAGCTTATCAGTGCTTAGATTAATATGTAAGTGGAGGAGAATTACTGTGTGGGCGTTTCCTACATCTATAGCAAAGTCCACCGCGCTTTGCAGCTAAGCCCCGCCCACTGATTACGTCACTACCATTCTTTGAAGTTGATTGGTTGGCAATGGTTTCGAAAAGTTGGTTAATCTGTGGTTCTTTTCATCTTCATTTATTTTGCAATGGTTGTTTTACCGAACTAAAATACGTTCTGCTGATTATCAAAAAGAAACGTTATATTATCCCCTGAAATAAAATCATGATACATACCTCCCTAAAAATGGTAAAAGAACAGGAAAATATGAACGAAGTCAGCAGTGTTCCGCGGTGCTGCAATGTTGTGTTTCGTAAATGAGGTTCGCCTGAATACGGAGGTGACACAGGGAATGTCTGCTTTCGAATCGGTGCACTTGAATCACTTTACAATGATAATTACCGTTTGATATTGTCAAGCGTGTTCACCATTCTAAATTTAACTCAAAGATTTTCTCAGAGCTATGCAGACTGGTATTTCATATTGATCTCAGGAAATTTTACTAGATTTTAATAGTCATAAAATCGATTTCATTTCAGTCGTTTACACATCCGGAGGGATGAAAAGCAGTGACTGCACTCTGCAAAACCAGAATATGCCTATGTTTAACTTAACGTTACAGTATGATAGGCTATACGAGTCATATTGGATATAATTTGCTGAGAATTTCCTTAGGGACATTTTCTCCTTTCGAAATAACTGGCCCATAAAAAAATGACATAGACCTATAATATCCCATATCTTGATGACATTTGGATTATATTCAGCCGTTTTTATTGTGGTTCTTGTTGTGGTTATTCGTGTTTTTGTTGCTGTTGTTATGGTGCTTGTAATGTCCTCGAAAAATTTTCATATGGTAACCAAACATTGTAGAATAAGCGTAGACCTATTCATAAAATACTGGTGTAAAGAATTATCTGCCTACTCTTGTTAATTGAAATTTAGTAATTTGTTTTTATTAAAAGTAATCGAGATCTTTATGAATATAGTCTACGCTAGAATATTCTAACAACAGAGAGAGAGAGAGAGAGAGAGAGAGAGAGAGAGAGAGAGAGAGAGAGAGAGAAAATTAGTGATTCTTATGTATCCTTTTGTCCAACAGAGTAATCTAAAAGAATGCCCTCAAGAGCAAATGAATCATGGGCTACTCGCAGACTGGTTTGGATCACCTCAATTTTCTTATTTCGTTAAGTATCTTATGATGCCTTCCTTCCACAGCCTTCCTTTTTCATTGAAATGCTACAGTAACCTTATATTGACTCATCACAGTAATATAATTTGTTATCCCTTTTTGTAAATATATTTTCAGTATAGTTCATTGAGAGCAGTTTGATAGTTGTGTATAAGGCAGAGACAGTCCTATGATTGATCTGTGTGTGCCATCGGCTACGCGCCCACAAGTTTTACTTTTATTCTCTGTGGTTAAGTGACGTTGCAATTACTATGGCCATTCGCGCATGTATGTGTGTGTGTGCACTTGCTTATGCGTGTACATCCCACTTTATGCATATATATTATATATCGTGGAGTTGAAACTACTATATTAATTAAAGTTACTCTATTCCAACAGAGACGGGTAGAAAACTATTTGCGATAAGAAATTGACTTGTAGGCCCCTGCCCTGTCATTGTCTCAAAACATAAGAATTTGATGTGTAGTCCTATGCCCTGTCATTGCCTCAGAATATAAGAAATTGACGTGTAGGTCTATGCCCTGTCATTGCCTCAGAATATAAAAAATTGACGTGTAGGTCTATGCCCTGTCATTGCCTCAGAATATAAGAAACTGACGTGTAGGTCTGTGCCCTGTCATTGCCTCAGAATATAAGAAACTGACGTGTAGGCCCATGCCCTGTCATTGTCTCAAAATATAAGAAACTGACGTGTAGGTCTATGCCCTGTCATTGCCTCAGAATATAAGAAATTGACGTGTAGGTCTATGCCCTGTCATTGCCTCAGAATATAAGAAATTGACGTGTAGGTCTATGCCCTGTCATTGCCTCAGAATATAAGAAACTGACGTGTAGGCCCATGCCCTGTCATTGTCTCAAAATATAAGAAACTGACGTGTAGGCCCATGCCCTGTCATTGTCTCAAAATATAAGAAACTGACGTGTAGGTCTATGCCCTGTCATTGCATCAGAATATAAGAAATTGACGTGTAGGTGAATGCCCTGTCATTGCCTCAGAATATAAGAAACTGACGTGTAGGCCCATGCCCTGTCATTGTCTCAAAATATAAGAAACTGACGTGTAGGCCCATGCCCTGTCATTGTCTCAAAATATAAGAAACTGACGTGTAGGTTTATGCCCTGTCATTGCCTCAGAATATAAGAAATTGACGTGTAGGCACATGCCCTGTCATTGCCTTAGAATATAAGAAACTGACGTGTAGGCCCATGCCCTGTCATTTTCTCAAAATATAAGAAATTGACGTGTAGGCTATCCCCTGTCGTTGCCTCAGAATATAAGAAATTGACGTGTAGGTCTATGCCCTGTCATTGCCTCAGAATATAAGAAATTGATGTGTAGGTCTATGCCCTGTCATTGTCTCAAAATATAAGAAATTGACGTGTAGGCACATGCCCTGTCATTGCCTCAGAATATAAGAAACTGACGTGTAGGCCCATGCCTTGTCATTGTCTCAAAATATGAGAAATTGACGTGTAGGCCCATGCCCTGTCATTGTCTCAAAATATAAGAAACTGACGTGTAGGTCTATGCCCTGTCATCCTCTCAGAATATAAGAAAATGACGTGTAGGCCCATGCCCTGTCATTGTCTCAAAATATAAGAAACTGACGTGTAGGTCTATGCCCTGTCATCGTCTCAGAATATAAGAAACTGACGTGTAGGCCCATGCCCTGTCATTATCTCGAAATATAAGAAACTGACGTGTAGGTCTATGCCCTGTCATTATCTCAAAATATAAGAAACTGACGTGTAGGCCCATGCCCTGTCATTATCTCAAAATATAAGAAACTGACGTGTAGGTCTATGCCTGTCATTGCCTCAGAATATAAGAAATTGACGTGTAGGTCTATGCCCTGTCATTGTCTCAAAATATAAGAAATTGATGTGCAGGCCTATGCCCTGTCATTGCCTCAAAATATAAGAAATTGACGTGTAGGCCCATGTCCTGTCATTGTCTCAAAATATAAGAAATTGACGTGTAGGCTATGCCTTGTCATTGTCTCAAAATATAAGAAATTGACGTGTAGGCCCATGTCCTGTCATTGTCTCAAAATATAAGAAATTGACGTGTAGGCTATGCCCTGTCATTGCCTCAGAATATAAGAAATTGATGTGTAGGTCTATGCCCTGTCATTGCCTCAGAATACAAGAAATTGACGTGTAGGCCCATGCCCTGTCATTGTCTCAAAATATAAGAAATTGACGTGTAGGCCCATGCCCTGTCATTGTCTCAAAATATAAGAAACTAACGTGTAGGTCTATGCCCTGTCATTGCCTCAGAATATAAGAAACTGACGTGTAGGTCTATGCCCTGTCGTTGTCTCAAAATATAAGAAACTGATGTGTAGGTCTATGCCCTGTCATTGCCTCAGAATATAAGAAATTGACGTGTAGGCCCATGCCCTGTCATTGTCTCAAAATATAAGAAATTGACGTGTAGGCCCATGCCCTGTCATTGCCTCAAAATATAAGAAACTGACGTGTAGGTCTATGCCCTGTCCTCGCCTCAGAATATAAGAAACTGACGTGTCGGCCCATGCCCTGTCATTGTCTCAAAATATAAGAAATTGATGTGCAGGCCTATGCCCTGTCATTGCCTCAGAATATAAGAAATTGACGTGTAGGTCTATGCCCTGTCATTGCCTTAGACTATAAGAAACTGACGTGTAGGTCCATGCCCTGTCACTGTCTCAAAGTATAAGAAATTGACGTGTAGGCTATGCCCTGTCATTGCCTCAGAATATAAGAAATTGATGTGTAGGTCTATGCCCTGTCATTGCCTCAGAATATAAGAAATTGATGTGTAGGCCTATGCCCTGTCATTGCCTCAGAATATAGGAAACTGACGTGTAGGTCTATGCCCTGTCATTGTCTCAAAATATAAGAAATTGATGTGTAGGCCTATGCCCTGTCATTGCCTCAGAATATAAGAAATTGACATGTAGGTCTATGCCCTGTCATTGCCTCAGAATATAAGAAATTGATGTGTAGGTCTATGCCCTGTCATTGCCTCAGAATATAAGAAATTGACGTGTAGGCCCATGTCCTGTCATTGCCTCAGAATATAAGAAACTGACGTGTAGGTCTATGCCCTGTCATTTCCTCAAAATATAAGAAATTAATGTGAAGGTCTATGCCCCGTCATTGCCTCAGAATATAAGAAATTGACTTGTAGGTCTATGCCCTGTCATTGCCTCAGAATATAAGAAACTGACGTGTAGGTCTTTGCCCTGTCATTTCCTCAAAATATAAGAAATTAATGTGAAGGTCTATGCCCTGTCATTGCCTCAGAATATAAGAAATTGACGTGTAGGTCTATGCCCTGTCATTGTCTCAGAATATAAGAAACTGACGTGTAGACCCATGCCCTGTCAATGTCTCAAAATATAAGAAATTGATGTGAAGGCCTATGCCCTGTCATTGTCTCAGAATATAAGAAAATTGACGTGTAGGCCTAATCTCTCAATGATATTAACATTCGACATGGCTGCAGAAGTCTTATGTTTCATTTCAATTAATGTGGTCTATGTGGGATCGCTTATTTAGGCCAACACCAGTTTAAAAGAAAAAAAAAAGCAAGATGCTTGTATATTTAGGCTGCGCATGATAATATCAGTTGCATACTTCACAACTCCGGGAACTCAGATCTGTGGTGTCGTGATTCATGCACGAAACTCAACATGACCGAACGGAGTCAAATCCGTACTGGTAATCATTTGGAGTGCTAACAAGTGTGACGTCATTCCCCCTTCGAGAGCTAGCCAATCACTAGCGTGCAGTAGGCGCGACTTACTGCAAAGCTAGGTGGACTCCTGCTGTAGTAGTGCCGGCGCGATCTCAGTCGTTTAGGGAGTAATGAGTGGGTAAATGGGTAATGAATAATGCTTGCCTTGCGTGTGGAGGAAGAGAAATTAAGTTGCATTTATTTAGGTAATCCGTTACCTTTCGTGAGTAGCTTCATTTCGTAAGATGGACCTGACCCATCAGGGAAAGTGAAAGTAAGAGGCTGAGAGAGAGAGAGAGAGAGAGAGTTTGCGTAACCTTCCTCATGATTAGGCTGCATAAATCTCGCAGGGACACCAACCGTCGAGCTATTAGTCTGTGTGAATTATCGTAAACTTCATTCCTAAAAGCAGGTTTCGACAAGTGCGAAACTATTTATTCATTTGGCCGGGGGGGAGGGGGTTGTAATAGTTCTTAGTAGCATTCTTATTGCTGTTCCACCATGCCTTATTACTGCTGTACGTCAGTCCGTGGAAATTTTCACCTGTATCAATTTTGAGTAAATTATTTTCTGACGTAGCTCCTCTCTCTCTCTCTCTCTCTCTCTCTGAACAGCTATCTTCTATTCGAGTATTTGTAGTGGCCATCGTTGTGAAAGAATATATATATCATTAATCTCTCTCTCTCTCTCTCTCTCTCTCTCTCTCTCTCTCTCTCTCTCTCTCTCTCTCTCTTTTTATATTCAACCTCACTGATCTCATTTCCCTAATTGGCAAACTTGGACCGTCACCCAAAATTCATTGTAAACAAATTAGGTTGTTTTTGTACAGTTATCTGGACCCATTAATGTAGGACTTTTTTAATCAATTAGGCCTATAAATCTAGGGCGAACGTGAAATTTTTCACAAGTGTTTTCAATGTCATTAAGATAAAGAAATCACCTTTTGATGAATATATATATATATATATATATATATATATATATATATATATATATATATATATATCTTCTTTTTCTTTTAACGTGCTTTTATTCCCATTTTTGTATGGGGTAAGCACGATGCCTTCTTTTGAAGGACTTTTTGATTTGGCTTTGGGGTAGACCTGTGGTCTCGATCGGCTGCCCTGCCTGACATCGCTTAGACCCCGGTACGTATGTTTCATGTATCATACCAGACCCAACGCCCTTTCTTCCCAGCAGCGAGAAGTTATTGCGCGGGTATGGCGAGCGTTCGAGACGTTTGTTATGTTTTTAGAAGGTGTTGTAGTGGCTTTGTTTTGTGTGTGTATTTAGTCTGTAACATCCATTTGCTTTTTAAGCAAACCTATCCGTTGATTACATATATAATCCCGGGATGTCTACACGGATAGCAAAGTGTCTGCCTCTCTGATCAGCCGGCTTGCGGGATTGAACCCGCGCCACAGACCTCTACGAAGTCCGAAGCTGCTGCTGTAACCGACTGAGCCATCGAGGCTCTATATATATATATATATATATATATATATATATATATATATATATATATATATATATATATATATATATATATATATATATATATATATATATATATATATATATATATATATATATATATATATATATATATATATATATATATATATATATATATATATATATATATATATATACGTACATACATATATACGTATGTATACAATATAAATAAATAAATATATTAAATATAAATGTGCATATATATATATATATATATATATATATATATATATATATATATATATATATATATATATACTGTATATATCAATGTGTGTGTTTTGTTCTAATTTAACAGCATTTCATGAAATTAAAAAGGTCTTAAAACGAAAATTAACAAGAAAAACCGTACGTTTCTGTTGACACTTTCACCCCTGACCACCTGAAAATGTGGAAAGATGAGCAACTCGAGTATTAATATGAAACATGCAGGTGTGGAATAACGACTTGGGCATATTCAGAATTGGTGATTAAATGTTGTCCCATATGGGAGGGGCCGAGACGTCCTTCTGCCTTGGTCCTCATTATTTTACACCTGGGTTTAACCACGTGATTTGAGTGGCGTCCATTGGAACAGTTATGATTAAATCGTGTGCGTAGTCTCTTTACGAGTAACCCCCCTCCCCTCTCCCGACAGATTCATATACTCATTTTGAGATATCATACGGAAAACTACTTTTGAAAAGCAGCTTGGCCTCGTAAAGTCTAAATTTCATAATCCTGTCTAATCCTCTCGTAAGGGGGCGGGGGACGGAAGAAAAGATTTCTGCGTCGAAATATTCCAATATTCCATGTAGTATTATATATATATATATATATATATATATATATATATATATATATATACACACATCATATATATATATATACATATATATATATATATATATATATATATATATATATATATATATATATATATATATATATATGGTACGTATATTAGTTGTGTGGTTATCGTTCAACTTATTCGAAATTTTCCCGGAATTTGGCATAATCTGATTACCATTTATCGAAGAGCAAGAAATAGAAACGTTCGCTTTCTTGTCAGAAATAAAAATTATGGATTTTCTTCAAGCATTTGTCAAAATATCCCGCGTTACATTCGAGAGCGCTCGGATAAGCATCTTTCTTTATGCCCTAAAGCTTAATCATCAACATTTCTCTCTCTCTCTCTCTCTCTCTCTCTCTCTCTCTCTCTCTCTCTCTCTCTCTCTCTCTCTCTCTCTCTCTCTCTCTCTCTCTCTTTATGTTGGGAATCACATTTATATTCAGTTTAATCTTTCAGTAAATGTATATGAAAGCGAAGGGAAATTTTTTCTTGAGTCATAAATAGTGTTTAGCAGCGTATTTTGAGCGTTTTTAAGATTTTCCATTTTTGAAGGAGCTTTAACAGAAAAAGCATATTCTGTTTCTTGCATCTCTTTGAAGAGTAATTTAACCTAAGAAATTTCAGGCAATGCAAAATTTTAGTAGTTACGTTCTTAGTGAACTTTGCGGTATTATTATTATTATTATTATTATTATTATTATTATTATTATTATTATTATTATTATTATTATTATTATTCGAACCTTCTTTTATACGTACGTTACGCATTCCATATCATCATGTGAATTTCAGTAATGGGATTTTATATTGTTTTCTTTATGTGTCTCGTTCGTCATTAATTCAACTACCGTCCACCTGAGTCCCGTAGAGACTCGTAGAATATAGGAATAATGAATATCAGATTACGTTCAAAGCCCTCTTAGTATGCAACTGGCGACATTGTCGTAAGTCCGTCCGAATTAAGCAGATTTTTGTCTCGTCTCTCTTCTGTATGCGTATGGACGAGCTTTATTTATGTCAGTTGGAAGCCCTCAATAGAATACCTTCCTTTATAATTCTCCATAGAATATAAATAGTACTGGTTGTATTTAGCTTGACTAGCTTGATGATGTCAGTTACTTATGGAGATGAAGCTTTCGCAACATTAGGTGCTTCACACGTACACAGATGCTTACTAGTAGTGCATTGAAATCGCCTCCAGACATTACGAAATTCTTTCTGTCTTGGCTGCACACACTTTTTTTTTTCTTCTTTCTTTAAATCTTTAGCTGAAAACCCATATGGACAGAGTCAACGTACTGTAAACCCAAGAAAGCTGCAAAGGGAAATCAGCCCGCAAAGAGAGAAAAGTTATAGGAAAAGGTGATGGATAAATAAACACATAAATAAATAAATAACTAATGTACGAGAATAGAAAATAAAACAAATACAGCTGAAATTCAGGAGACGTCAGCAGAAGACAGGAATGAATTTGCTCCTCACCCAAACATTTGGAGATCAGAAGATTCCACAACTGCAACTGAATGCTCTTGAGGCTTTTCCTTTGTCTTTCTAGTAAGCTGAGAGATGAAAGTACAACCAAAAAAAGCGTATAATTTTAGTCCTATTGGAATGAAGTAGAAGGAAAGCTAGAAGATACTTGATAGTGGCCGAGGTATCTTTGCTGGTATGAAGGACTCACAGTATCCAGGTTCTTTCATTTACCCTCGCAACATTCGCTTCCTCAGCGTTACTGAAGTTCCTCCTCCTAAAACAGTTTTGATTCTTTCACTTGTTGAATTAGTTTCTCTTCACTTCCAGGTCAATTCTGTATCATTTGCAAATCATCAACCATTCGACATTGCATTCAGGACACGTAATCTCATCCCACATTGCACACCGCCTATTTGTTACTGATAGGAACTTAGGATAAATCAAAGAAAAACAAACGTAATGAATACAGAGTATGCACATAGGGATGATATAACATGAGATGGAGAAATGATTAATAAGGTCGAATCTTTCCACATTTAGGAACAATGATATCCGTTTTAGGGTCTCCTGAGTAGGAATTTAGTGAAAGATTGAAAAATGCGAATCAAACAGTGAACTGGCTGAATAACAATTGGAAATTAAGTTGACTGAAATTGCTACAAAATAAGATATACTGTACATCTGTCTAGTGCAGTCTGCATAGTTTAAGCATATCAGTCATAGTACGACGATGAAAGTACATCTAAAAATAAGCTATGTTTGGAGTAAAGCTTTGAGAAGAATATCAGGAGTAAGATGTCAGGACAGAGGGAGAAATGATGTCAAGAGGGAAATTACGGAAGTTTTGTATGTAGAGGTGAAAAAAAGGACATCGAGATGAGTTGGGCGTGTCCTTTGCACATTCCTAGGGAGAACAGATAGTACGTGATAGTGTCAGCTGGGCTCCCATGGGCACCAGAAAATTTGAAGCCTCAGACCTGCTTGGATGAGACCAGTGAGACAGGAGGCTGGAGATGAGTGGAGACACGCAGAAAAAATAAACAGTTTGGAGAAGAAATATATTTAAAAATTCCATATAAGTTTCGGAGCGTCATGCTCCGTCTTTAATGTCTCCGCACTGAAGAGGGAGCATGACGCTCCGAAACTGTACGTGGGTTTCTTAACCATTTGTTTTCCAATTTCTAGTTTTCTTCTCGAGTTTCAGAGTTCGATCATTTTGTGTTATCATCAAGATAAGTGGAGATTTGGTGAAACTAAACCACAAGGAAGACAAGAGTGGCGGAATTTCACAAGAGGGGATAAAGGCTCCCCGGGCACTGGAGGCGATGGTTAACATGGTCACGAAGTGCCCACACCGTCAGAAAAGGACTGCAATTTCGGGCGTGTCGAGAATTAAGAAATAACGTATCCTTGCCGTCAGTGACCCTAGCTGTTACGGATCTATAGTGCTATAAATATACCTCAGCGAACTTCTGAAAGCGACTAATGCCCTCGGCCTGGAAGTCATTAGTATTGTGTCGGCGGTGCGTTGTCCCCCTGCGCGACTCCAGTTGACATGCCACCGGTATGAATACGATAACGGGATGGCTTGCTGAAAGAGGCCCTGGGACCAGCTATAGTCTCGGCGACACGTGACTGTACGGGGGATTATTTATAGTCGGCCGTAGGGATTCTATGCACGCCCATTGTAAAATGCTTCAACAGAAGTGCCACCTGGAATTACTATGAATGTGGTTTAATATATACGTTATCCGTTTGTTGATTTTAAAGAAATGGAGAAAAGGAAGCGGTAGAAAATGTACGTACACTTATACATATGTTAGAAGTAATCACCACACAATCATGCGTGGCACAGAAATAAATTGCTGACTCACATCGGGATCGAACTGGTCTTTCAATTCAAAGGCAAAGGCGCTGCCAACTGAACCATACAGCTCATAAAAGATGTTTGAACCTAAATGCCATTGTACCTAAGGCTTTTTACCTGGGGAGGCTTACTGCCTAGCATATCAGCGAGTTTTACCCAACCCATTTTATGACTTGTGTGGTTCAGCTGGCAGCGTCCCTGTCTTTCAATTGAAAAACCTGGGTCCAGTCCGATGTGAGCCAGAAATCTATAATCCATTCATACGTGCATACAGCTCTCCAAACTAGATAAATTCACCGCGTTTAAGTTATTACTGTCACAAAGGACCTCAATAATAAGGAAGGTTCAAAAGAGGAGATTCTTCATTTCCAAGCTTTCAAAGGCTCGTCTGCCTCCATCTTTAAGGAACCATGGAACTGGAGGCAGACGAACCTCTGAAAGCTTGGAAATAGAGAATCTCCTCTTCTGAACCTTCCGTATTATTGAGGTCCTTTGTGAAAGTAACATGAAAATACATATGTACGTGTTTAGGTATGTATGAGGAAACAAAAATAGACACGTATGTAGGTGTGTGTGAAGAAACAAAAATTAATGCCATGGCCTACAACTTGATTTAAGAACTCGTTTTGTGAATCCCCCATGCGAATAAAGTGCTACTGGTACGTGCTGGTGACAAGGTCATCTTCATTCCCTTTTCATAGGCTCTCTCTTTTTTTCTCCTCTTGTGTGTGTGTGTGTGTGTGTGAGAGAGAGAGAGAGAGAGAGAGAGAGAGAGAGAGAGAGAGAGAGAGAGAGAGAGAGAGAGAGAGAGAGAGAGAGAGCTACCTTGATTAAAGAGGCTAAGGATACAGGATTGGTTACATTAGCAAACATTGCAGTATGGTTTGAGATGCTGGGCAGTGATTAATGTGGTTTTATTTATATCGTGAGAGATTTATAATTGACTTCAAAGATTATTTACGATGTATGGTAATTTAACTCCTTCATTTTTATTAGCTTCAGCTTCACCTTTATAACAGATTTTGTGCGAGTTCTAATGGATATTTGGAGGTATATGAACACCATATTCATTGGAAGCCCTGTGGGCTTGTTCCAAATGTTTAGGATTCATCTGAATAATAATAATAATAATAATAATAATAATAATAATAATAATCCATTCATTTTTCGTGCTGATTCAAGAGTTTTTTTTTTTTATTCCCAATCGGAGGACATCGTGCTGTAAAGTGTAAAGGAACATATTTCTCTGATAAAAATCGTGTTAGCAAAGCTTTTCCACGACTTTTTCTTTAAGAGGCAAGCCTTCCCGGTTAGTCTTTTATGTCCTTTTTTTTTTGGAATTTGGCAAATTATTTTCATTTTTATTATTACAAAGTAAGCGGACTACTACAAGCCTAAGGGCCCCAATAGGGAAAGGAGGCTAGTACGAAAAGAGTGAGAAATGAACAATGAAATATAAAGGCGAATTAACAAAATAAGATAGAAATATATGTATATGTATATGTATATATATATATATATATATATATATATATATATATATATATATATATATATATATATATATATATATATATATATATATTACTAAAAGGACCTCATTCAAACTGGATGGTGTCTAACGGAGTTTTTTATTCAGAAAAAGTTACAGGCTTTCTTGGACAAACAGTCCACATTATCAAGTATCCGTACTCTACTAATGCACAGAACAATTGTGTATGTGATAAAGTTAATATATATATATATATATATATATATATATATATATATATATATATATATATATATATATATATATATATATATATAATATTCCTCATTCAACTTTGTCTTTTTTTGGGGTGGGGGACGAGCCAGGGGCCGGATGACTTAGAGTCGATTAGATCATTCGGATGTTCCTCCGTAGGACGCTGTTGTGTCTGTAAACCATGACTCTTTAGCATTCCCAAAGGCCTTGACGCTCCGTCGTCTCCATAGACCTCGAGGAGATAGCGAGATGAGATATTCTAGCCGTGGGTTAGACGCGAAGGAGGAAAGAAAGAAAGAAGGGGAGAAAACCGAGGACTGTTGAAGGTGCCTACTTCATCTGGAATGCAGTCGCTGTACTTTCCGGTTGGCATTCGTTCAGTGTGTTTTTAAAGGGTAAACGAACCTTGCTCGCTTCTTGAGGAGATTCTTGGTTCGTAGGAGGGCTCCGTTCGGAATACGAAATTCTCCATACAGCGCTACTAGTAATAACGGTCGTCGGACGGCATTGGCTCTGGTCATTGGACATGGAGACACTCCTCTGTTAGGACATTGTTATGCAAAGGTCAATTACTTGACTTACGTCTCTCTCTCTCTCTCTCTCTCTCTCTCTCTCTCTCTCTCTCTCTCTCTCTCTCTCTCTCTCTCTCTCTCTCTCTGAATTACTATAGCATCTACCGCCTAAACATGGGATGTGTTTATGCCAAACCAATTTTTCTGTTAGTTTTTCTTGAAGTAGCGCCAGTAGTACCCGCACGTAACTGCATAGTTAATTTCTCTTGAAGTAGAACCAGTAGTACTCGCACGTAACTGCATAGTTAATTTCTCTTGAAGTAGAACCAGTAGTACTCGCACGTAACTGCATAGTTACTTTTTCTTGAAGTAGTGCCAGTAGTACTCGCACGTAACTGCATAGTTACTTTTTCTTGAAGTAGTGCCAGTAGTACTCGCACGTAACTGCATAGTTACTTTTTCTTGAAGTAGTGCCAGTAGTACTCGCACGTAACTGCATAGTTACTTTTTCTTGAAGTAGTGCCAGTAGTACTCGCACGTAACTGCATAGTTACTTTTTCCTGTTACCTCTTCTTGTTTTCCGCGCAGAAGAAATACTCCCATTCTGTCTGCTTCTTGAACCAGTTAATAAAGAATTATACAATCCAAAAGTCACAAATTCCACATATTTCCACACATTACTTACACTGGCCGTTAATTCCAAAACAATTACTCACTCTCACTGAGTAACTCAAGCTGGTAATTTGATCACACCATCCATAAGGTTGCTTTTATTGTGACGTCACTACATCTTACTCCCAGGGATTTACTCGCCTTTATGATATACAATCATGGATATTGATAAACGCATTCCAGATGATTCAATGAAAGATAGACTCAGACCAGTGGATTATTCATGATAACTTCAAGTCGTCACTCTCCTTATTCTTTTTGGTGCCTGTCGTCTTTGCATATTTTTTTACACTCTAACCCTTTTTAGCCACCAAGTGACATGATGAAAACGGAAGTACCAGTTCAGATGTCCTTCCTACCTGGATTCGATTAGAGCCTTTGCATAAACGTTACATCTGTATAACACTGGACGAATGTGATAGTTATTTAGACTTAATCCCCCTTATAGGTAATGAATTATTGTAAGATTTATGTATTATACCCTGTATATTTATACATTACCGTAAACACTTTCGTTAATACAATATTAATTTAAACGATTGCCAAACAGATCGGCTTCAGAGTAATAGCGAAAACGCTTGTGCCATTGTGTTTGCTGTATCCTAAGCTCTGGAAAATAGTCTGTGGGTAATCAGATTAACCTAGAAATCAAATTAACCTAGATATCCTGAGCATCCTTCGTGCAAAGTCTTGCAGCAGCTGCGAGTCCCACAGGTTTATAAATCCTCCAGGGGTTTTCTTCTCCTCTGTCTTCATCATAAAATGATTCCTGGGGCTACTGGGAAGGTCAGGCACTACTGTTTGCCTTCCATGTGTCCTAGCGCGCAACATCCCGTGACCTTAGGGCATTTTCCCTTTTCTGTACAGGGTTCGTGTAAAAGGAATACGAGTCGCGTTTAGCTAATTCAAGGTAATGAGAGTGTTTATATATCTGTTTAAGCTTTTCGCATCGATCTGTGTTGCTCGCTTGTTACAAAAGGTAAGCTTTCACTCTCCATTGGTTCACTCTCAGACTTGTGATTCCCTCTCCATTCTTACTCTCTTGCTTATTTCAAATTTTTATGTGCTTATCTCAGTTTTTTTTTTTTTTTTTTTTGCATATCTCAATTTTTTTTGGCCTATCTTAAATTCTTTTATCCAAGTTTTTTCTTATCAAAGATTTTTTGCTAATCAAATTTTTTTTCTATCTCAAAGTTTTTGTAGTCGGTCTTGTAAATTCTTACGCACGCTCGCAAATAAGAAAATGAATTCGTAATGCTTCACAGCGTCTGAAAATTCTGTCGGTTCACTCCAGAGTTTAGCTCTGAAACCGATTCTTTGCCCAAAACTATGAGTCGAAACAAACAAGCATCAGCCGTTTCTCTTTCTCTGTTATTTCTGTTCGTGAGTCATTGGGTTTCGAACCTCAAATTAAAGTGACTGCTTTTTGCCACCTACCCTAAACTCGGAGGTTACATAAGGGTACGTGTTGTCTGAATGATTGTGTTTTATTACGCATTCGAATTAGGTGACCTTGGAAGGATAGTTTGTGTCAGAATAGCAGAAATTCGAAAAACTGAGGAGCAACGTAATTTATTGAGTAGTCGCTTTGAAATGTTCGTTTGTATGTTAGAAACATGCTCTTGTTTTTTGCTGTTACAAAAAAAAGCACAGGGATAATTTCATGTATTTGGTTAATTTGTTGAGGTAGCTCCGTTCATTCCGGAGGGCTAATTTGAAATGCTTTTCATTACGATTTTACTCACTTATGGAGAAACCTTACACAGTTGCGGTTTGTAATTTACATATACATTTCATAAACTTCCTTCCTCCACATCTTATATACAAACTTAAGGGCTCTCAGTCGATTTAAATTTTGAAAATAAACTTTTCACGGAGACTATCCTGGGGGAGAAGGTTCTTCAACGTTTAATAATTATATGTAGGATTTTGGAAGTGGAGCCCAGATGGGCCAGAAAAGATGCAATGACAAATTTAGAAATTTGCTTTAGACTTTAGTGGATTATTAAATGTCAGAATTAATCTAAAAGAGAAAAGCAATTCCTGCCAAACTTCAAAGTACATGGCATATTTGTATACACGGTGACAAAAATAGTTGTGCACTTGTTTGTCGAACTTTTACAAATTCTCATTTGCATAAAAAGTCTGTTGGTAAATATATTTAAAGAACAGTCACAAATAATTTATTTTTTTATTCTTTGTAAAATAATGATAAAAATAGCTGGTTCAGAACTTCAAGTGTTTTAAATGTCATATGAAAGGAGGCTGTGACAATTAACTATCACAGGAATTTGAAATACTCGTAGTTTTCTAAAAGTACGATTAACTTATACTCTGCAATGGTGTCTTTTCTGAATGCTCCTTTTTAGTACTCCTTTTTTTCTAATACTCCTTTTTAGTACTCCTTTTTTGTCTAATACTTCTTTTTAGTATTACTGTCATGGCCACTACTTCTGCAACGACCACTGTCATCATCATAATCACTTGTGAAAAACCTTTTAACATTCCCGATACAAATCTACGGCGGTCACACGAAATTTTCCACCTTCTCGAAATCATTATTATTTTGCCGTTTTTTTCCCGGGCAGCGCGAGAAGCAGTCATATTGCAAAGCATATGAGAAAATAATAAGGCACTGTTATGGTATCGGGGAAGTTAATAAGGAACTGTTATGGCCTCAGGGAAGTTAATAAGGCACTGTTATGGCCTAGAAGAAGTTGATAAGGCATTGTTATGGCCTCGGGGAAGTTAATAAGCACTGTTATGGCCTCAGGGAAGTTAATAAGGCACTGTTTTGGCCTCAGGGAAGTTAATAAGGCACTGTTATGGCCTCAGGGAAGTTAATAAGGCACTGTTATGGCCTCGAAGAAATTAATAAGGCATTGTTATGGCCTCGGGGAATTTAAGAAGGCACTGTTATGGCCTCAGGGAAGTTAATAAGGCACTGTTATGGCCTTAGGGAAGTTAATAAGGCACTGTTATGGCCTCAGGAAAGTATTAAAGCACTGTTATGACCTTAGGGAAGTTAATAAGGCATTGGTTATGGCCTCGAAGAAATTAAGGCATTGTTATGGCCTCGGGGAAGTTAATAAGGCACTGTTATGGCCTCGGGGAATTTAAAAAGGGACAGTTATGGCCTCAGGGAAGTTAATAAGGCACTGTTGTGGCCTCTGGGAATTTAAAAAGGGACAGTTATGGCCTCAGGGAAGTTGATAAGGCACTGTTATGACCTCGGGGAAGTTAATGAGGCACTGTTATGTCCTCGGTGAAGTTAATAAGGCACTGTTATGGCTTCGAGGGAGTTAATGAGGCACTGTTATGTCCTCGGTAAAGTTAATAAGGCACTATTAAGGCCTCAGGGAACTTAATAAGGCACTGTTATGGCCTCAGGGAAGTTAATAAGGCACTGTTATGGCCTCGAGGAAGTTGATAAGGCACTGTTGTGGCCTCAAGGAAGTTAATAAGGCACTGTTATGGCCTCGGGAAGTTAATAAGGCACTGTTATGGCCTCGAGGAAGTTGATAAGGCATTGTTATGGCCTCGGGGAAGTTAATAAGGCACTGTTATGGCCTCGAGGAAGTTAATAAGGCACTGTTATGGCCTCGAGGAAGTTGATAAGGCATTGTTATGGCCTCAGGGAAATTAATAAGGCACTGTTATGGCCTCAGGGAAGTTGATAAGGCATTGTTATGACCTCGGGGAAGTTATTGAGGCACTGTTATGTCCTCGGTAAAGTTAATAAGGCACTATTATGGCCTCAGGGAACTTAATAAGGCACTGTTATGGCCTCAGGGAAGTTAATAAGGCGCTGTTATGGCCTCGAGGAAGTTGATAAGGCACTGTTGTGGCCTCAGGGAATATAATAAGGCACTGTTGTGGCCTCAGGGAATATAATAAGGCACTGTTATGGCCTCAGGGAAGTTAATAAGGCACTGTTTTGGCCTCAAGGAAGTTGATAAGGCATTGTTATGGCCTCGGGGAATTTAATAAGGCACTGTTATGGCCTCGAGGAAGTTAATAAGGCACTGTTATGGCCTCAGGGAAGTTAATAAGGCACTGTTATGGCCTCGAGGAAGTTGATAAGGCATTGTTATGGCCTCGGGGAAGTTAATGAGGCAGTTATGGCCTCGGCGAAGTTAATAAGGCACTGTTATGGCCTCAGGGAAGTTAGTAAGGCACTATGATGGCCTCGAAGAAGTTGATAAGTCATTGTTATGGCCTCGGGGAAGTTAATGAGGCAATGTTATGGCTTCGTGAAAGTTAATAAGGTACTGTTATGGCCACGAGGAGGTGACTTAAACTCCGGTTGACAACTACCGAGGAATAGATAGCAATCCTCTCTACGACAATGAAAAACTGTAAGGGGTTCCCCCCTCTACCACGCGACCTCGTCAAACCTGCCTGAGGAAGTCGGTAATGCCCGAATTGCATGTTTCAAGTTTGGAATTCTTCTCCCGCTTTGATTTTCCTTACTGCACATTACCTTTCATCGTTTTAAAAAGGACGCGTCTACCCCCTCCTTTGTCGTTAAACGCTAATTACACCTCTTCCTTTCTATCCCTTTTTCCTGGTTTTTTTTTTTTTTAGGCCTATTAATTTGCCCGTCCCTTTACCCTCTGTTTAGAGCCCTTCTCAAATTGCTTGAAATGATTATAGCGGCCAGAGGTGTTCACTTTCACGTGTTGGATTGTCATTATACGTGTGCCGAACTTCTGTCTCTACCTGTCTTTCCTTTGCGTGGTAGCCGTGTGTTCAAAAAGAGTGCACGAGAGTGGCATGACTAGCCGGTTTTTTTTTTTTTTTTTTTTTTTTTTTATGCTACCAGGTACCTTCCTTTTTCCTTATAGCACGCTCGGTCGCGCGGTCTCTGCTGCCTCGCGTCAAATTTGTAAATTTAGAAACGAGAAAACGATCACTTTTGACAGTTCCAAGCATAGTTCTTTGACGAAAGTGTTTATAAAATCGTTGAACAGTATTCTGTAATCCTTCAGGTCCTCATAAAAAATGAATCGGTTAATTTTTTTATTTTTTATACTGAATAATCTGCATAATTTAAGTTTCCATCAAAGAGAAACTTTTTTTTATATTTTATAATGTGAACAGTTGGAGTTCAGCTTGTATAGAAGGAAGGGAAATAGTTACCCAAATCTCAGGTGAATTTTTTTTACACTATATCTGCACAATTCAAGTTTCCATCAAAGGGAAACTTTTTTTTTATTGTTTTATACTTTATAATCTGGACATTTGGAGTCAGCTTGAAAAGCAGGAAGGGAAACAGTTACCCAAATCCCAGGTGTTTCCTTAATTTTCTTCGTGTATCCAATAGCATACTTTTATTATGTCGAATGGGTGATTTATGTACTTGCATCTCTTGCTTGGAATGACGCCAAAAAAATTTTTTTTCCAGAATTCCTTTACGTATGAAACGTTCTGGGAATGTTTTGGTCGTTACTCTGCAGTAGTTTAAATTTTTTTTTATCTTTCTATAAAAGCTTGCACTGGTTTGCCACCTCAGAGGGCGCAATGACCAATAATGTAGTTTTATTGAAGATTTTTTTTGCTGTTAAGACCACTTTTCTTCTTTTAGATTTCAATTTTAATTGCTATTTTAGGCAGTTGGTCGTGCTATCACAATCTTACTTCATCTGTGTCCCTTTCATAGAACGAAAATACATCGAGTGGTCTTCAACCGTTGAGGAAGTGAAGAAGAGTCCCACTGTCTTTATTGCTTCGTAAGATTTTGATATTACCAAATTTTACGATGAGGCTGTACAGTTTTAACAACACTGTTTCTGACACCAATGTAAAATTTAAACAGCAATGTACGATTTTGACAACTTTGTGCGAGTTTGACGTCATAGTGCAAACGTTATAATATCGTATTATTTTGACAGATGTTCCAGTTCGGTAACATTTGGCGATTTTGATGTTAACACCAATTCAAGGATTGAAGACAGTAGTGTGCAGTTTAGGCAACAGTAAACGACATTGACATCATTTTACAATTTTGGAACTGGAATAAAACATTTAGGCCAACGGCCAAGCGCTGGGACCTACGAGACCATTCAGTAATGAAAATTTTGAAACAACTGTTAGGAGAGGGTAGAAAGTTAGATGGACGAAAGACATTATGAACGGAGGTACAATCAAAGTAATGAAAGGGGTTGCAGCAAGGGACGGAAGGAACGCTGCAAAGAGCCTTAAGTAATGCCTACAGTGCGCCGGGTGAGGAACACTGACAGCAATACCTCCTTACGGGGATTTTACGGTTTTGACACCATTGCACAATGTAGACGAACACTGTAGGCCCTAGAAAACACTGCACAGTTTCAGCTGCGTTGTATGTTTTATGACGCAAATGACGTGAATTGCGTTATCCAGTAATATGTTTCTAGTTGTACGATACCATATAGCATCTCGTTCTCTCTGAATGATAAGCGCGGTTAGGTCGAACTTAAGAATATCGTAACTCCGTCCGAGAATCTCTGGATTCTGGTAAGACTCCTGTGCCGTCACATCTTCCTCATTAGTGGTGCGCGTGATCGGATTTCTTACTCGAATGAGAGAAACAGGTACGGACTGGATCGGTAATCGGAGTAATCGGATGTCAACAGATTTCGGTAAGACTGCTAATATATATATATATATATATATATATATATATATATATATATATATATATATATATATATATATGTGTGTGTGTGTGTGTGTGTGTGTATATATATATATATATATATATATATATATATATATATATATATATATATATATATATATATATATATATATATATATATATATATATATATACATATACACATATATATATATATATATATATATATATATATATATGTATATATGGGGAGCTGGAACGCCCTCAATGTTCTAATTCCACGTTCCACGTTCCAAATTCCTGAAATGACTGCTTACCTGGGTATAATCCTGAACATTTTCGAGTGGCAAAGATTCCAAGATAAACGTGGTTACACAGACCAAGCCTGGTGTTTTAAAGAATTGTTCTTTTCCTTCATAGAGGTACAGAGGAAGGTAGAGAAGACCATACTAATATGCAAAGGGAAAAATGTTGACTGCTCGAGTTGATTAGCAGCCTAAGTTAAACAGTTCTCAAAGGTGGCCATGTTATGCATCTAGAAATCTGCCCTTTTGTTGGGTATGACTAAAATAACCCGATGGGTTGGGCGACTTATGTCTTTGTCAGTCACCGGTTAAACGATTGGATATTTTAGAAATTGGGCAAAACTGAGGTACTGGGGGATAGAATCTCTCTCTCTCTCTCTCTCTCTCTCTCTCTCTCTCTCACTTCAGTCTAGGTGTGATTTTTGAAGAGTATAAGCTGGATTTCTTAGCCATGCTTTTTTGGAATTATCGAAAATCATCTTGTGATACGTTTTTAAGGCAGCTGAATAATGTAAATGACATTTTAAAGTCGGTGAAAAAAATAGAATTATTTCTGAAGCCATTAAAAGGATGTTTGATTTAATGTCTTGAAATCACTGAAAGTAGGCCTATAGTTGATATTACCTTGTCGTGGAACTTCAGAAAATTTAAGACTTGAAGAATGAAGTCTTCGTAAAAGTAATTGAATTATTTTTCTGAGGTTATTGAAAAAAAGATATTTGAATATTGAAAAATAACTGAAAAGATAATTGTTGAATTACCCGTGTTGCTGTTTTAGTTTAAGCAGTCCTTATGCCAGCACGAATTTCCTTAGGAGTTACTTGAAAATCAGAACGAATTCGTTTTACGAAGAAACCGAAAAAAATTGTGGAAGAGTTTCTGAAGGCATTGAAATGTTTTGATTACTGAGATCATTTCATTATAATGTAGCTGTTGGTCTTGCCTTAAGATTCACTTGTAAATCAAAACGGTTTCATTTTACGAAGAAATAAAAAAGAATGGTTGAAAAGTATTTCTGAAAGCATTGGAGAAATATTATAGTTACTGAAAAGATTCTGTGTTGTATTGTATTTACGAAATTCAGAGTTAATTTAATTGTAAATGTTTCTGGTCCTTATGTCTGTGTTAGGGTTCACCTGTATAAGAACTGATGAAATTTTAGGTGAAATCTTGTAGGCACTTTCAATATGTTTGTAGTAGAGGCAAAGGGGCTCTCCAGATTATACGCTTCATTTTGGCAGCTTACAAAGAATCCCATTTTAATTACAAAAAAATCCTTCAGTTTTTCACACAGCTCAAATACATAAAACGGATGACGAAAAAGAATGAAAAGGAGCCTTCTTACCTTTTGTAATCTGAGACGTTTGTCGTTTTCTATAGAAATAAACTACCTCCTATGGGCGGACTACCTTAGGCAGTCAGTCAGTCAGTCTCTCTCTCCCTCTTTCTCCCTCTGTCGCACTGGTGCAGTTCACCTAATACTTCTCTCTCTCTCTCTCTCTTTCTCCCTCTGTCGCACTGGTGCAGTTCACCTAATACTGATCTCAGGCAATTCTGGTCTGTCCTCTATCCCGAGTTCTCGCCTTGCTGTGCCAACACCACCCCCTCCCCCCTCTCCTCCCAGCAGTTACCCCTTCCCCATTCCATCCTTCCCAATCACTTCCACCCATCCATCCGGTGGCGTTATCATCTTGCTGTGTCTCTCTTCTTCTATTCCCCTATGACTGTTTTTTATCAAGCTCCCCTATATTTAAATTTATCCCTTTTTCCAATCCTATATTTTCACCATCTCCCTATTCCTCTTTTATTGTAATTTGATTTAATTAGTTCGTTATTTTTATTGCTATTATTTTTAGTCACTGGCGTTTATCGGGATCTCGTTATTGTCAACCAATGTCCTGACCCTGGTGCTCATGTCGGAGGGCGGTCCTCCAATTACGGAACTTGCCAATAGGAAGCGTCCCTACCTTCCTGGCTCCTCCCCCTCCTTTCATAACGTCATCAAGAGTGTCTGAGCAATAACACTTCGTAGGTTTCCTCGGGTCATAGGCTACTCCATGACGCCTCTGTTTATTTGTTTTTGTGTCTTTTTCTGGACATTCATTTTTTTTTTTAAATATGAATAAAAAATAGATGTTTACCTTCGTTGAATTTTTTTGGATAGGATTGGAAAATGCATTTCTCTTCAATGTACAATTGAGATTCATAAAGTAAATATAATTTTCTTTATAACCTCAACGCTTCTTAGTTTCGTGGTCTTTGCGTATTCAGGGCACAGAGATAAGTCCCCGTAAGCTTCGTCGTTTCTTAATGCACCTCTCTCTCTCTCTCTCTCTCTCTCTCTCTGCTGACATGAAAAGGATGCTGCTGTAACGGTCGTCTGGAGGTCTGCCCGACTTCATGTTAGCAGCAGAGTTACGACAGTCGTCAAAATCATGTTGACGTAGCCTACCCATACCCATTATATGGTGGATAGGCGAAGCTTTGACGCATAGCAATAAGGTCATTGATTCTCCAGACCTTCATTGCCAGAATATAGGTCAGGGTAAGGTCTAGGGCTTGGATCAGGACATGACAGACAGACGCATCAACGCAATTCAATCCTTAGCTGTAACTTTTTGTAAAGTATAACAGGATGCAATTCTTGTTACAGTTAGCCAGGTGTCCTAAATGTTTCATTGTCCCAATTTGCAATGCTTTTATTTTCCAAAATCCCTTTACTGGACTTCATATTACTTGGGGGTGTTATATACTGGAGACCACTGGTATTGCGATGCCACATAACTCCAAAACCACTTGTTATTTTCAAAATACTTCTACACAACTTTTCATGTTGCTTTGAGGGTGTTATAAACTGGAGACCATTGCTATTGCGACGCCAGATAACTCCAACATCACTTGTTATTTCCAAAATCCTTCTACAACTTCACGTTAATTTGGGGGTTTTGTATACTGGAGACCTTTGGTATTGCGACGCCAGATAACTCCAAAACCTTTTATTATTTTCAGAATCCTTCTACTGGACTTCGTGTTACTTTGGGAGTGTCATGTATTGCAGACACTTGGTATTGTGGCGCCAGATAACTCCAGAACCACTTACTGAAACTGAAGGGCTAACCTCATGTGAGTCACCTGTTCGGAGGGTATGTATGTATGTATGTAAGTGTGTGTGTACGTATTTTTAATGACCTGAGAACAGTAATAACTTTGCGAATGCTCGCTCAATCTGTCAGTTTCTTTGACCGGTCCAACGTCACCTAAAGATGTCAACCATTCTAAGCATTCATTTTTGTTGGCAAGGGAGTGGGGTTGCTTCGCCCACCCACCCCCCCTTCCTTAACTTCCGTTTTCTGCTACTCATCGTGTCCTTATCTTTGGTCGTATTTAATAAGAGCGAAAAATAAAGATGTACGTCATGAAAGCTACAATAACGGCACATGGTTTACTGGTCCTTCTCGTTACCAATCGTAAATAATTCATTGGGCTAGCAGCCATCGAAAGAGAGAGAGAGAGAGAGAGAGAGAGAGAGAGAGAGAGAGAGAGAGAGAGAGAGAGAGAGAGAGAGAGACCTCCTACATCAGTTACACTTATTTCTCATTCCACCATTCACACATTAATTTCAGCCATTTGTGCTTCTTGGGCCGTCATTGAGATGGGCATGAGGACTGTATTAAGAAGGGTATTATAACGTGATGAGGATCATTTCTTCCTCCCACACATACCAATTGGTACCATGACAGTGTTACCCTTATTTTTATTATTCAGGAAGTGCACTTATTCTCAGGGAACAGGCCAAAGTGTTCGTTAACTTGCCTAATTTGCTTCCACGGAATGTAATTTCCGTGTAAGGTCAGAATAACAGCTGAGGGCATCAAGAATTAGGATTAAATGAAATGAATATAACGCACGTACACAAACATGTATATTTTATATACATGTATATATACATATATGTGTATGTATGTATGTATAGTTACAAATATATATTGTATGTGTATATATACATATGAATATATATAAGTTATATATTATATATCACAAATAGTCACACAACTTCACAATGTGTGTATGTATATATATATATATATATATATATATATATATATATATATATATATATATATATATATATATATATTCATACTACTCGTGTTAGGCTTCTATAAGACTGGGTGGCATCGATTCCAGATTCTTTATTTTACCAAGTACAATTTACCAAAATAACAACATCCGTTATTATCCTTTTTCTAATCCCTGGGTTGACCTCACCGGTGACCTTCGGCTCCTCCTGCCCTTCCCTGCAGCCTTCTTAATCTCCGGGGTCATATGCTTAATCCTTCCTTGTTCGGGATTATCACCTTGCTGTCCATCTTTTTGTTTGTTCTTAAAACTCTGGTATATAATTCCACAAGTGATTTTGCCCTCAACATTATTCCCTTTGTTTGTAATCCATCGTTTTTTTTTTTCATATCAGTTGATGAGAGCGTTCTCCAAGATCACCCTGGGTGTTTTATACCTGTTGTTGTATATGAATTGATCTTATGGTTATAATTCCAGCAATGTTCGGCCAAGCCTAGGCGCAGGCCAAACACGAGTTGTATAGATACATACATACATACACACATACAATGTATGTATGTATGTATGTATGTATGTATGTATATATATATGTGTGTGTGTGTGGTTTGTGTATATATATATGTGTGTATATATATATATATATATATATATATATATATATATATATATATATATATATATATATATATATATATATATGTATGTGTGGGTGACTTTGTCTTAATGATGAATATTTATCCATTTATCGCTTTTGATGTCGAAACTCCCTAGCAGACCCCACGTGTCAGAAGCGAATCGTTTAAGAGTCGAGTTCAGCTTATCCAGTTTCAAGTCATAGTCAAACCAAACCATCGTGAGGGTTTTGTTGGGACGAAAGTCGTTTACATGCGTTGCCAAACTTCCATTCTAAAGAAAATTTTATGGAATATAGGTCGTTGTTATATAACAAAACTGAAGGGAATTACTCTGAAATATTTACTAAACATGGTTTTTATGTATACAGTTGTTAATGATCAATATTTTAAACAGTTTTTCAATATCATATTTGAGAAACGTGGCATACATGTTGCCACATCTATAATCTCGATTCTCAGGTCAACTATTGAAATCTGTATCTGTCAGTTAAGAAACAATAAACCCTTCGTTAATCTCTTATGAATGGTCAAATCTTATAAGCTGGGCTCCTTTATGGTGAAGGTGAGGATTAGCGGATGTAAATATAGTTGGCGCTCAAACACGCGCGTGTGTGTGTGATTATATGCTTAAAAGATGTTTGTTATCTGAACTTTTCTATAAATAGAGAAATTTGAATATGAAATTGTTTTTTCCATCTTTGATGTTAATTTTTTTTTCTTGTGTAGATTGTTTCAAGACAACAGTCAACTGAATATGGAAAAAAAACATTCGGGTGATAAGATGAAAAAAATCTAAATACGTGGTTAGGATTGAAATTGGTCTGGCGTTGCCAAACATCAATCTATTACAATTTTTAATGAGGTAAAGGGAGCAGTTTATTAACTGAAATTAATAAATTTGCTCCAAAAATGATTGATTGTTGTACACAGATCCCGGTGGATATTGTGTTAAACCAGTCATTAATATTAACCTTTTAAAGTGAAGAAATGTGACTTTGGTATGCACTTCTCTGACCTCGTGTGTCGGGCCAGGCACTGGTATATTATGAGCTGCAGTTGTCATTATAGGACAATACAGCCTTTTGTAGTCGTCATGGATGGTTAGAGTTCCTCACTGGAAGTCATTCAAGGACATGCAAGGAAAATCATTCATAATGTGTTAAGATACTTCACAATGGAGAAACAGAACAGGGGACCCATTACTGATGTTGCAAATGCAACTCTTCGTACAGCTGAGGCAACAAAAGTCTGTAAAGCTACAGGTGAACGAATATGTAAAGAAGCATGAGAGTCACAAGAATTATTTGGTGACCCAGTTTTCGAGATAAAGAAGAGGAAAAGATCAAAACCTGTGACTGGTTTGGATGACTTTGACAAATGTTTGCTTCGTCGGATAATTCTCAAATTTTATGAGAAGAAAGAAATTCCAACCATTAACAAAGTGTTCTTTGAAATGAGGGAAAGGACAGGATTCAAAGATGGTAGAGAATCTTTAAGAAAAATTGTGAGAGAAATTGGTTTCCGATACGCAAAACTCGATGGTGGGAAATTTTTGATGGAACGATATGACGTGCAGTGCTTGCGAACAAGATTCCTAGAAAAAATGCAAAAAGTCAGAGAGAACGGACGAAATGTAATTTATCTGGATGAGACTTGGCTTAATCAAAATTACACTGTAGGAAAATGCTGGAAAGATAATAAATCCGAGAATGCTACTGGAATTAAAGTGCCGTCAGGAAAAGGTGGCCGACTTATAATTCTGCATGCAGGCTCTGGAGAAGGTTTCATTCCAAACGCTGAGCTTAAATTCACTGCAAAAAATGATGGTGATTATCATCACCGTCAAATGAATCACGAAGTGTTTGAAGAATGGTTCCGTTGCCAGTTGTTCCCGAACACGCCACCACCTTCAGTAATTGTGATGGATAATGCTCCTTATCATTCAAGGAAAGTAGCTAGACTATCAACGATGTCAAGCAAAAAGGCAGTAATTACAGAAAGGCTCATCTCTAAAGGTGCGAAACCAACAGAGAAAATGTTGAAAAGTCAACTTTTAGAGATGGTAAAGGAGTGCTCCGTTAAAATAAAAGACATTTATGTCGTAGATAAAACTGCAGCAGAAAATGCCAATACAACCCGATAGAACTAATTTGGGGCCAAGTGAAAAGTTTCATAGCGAAACGAAGCAATTTTAAGATGGCAAATCTATCTGAACTTACTAAAGAGGCTCTGGATACTGAGACACCTGAAAATTGGCAGAAGGCCGCAAATCATGCCGAGCAGTTGCAAGTGGAAGATGCAGCAAAAGAAAGATATTTTGATAGAAAAATATATTGACTCATTCATTATAAGTCTTGACTCTTCTGATGAGGAGTCCTCTTAAAGCAACTCTCTCTCTCTCTCTCTCTCTCTCTCTCTCTCTCTCTCTCTCTCTCTCTCTCTCTCTCTCTCTCTCTCTCTCTCTCTCTCTGTATATATATATATATATATATATATATATATATATATATATATATATATATATATATATATATATATATTATATATATATATATATATATATATACATATATATACACATACTATAAACACTTTAAATTTACTATATTTATACACATATATATACATTTGTATTATTGCATGTGCGTGCATATATATATATATATATATATATATATATATATATATATATATATATATATATATATGTGTGTGTGTGTGTGTGTGTGTGTGTGTGTGTGTGTTTTGTCTTTTTACGCTGTTCTGTATTGTTCTTTTTGTAAACCATTGTAGATGCATATGATCACGAGCTTAAATAAAGTGTATCATTATCATTATTATTTATTAGATATACTGTATTTATTACTTGAATGTTTCTAAAAATAAAGAAATGATTAATGTTTGAAATTTGTTTATCATATCCGTGATTTCCCTTTAGTTTTGTCTTTTGTAATTAGTTAATAAATAAGTTAAGTGAAGAATAAAAAGAACTGTTTCGTAACTATAAAGTTTTAATGCCAATACACACCATATGATAAATATCTGAATAAAGGAAAAATAAACTTATACCAGCGAACCCTTCTAAGACAATTGGAGTGGGCATTTCCCCCTTACCAGACGCTGAAAGGAGTATAATCTGTACAGGACATAGGTTTTGACTTTAGGGTAATGATTCCCTTGGGGGATTAGTAAGAAATACAGAGCTTTGACTTTGGCCGCCTCCTCAAAGAACTTGAAGATATGGCAACGTGTGTTTTCGTTTTTATACACGCCCAAACCCTCACCACAGATTGTGACCTGTATGTGCAGGTAATGAGGAAGCCATGAGCGCTGTGACTAGCCAAATCCCTTTCCTCAGCTGAGCCACACAGGATAGGACTGACAACAACCTTGGGAAGGGGTGGTTTGTTTTGAAAATGTTCATTTTGGCATTAATCCAGGCCTAAGCCAGTACTTACAGGCTGCTCCCCGTGGACATGCCCCTCTATCCAGTTGCCTACGTATTTTCTCCACTTCTGTATTTTTATCTTTATCACTTTCCTCTTTATTATTACTTTTGGTACTAATTTTTCTTGCTCCATTTTTCTTATTCTTTCATTTTCATTTTCTTGGTCTGCATCTATTGCCATAGTTATTTCTATCTGCCTTGCTTTTTTTTTTATTATCGGTGTGCACTTGTTACAACTCTTGGGCAACATTTTCATTAATATCCTACATTGTTACCCCCATTTTCTCTATTTTTCTTTTAACATTTAATTTCTTCCCTATTTGACGTAACTGATTTTTCCAACCAAAAATGACCAAATTTGTTGTTACATTTCAGACAGAAGCACTTAGTTTTGACGATACATTTTTGACTGAGGGATGCTGGTCTTTAGGTATGCCGGCACACGGTATATGGCACTTTTCGTCCCATAGGTCACATTCTTTTTAATTATTGCTGTTTATTTCCCCAGTCTTAGTGTACAACGGCTGCACGTTCCCCCAGGTCTATGTTCCTTGAACCTGTAATTTCCCTTCGCTAAGTTAACCTTTTAGAATGTGAACAAAAAACTTGATAGCATTGTTACCTAAAACCAGCATAAACCACGAATCATTGTATAACACAGTGATCACACCACAACAATCAAAGTAGTTTCTGATTAAGAATGAAAGAAAACGAATGCGTCATTTAGAAAACAAGTATAGGGGAAACTAATCGGGATCCAAACTTTGTTTTAGGTTTTTATAGATAATTTCCAAATAGGAACAACCTTTCATTGGTTTCATTTATCATACTCATAATATGACTAATTTGAGAGGGGATATCCGTCATAGCGTAGGAGAAACAATAGCTGAGAAACTCGAATGCAAATGGAAATGAGGTACTTCCATTCAAAATATTAACAACTCGCGCCACGTTTGCACAGTTTTCAGCTTGACTCCACTTTTTTTTTTTTTTCCTCTCAACCGGAGACTACTCAGTTTGTGTCATTGTCTTTTTTTTTTACTCTAAATATTTTAGTCATCCCTTTGATAGCACAGTTGACTAATTAGCGTCATACAGTATTTTACGCGTAATGCTTTTTCGCCTCTCCCCATCATCTATTATGTTATAGTAAGTGGTTTGACACTGTTTAATTGCAATTCTTCTCGAGGCACCCGTCATCACGTGATTTATATATGTGTATTTCGGAGATCACTTAGGAGACAGCTCATTAAGGAAGTTGGTATTAATAAGATTTTTTGTATATCAGCAGTAAAGCGCAAAAATAAAGAGAAATACGGCCACAGTTTAATATAGCCTCTAGTTGTAACATGTAAGGTGTTACAGTGGGGACCATACCCTAAATACTTATTTTGTCTCCTAGACAAATTATTAGGAATTTAGAAGTTTCTAGAGTCCTTTGGTACTTGGCAGAAGTTAATAGTGGCCATTTTTTAGTTTTGCTACAGAAGGAAGACTTCGAATGCACAAGATTCTTAAATTACTTTCTTGTAATCATCTCCTCTGTGTAATTAGGATGCAGATCCTGGTATACTGCATGATTTTAAAGTCTTTTTTATCTTAAATATCGTATGTCTTTTTCAGTACTAGCCAGGAAAAAGATTTTGAGCATTATTTTACTCAAACCAGTTAAGGTAAACTAAACTTTTGTGAGAATCACAGCAATTTATTTGAGATGCTAAGTTAATTTTTGTAGGGTGGACTTGAGGTAGTAGCATGATCCTCGGTTGGAGCTTTTGTGTAATTATTTCTTTAAACATTTCTGTAAGATTTTTAAAAGATTTTGTAGAGTTTATATTATGCACGACGCTTTTTTATACGTTGTCTTCCATGTAATATTTTGTTAAATTACAGCGAGATCATTCTTTACAAGATTAGAGTTGATGCTTATACACGAAGTTCAATTAAACGTTTTCATTAATGCGAGAGCGGTCTATAAATTACTAGTTAGAGTTCATACTCATGCACGAAGTTCAATTATATACTGTCAGTATTATTTAGAGTGTACACTTATGCGCGAAGTTCAATTATACATTGTCTTTCTTGTAAAATTTCGTTAATAAGAGCTTGAGCAGTGAGAGACAATACCTTTTGTGTGAGGTGGAACGAGGTGACCTCCACCATCATGTAAACAAAAGTGATATTACCGTAAACACACCGTTGCTCGGAGGACGTGGTTCATTTATTGTAACGTGAAATACAGACAGAATGGCTACTTCTTTGCAAGAACGTGAGTGTTTTTTTAAAACTTTGTTTGCTGTGAGGGAATTTTAAGTTATATATTGCGGATTATAAACTATTTAGAATGTTTATTGGGCTTTGGACTTAGGGCCACAAATCATACCATTGCAGTAGGTGACTGCTGGGTATCTATAGCCTGACATCCCTAGCCAGTAACATGTTCAGTGTATCACTGGGTTATAATTAAAAAAAGGTGAAAAATGGTCTTATACAGATTTTTATCCGACTTGACGAAAAATATTGTTGATTTCCGTATTTGTCTGATTGTGGCAAAATTTTGGCGTAGCCCGCCCAAATTCAACTAGGCTAGCGGTTCATACATAAAACAGTCAGTCCAACCATCCAAGGTAAAACTTTACAATAGTAGCCTGGCCTGGTTCCTGCTAATCGCTGGCTGGGACAGGTTACCACCTTTTTGGGAGTTTGCTCCCCCCCGCCACATCAGGGCACGTCACCCTAAGTTATGTTAGGTAGGGGTTAATGTTCATTTCCAGTCCAAACATCCCTAATCGATTTTTTATTATTATGGTAATTGTAAAAAATTAAAGAAAAAATACTATATACATAATTCTCACAAACTAATATTTATCACAAAAAATAAAATGTATATAATTGAGGATTTTTTCTAAGTTTCAATTTCATCTTTCCCATGACTTCATGAGCTCCCATGAGTGCGTTTGTACGTAAGCAGCCGCCAGCCATGTGCATGCCTGTGCATTTCACCCACTTATCTATCATTACATCACATTGTTTTGACATGATTGGCGAACGTCATTTGCGTGGGCGTTCTGTCGACTCAGAATTTGAAATTATTGGCGCAGCTCATTAGATCAACCAAGTCGAAACATTTATGTTTTGTAACTAGGCCTCTTTTTGAATACAGTTGACATCACCCAATAATAAACCAGTTTTCATTTGGATCTTACTTCAGAACCAATGAAAACAAGTCATTTATTTCATTAGCCTACAAATTTTCCGTCGATTATTTCAAGTTTCACCTACAACTGAGATGCAGCAAAATATTTGTAATTCTTATTGTTCGCACAATGGATGCTGCGTGTAATGAGTGTGAATTTACACAGTATTAGTGCATCAGGAAACTTGTCGAATAATGTAACGAAGCTTTATCTTTTTTAAGAAGTCACGTAGTTCTTCCAAGTTCTGTTACTTGCCCGAAATGTTCCAACCCCTGTACTTTAAGATCAGGTAAGAGTTTGTGGTGCTGTAATAGTAGCGTTTCTCTCCCAAAATCGAAAAAACGAAAGGTTTGTGGCTATACTGATAAGTGACTTTAAAAGAACTTTTCTTGAAAGAATTCATTTTCCTCCATGGAGTTAGTTTTATTTATGTGAGTGGCTCTCAAAACCATAATGTACATGATATGAAATTGTACCTACATTTTTTAAAAGAGCTCATCAAATTACGACTAGAGGTAAGATAGTCCCCCCCCTCCATAGCTAACATGGCAAAATTGTAACCAGTCAGCACCCCTAGGTTATGTGGCATTATTTTTTATTGGCAACTTGTAAAATTTTACCGGCTATTGGATGTTCTGCAAGTGACGTGAGCCCACGTGGCAGCCTACTTTCATCTGTGCATGGCAAACATATTTTTTCAATTTTTTCTTGGCAATTTCAATTCCATTCCAGATTTCATCCAGAATTAATTCGTTTTCTGTACTTTTCTTACACTGTCAAGCACTCTGTACTTGAGATGTGAGAGGTTTGGAAACTTGACAGTGAATGATTTCCAGTTGAAATCTTGAATGGGATTATTGAAAACAGCAAGAAAACAGCCAAAAAAATATTTGCCATGTGGAATTGGAGTTTGGACCGGAAATGAATTTTTGAGTTTGGACTGGAAATGAATTTTTGAGTTTGGACCGGAAACGAATTTTTACCTAGGTAGGTAAGATCTGGTCAGGTCCTGGCATTATAGGAAAGGTTAGGTCTATGTATGTATGAGGAACCTGCCCCAGTCAACATCTGGCGGGAATCAGGCCACAAAACTGTTGTAAAGTTTTACCCAATCCAAAACAGCCCCTTCAAAATTAAAAGTGAAATTGCATATTTAGTAGAAGTTTGGGCTGGAAGGTTTCGTTCACAGGCCTACGTGGACAGGCGTAAGGTACCCCATAGTGATGATAGGCATATGTCAGAATTTAATATCTGCTAACCCATCACGAACAACAAGTGATCGCGTACATTTAAGCTAGTCTTTAGCTTTTTTTATTTTTGGTTGATTGTGGAAGTGCTAGGTCCGGGAAGTGTTTTTGGTTGGGATGATAAAGTCTAGGGCAGCTCTTGAGTAGATAAGCACATTCATTGGTAAAATTTAATTTTAAACCATTATTGCATTTTGGACTTGAAATTAATATTTTCCCGTGTTTTAATGTGTGTTTTGAAGGTTTCTGTAATTTTTTCCATTAGCTGATATCACAGGCTAAGTAGTTTCAGAGATAGCGGATCCACCCTTACATCCTATAATTCAAAGGACCACAGTGGAAAAGCTGTGATTTTGGTTAGGAAATACCATTGATTAAAATACAGGGATTGAGTTAACCCAAACTGGCAGCCATGTCATTACCTGGTTTCCCCTGGGATTTTCCCCTACCTCCCCCCCCACAATGTAACCCATAGGGCTGCATAATTACCTGGCCAGGGTGGCTTCACTTCCCTTGTACTCCCCACCCCCCTAATCTAACCAAAGGATGTTAAGTCCTTACATAGACAAAAATCCCATACTATACCTATCCTAACTGATGGGGCTACGTCCTTACCTGGCCCTGGTGGCTTAGCTTTTCTTAGACCCTATCCCTACCTAACCTAACCTAGGATGCCAGGTCCTTACCTAGATAGAAACCCCATGCCTTACCTTATCTTAACCTATGGGGCTGCTTCCTTACCTGGCCAGGGTGGCTTCGCTTCCCTGGGACAGTCTCTCCTAACCTAACCTTGGATGCCAGATCCTTACCTAAGTTGTGCCAAGACCTTACCTAGACAGAAATCTCATACCTAACCTGTGGCGCTGCGCCCTTACCTGGCCAGGGTGGCTTTGCCTCCCTGGGACCATCTCTCCTAACCTGAACTTGGATGCCAGGTCCTTACCAAGACTGAAACCCCTTACCTTACCTATCGTAACCTATGGGGTGTATCCTTACCTGGTCAGAGTGGCTGCGCTTCCCTGAGACCATCTCGCCTAACCTAACCTTGTATGCCAGGTCCTTACCTAACCTATGCCAAATTCTAACCTAGACAGGGAACCCCATACCTTACCTATCTTAACTTGTGAGGCTGCGTACCTATGGCCATGGTGGCTTCATTTCCCTTAGATAACCCCCCTCCCAACTTAGGGGACTGGATTTTACCAAGCCAATGTGGCTTTGCCTCTTGTGTACCCTCCCCCACCTAACTCAACCTAGGACATTGGGTCCTCATTTAGCTCTAGACCCACCACCAAATCTGCTATGACACTGCAAATGACTATTAATAAGATTACAGTAACCCCACCCCCTGTATTCTCAGGGGATGCTTACCCCCCCCCCCCACACACACACACACACACACACACACACACACACACACACACACACACACACGAATAGCTAGAACCCGCGAATACTGGGAACCCTTCCCTTCTAAAAACACTTAGAACTGCCTATTTTGATAGTCCAAACCCACACAAAAAAACTAAAAATGCTTATACAGGCATTATCCTACTTACAAGGGGGATAGGCTCCAAAGAACCCAAAGTTTTTTGGAAAAAATGTATCTCGAATATAGCCTAGCCTACACTAGGGTATTCAGCACCATCTTCACATATATGGTAGCCTAGCCTACACTATAAAGTATACTGTATACATACACGGTATAGTAATTATTAATATCAGCTAATACTGGAGGTTCATGCAGAGTGACTTATGAGAAATCAGTACAAAGAGAAATTGAATAACAAACAAGAATTAGCTTAGCGTACACTATGGTATATCGTATACATATACAGTAGCATAGCCTACATTATACTGTACTCTATATTCACATGTCGTATTATAAAAACATCAACATAACGAATATGCATCTTTCCCATGGATCTTTTAAAATGTTATGCCTTAATTCACTGTATACAGTAATATTGTATATATATTCATATATTGCTTTTGTGTTATAAATTGTGATCAATGTTTTGGTTTGGAAATCATTTACACAGTGTTTATATTGCCATGTTTAACTCAGTGCAGAGCACTTTTCTTCCTTCTAATTAGTGTAAATGAATCTCTAGATACTTTATTTATATGGGGAAAGGTTATTTTTCATTATACTGTAGATACTTTATTTATATGGGGAAAGGTTATTTTTCATTATACTGTATGAAGTGCTTTTAAGCTGAAATATAACTTAAATACATCTTCTTGTGAAATTAATTTAGCTATTTTTTTCATTGAAAGATGACGCTGGCCATTTGGGGGCATTTGTTTTGTGTAAAAAATCAAAATTCCGTTTGCGATTTTCACTTGATTTCATCATAATAAGAGCTTTACATATTTATTGTTTATCAACATAAAAATAGCAGTAATGTGTTCTTTCATGCCCAGTAGTTTTGATTAAAATACTTTCCAATTTTAATTACGGTTGAGTTTCATCCATGTTGCCGATGCATGATAATTTATAGTCATTAGCAGCTTGAACATTGTTTTCTCAGCTTCACCTACAACTTGCAGCTTAAATTTAGCAGATTATTTCCTTGCCGATCTTTTATCCATACCGAATAAGGGTATATTGTAAAACTTTATCAGTCCTATTCTATTTGTACTATAACCTACAGTAATTGTTGGTTAACAAAACAACAGTTTCTGGGCCGGTTGTTTATGGCTGTACGAATTTATGCAAGAGTATAACGCATGAAATTTAAAAATATATAATAAATATTGTCATATCGGTATTAATTGCTTACCCCATTGCAAAATTGAATTATCGTAAGGTGAAATATCATAACCCGAGCACTGCCTGAGTATTTTAATAGTTTTATCACAAAAAGTGCATTTAGTCATGAAAATGAGGTGAAAATACAGTAATTAGTGAATATTTCTCAGTGAAAAATACCGTGAATGGGTGGATTTTCAGCGAATAATGCATATATATGTTCCATAGAGAAATCCACAAATCGTGAGACTGCAAATACGGGTGTTTACTGTACTACCTAACCAACCACACCTAAGTTAACCTAACGTAACCCGGGGCACGAAATCCTTACCATAGTGCATGAGATTAGTTTGAAAATACACCCCATAAACATATGTTAATCTGAATCCAAACTGTCAGTAGGATTGATGTCTTCAGACTGAACAGGATCTTCCCCAGATGTTGAAGGCTGCTGGGTGTCAGACTCTGGAGGGTTAGCCAGTGGTTTACAAACAAAATTAACTTTCATGGTGGAAATACGTAACCAAGAAATTATGTTGCTGTCTTTTTTTAAATAACTAACCAGGGAAATGACATCGCTGTCTTTTCTTTTTGTAAGCTCCACTGTGGCACTGCAGTACCATAAGCTGCATCCTACCCTTATAATTTAAGGAAGAATTGCACTTGGGGCAATACAAAGAATTAGGTAAACGAGTGTCTGTGTGAGGACGAAATTCGGCTTAGAATTTAGCAATGCAGCCAAAATAGTCCATGAAGCAAGAAAAATAAAACTAAAAACTAAAGGCTCCATGACTGCAAACTGAAGCAGCTTTACCAAACAGTGCTTGATTTCCAAAATCCCACATAATTTGTGACACAACAAAACAACCAGTCAATTCCAGCATTTTCCCAGTTATCCACAGTTCCAGGTGAGAAGAACAAGACATTCCAGATACTTAATCCATCTTTACCCACAATGCACTCTGACAAACAAACTCTGATCGGGACATCCACTCCTGTGACAGTGTTAACATAAACAAACAACTTCGAAAAATCTGTGTCGGCAACAACATTCATCAGAAAAAGATTGGCAACAGTAAATTTGTGAAAGACATGAGCATGATGTTTGTATACTACACAAGTTAAGGAAACTTGAGGTTACTGCATGAAAATTCCAACATCGAGTAATGGTTTAAAGTAAAATAGTACGAGGCATCGAATTCCCCAATGGTAGCAATGTAATCAGGAAAACTCATAGCACATGCTTCTGTTGTGGCAGCTGGACAGCAAAAGAACATCTGAATTTGGATCAGAGTGTGGGTACTTGAGGGATAGGCTATGGATCATATTGTTCATATTTGTTAGATTTAAAAAAAAATACATTAGACCTAGGGCGTGGCCTAGTAATTAGGTAATCGGGTATCTGAGAGCACATCAAATTGGGACTTGGGTAAATTTACGTACCACTCAAAATTAACGATCCACAAGTTGACAGTAATTGATCAAGAAAGTGCGTTTTTGGAACATACTAAATTTTTATTCAATACCATTTGTTGCCTGGAGTATTGCATAATCAGATGTAGCTGCTGCATGTTGTTCTATATGCTGTACCCTACCTTGAAATTATCCTTTTCAATATATTAAATGTAACTTTTCAGTAATTAAATATTTACTGTTTTACAGTCATTACTTATGGGGTATAGGGGCTATACCAGATGATGTGAACCTCCAACTGGCAAATAATGTACAGTAAAAATTGTTCATTGTAAACATCTGGAGAAAGTTTTTTGGATCACCAACTTTACTGCAGTTGGTAAACTTTCCCAAGTCTCAATTTGATGTGAACCCAGTTACTGTATTGATCATTTATTTAAGAATTATCACTGTTTGACTCCAAAATTGTCAGGCCCTTCAGTACTATACCTCCGTATCAATTTAGATTTTTTTGGTTTGAAGTTTTGATATTCCTTATATACTCAGCTCATTAGCAAATCATTTTCACAACTATACCCTACTGTTTTGTTTTTATTTGTTTATAGGTCTTAAACTAAAGCAGTATCAGGTGGACACATGGACTACCCGGGAACAATTATGTCTTGCATCAGCTGTGCTTAGGAGTGGAGACCAAAACTGGTTAGTAGCATGAAGAATTGTGTTTTTAACTGTACCCCATATAGTAACAGGTATAGTTCATGGCGAGATTGTGCAGATCTGACTTATTTTTTTTAAGATTAGACTAGTAGTATTGCTTGTTTTTGTAAGAGTATCTTCTTATTGAAAACTGAACCTGTCTTTGAAGTGTTCTTTACAGTACTGATGTTTTATAAGTGATGTAGGATTTCAGTAAAATGCTGGCTTATATTTGTATCAGTTTGGCTTGTTAATATTTTAAATATAGTTATTAACTTATTTTGTCCCATAGGGTTGCTGTCAGGCGTAATATCAAGATGTTAACAACAGAGCACAATAGACCTCCTGACTGGTATTCTACCAAGAACTGTGCTCTTCAGTATGCCAAATTACTAGAACGTGTCGACACTCCAAAACGGAAGAGGGAGCGCAGTGATTCTTCAAATGAAACCCCTGGTGAAGTTGTGACAAAGATGCTAACCAAACGTTAGTAATATTAGTTTAAACTTATTACTGCCTTTGACCAGGCATGAGGGTACATATCAAAATAATATTTGTTCCTACACAAATACAAACCCTTGGTCCTTTACTTATATGGGGGAAATACTTTCGGCGAAGCTGAACTGGCCGCTAAAGACTTACAAGGCATGTGTTGGTATTTCTACCAGCCGGGAAGTTGGTTGGTAACAGTGGGAAACCCACGGTACCAACCACCCAGCTTCGCGCATTCTCTTTACTTTCTGGCCTCGTCTGATGCAGACGTGTTTCCCTACTCTCTGCTCGGACCTTCCTGGATCCTAAAGCTTCAACCTTTTCACGGTGTGTTTTGTTCCTGTTTTTCATTTTGGGATACGTCTGCTGAGCTATCTCGACGATTGGTTGATCCTGGCAAGCTCCTGCTTGCAGTTGCTGCAGGACAGAGATCGCCTCCTCGAGTTGTGCCACAAACTAGGCGTCGTGATCAACTTCCGGAAGTCAGATCACACCCCCAAACAGAGGACTCAGTATCTGGGCATGCTGATCAACTCGGCAGCAAGCAGAGTCTTTCCTTCTCAGGCTCGGATCGGCACATTCAGGAAGGTGGTGAGGTGGTTCCTGGCGAAACAGGACCAGCCAGCTCAACGGTGGCAAGTTGTGATTGGCCACCTGTCGTCCTTGGAGAAGCTCGTTCCACATGGTCGACTCCACCTTTGGTCTCTCCAGTGGAGACTGAGGGATGGGATCAGTCTTGGGAGCCCCAGTCGATTCTCGTCCCCATCTCTCAGGAGGTGAGAGACGATCTCGCCTTGTGGATGGATAACAGGAACCTCTGCATAGGGACACCTGTCCTCTCGCCCTCCAGACATGCTTCTTTTTTCAGACGCATCGAGGGAGGGCTGGGGTGCACACCTAGGGGAGTTGCTGACTTCAGGTGTGTGGGGCCAGCACGACCAGTGCCTTCACATCAATGTCCTGGAGATGAAAGCAGCGTTCTTAGGTCTTCGGCGCTTCCAGGACTTAGATGGGACACTCGGTGGCATTGATGAGCGACAACACAACCGTAGTGGCATATGTCAACAAGCAAGGGGGTCTTGTCTCCCGCGTTCTCCACAAGTTGACACTGCAGGTGCATCAGTTGGCAGTAGCCCACTCTATGGAGTTGTCGGCCAGGTACATTCCAGGCAAGAGGAACATCATGGCAGACACGCTCAGCCGTCAGGATCAGGTAGTGGGGTCTGAGTGGTCCCTTCATCAGAGTGTAGCGGACAGGCTCTCCAACCTGTGGGGGCATCCAGTAGTGGACCTGTTCGCCACCCGGTACAACAGGTAGCTTCCAACCTCCTTCTCCATCATACCGGACCCGTGTGCAGCTGCAGAAGACTCCTTCCAACACTCGTGGGACAACCTCGAAGTGTATGCTTTTCCCCCATTCTGTCTCCTTCGCCCAGTTCTCAGTTGAGTTCTGGTGTCGATGAACCTTCGAATGATCCTGGTGGCCCCCAAGCGTCTGGAGGCCACTTGGTATCCAGACCTGCTGGCTCTGCTCTCCGAGGTTCCGAGAGAGCTTCCCCTCTGGCACAACCTTCTTTGTCAGCCCCATGTAGAGCGGTACCACCAGGCCGTGGCCTCCCTGTCTCTTCTCTCCTGGAGGTTATCCACCATCTCTTGCGAGCGAGAGGCTTTTCTCGCCGAGCAGCGACAGAGATGGCAGGATACCTCAGGAGGTCCTCAGCAGTGGTTTACCAGGGTAAGTAGGCCGTCTTCTGTGGTTGGTGTTGTAGGCGGGGTTACTCTCCGGTAGGAGCCACTCTTCAGCAGGTAGCGGATTTCCTCGTCTATCTTCGTCGGGAGAAGCTCCTATCGGTTTCAGTGATAAAAGGATACAGGGCGGCTTTAGCCCTGGTCCTGGAGTTGAAAGGCATCGATATTTCGTCCTCCTTGGAAATATCTTTGCTGATGAGGAGCTTCAAACGGTCTTGCCCACCCAGGAAACTCAGGCCCCCTGAGTGGGATGTATCTCTCGTTTTGTGGAGCCTGACTCGTGCCCCATACAAGCCACTGCGAGAGGCCACAGACAAGGATCTGACTCTCAAGACCGTCTTCCTGCTAGCCCTGGCATCGGCAAAGAGGATTAGCGAGTTACAGGGACTTTCCTTTGCAGTTAAACACTCAAGGGGGTGGGCATCAGTGACACTTGAATTTGTCCCAGATGCTCGGTTTGAGTCTTTCACGATCCCATCCCTGAGTGACTTCGTAGATAATGACCCTGTCGAGTTGCTACTCTGTCCTGTACAGTCACTACGGTCCTATCTGAAGAGAATGCGGCGCCTCAGGCCTGAGTGTTGGCAACTCTTCGTTAGCACCGGAACCCTTAAGAAGGAGGTGTCCAAGAACACGATCTCTTTCTGGCTTCATGAGGTTATCGAGAAAGTGTATGCAGCGGCTGGGAAGGACGACACCAGCGCTCTGCGCCCCCGCGCTCACGAAATCAGAGGGATTGCGCCTTCTTTGGCATTCAAGAAGAACCTGTCAGTTCAGCAGGTACTTAAGGCGGGGATGTGGTCATGCCAGACCACATTCACCTCTTTTTACCTACGGAACGTTACCCATCAGTCCTTGGATACCTTCTCCTTAGGGCCAGTGGTGGCTGCTCAACAAGTTGCGTAACTTACCCAGCTGTACATGCATGATTGGGCGTGAAAGGTGAGTGACTGGCTCTCTCTTCCCTCCTATCATCCAACTTTTTACCCTCGGGCAGAGAGTTTAGGCTGTACAAGCTGAACCAGACATCAGACGCAGGTAAGTTTCAGTCCTTGAGTATCCTAATCTTTGTTGCCTTTCAGGTACACATTAGATGTAATGTCCCCTCTTTCCCCTGCAAGGCGGGGAAGGGGTTGCGGGCTAACTACTAAACCCATTCTTCATTTTAGTCCTTAGTCCCCGACATTTCCCAATCACCTCTCATGTGGCTGGTAAAGGTTCTCTCTAGCTTTCACCACGCTGTGTGTTCGCTTACCTACTGTAACCTCGTCACAGCAAGGGCGGTCTAGTAGACTGGTCCATGACACATAACGGTGATCACGGTCCGGTGGCCATGTCCTCCTGGCTCTTACACCAGGAGAACACAAGGTGCAGTTGAACTCCCAGTCATTCAGAAACCTCCACTCAGATTCCTCCCACCGAATCTTGAGTCCCCATATAAGTAAAGGACTAAGGGTTTGTATTTGTGTAGGAACAAATTGCATTTTTTGAAAGTAAAATGCATTTTTCCTAACATACAAACCCGAGGTCCTTTACTCAGGTTACCCACCTCAGCCTCCCCACAATCTGCCCTAGACCAGAAAGTAAAGTGAATGCGCGAAGCCGGGCGGTTGGTACCTTGGGTTTCCCACTGTTACCAACCAACTTCCCAGCTGGTAGTAATACCAACACATACCTTGTAAGTCTTTAGCAGCCAGTTCAGCTTTGCCGAAAGTATTCCCCCATATAAGTAAAGTATCTCGGGTTTGTATGTTAGGAAAAATGCATTTTACTTTTAAAAAATGCGATTTTATCCATAAGTATAGTAATGAGAAAATAGTTGTTTTTTCTTAAATTCTCATCATTATCATCATAAACTTCATTATCATTATAAACTTCTTTACATCACCTTTTCCCTTTAAGGAATTAGGTGTAGGTGAGCTGTCTCCATTCCTCTTTCCTGTACTCTTTGCCTTAAGTCCCACCAAAACTAGTTCTCATCTATCCCCTTTCTTCATTATACCCTGGGCCTCCTTACAAGTTTGTCTTCATACTTCTTTATCCACAGCCTTTCAGACCAACTGTTTCTCATCCCTTTTCATCACATTTACAAACCATCTCAGTCCTTGACACCTGTCTTTTTTTCAAGCCTCTTGAAAATGACATCTCTCCATGAATTTTTCATGTTATACTGGTACAATCATCTTAAATTTTCTTAGATACTGATGATTGAAATTTTTTCATGTACTAGAACGTGTTGATGAACTGTCAACCCTAGTTGCTGAAGAGAAGTCTGAATATAATAAACAAAAACGAGAAATTCAAGAATTAGAGTCTGGATGTTTAGACCACCAGTTGGATGTATTATGGGAGCAACTTCTGAAGTAAGTCATACATTATTAACTTGTTTGATTTTATACAAATATTTGATACTTTTTAATCGTTACATGGATGGTGAATGTGATTAGCTTTGTTCGCACTCCAGCATGAAAAGGCATCTAATATTTTGTGTATAGACACTTCATTGTTTTCTTGAGTGTATTTCCAAATTGGGAAAGGATGCCTAGTGAGCTTTTAGTGTCCTGTAATCACGTAATGCTATTGCTGTTACAGCATACAAGTTCAGGAAAATAAATAAGTAATTTATTTATGAATATTTATAATTATAAGCTTCCATGTCTGAATTTTGTGTAAAATAGACTTCAATTTCTTGTATTAAATTTTATCAAAATGTTTATGGATGGCTAAGTTTAGTACGTGGGACTTTTACTTCAGAGAACGAGCTGAGGAAGAGGAGGAAGAGCGTCGTTACCAGCAGTGGCTTAAAGAACGAGAGGAGAAAATAACAGCCATTCAACAAGCCTTGAAACATCAGGGACCGAAAGGTATTTCGCTATATAACTGGCATATTTTCAAAGTATTCCTGTTTCATTGCTGTGAAAAACATGGCAGCAGCTTCCACATCAGCAGGTTCAGTCTCTCCATTAACTTTTATATATTCAGATTATATCAATTTGTGACGCAGTGCAACAATTTTTTGCAATTCCTTATAAAAGCTTAAGGCCTTTTGCCATAAAACATTACTGTGAAAGGCATCCTTTCCAGTTCATACCGTCCACTCAGATACTTGACGTATTTTCCACTTACATTAAATCCTTACATTTTTCTTTATGGATTTAAAAAACTGTTAAACTGTAGTTTCTAAAATAGTGGACATGAGGGAGAATGATCATTAAGGCAGTGATACAGAATAAATTAAATTTCTCGTGTTGAAGTTTGTTTTTATTTTTACAGTGCATATCCCACCGAATAAAAATAAAAAGAACAAACCACCGTGGCCCGCCACTTCGAGTGGAGTGAGAAGAAATAGTGGGATGTCAGAAACTTCCTCGGAGCTTGACAGTGCAGTGGATAGTCCTGATGTTCATGAATCCACTGAAAACTCTGTGAGTATTGAGAATGCAAACTAATTTTTATCTGAATCAATATATACATCATGATTAGATTTTTATTGTCATGGTATCCTATAGTTAATGAAAGCTACACATTCTCATGTCTGTTTGAAATAGCTTTTAAAAATGGGGCGTTTGAAAGACATCTCATTTCATTTGCTTTGAAATTTATGAAAATCTCTTAATGTCAGGGCCAAGAAGGCGGAACTCAGGAACCTGAACCAAAACCAACACCAACATCTCCATTATTATCATCCCTGTTGAGTAAATCACCTATATTGCCTGGGTCTTCCAACTCGCCTTTATCTCAAGTAAGTTACTGCATAGTTGAAAATGAAATTGAAAAGGGACCTCCTTAAGATTGATATATTCAAGGAAATTATGTATTTGATATTCATTTAATGGGGAGACTAATACTTGAACATTAGGTGACCTATTAATTTGTTTTGCAAGAGGAAGTACAGAAATGTTGCTGTAACAATAATGCAGAGGAGGTACTTTAGTTGTATGTTCTATAACCTTTGCTGGCTCAAAAGACCTTTTCATACATAAGTGGTGAAAAATGGAGCAGGAGAAAGTTAAAGTTGGACCGTTAATTGGAAAGAGACCATATAGACCAGACGAAAAGAAACCATTGCAAAAGGGTGGACTAGATGTCATAATAGTTCTGATATAATCTGCCTACCCTACATTGTACATGCTTGACGGTACCCCTATGTAGATTTTATTAACCCCTAGTGGACGGGAATCCTCACGAGTAATCGTATTTTGTGCCAAGCTGTTTGAATGATTTAGCGGGAAAGATGTTCATGGCACTTCAGTGGTCCATAAATGACTTATGGCAACTATAAGCTCAGCTCAGGAGAGACACTGACCAGTATGCCTTGAGATTTCAGAGGGGAATGTACTGCCTCTCTGCACCTCCAGGACATCTTTTCATTTATTTGCTCATAAATATACCCAGGGATTGCTGTTGGTTTTAGCTCTTATCTTTTATCACAGTATGTCAGCTATAATTGTAATTTTGCAAAGAAATATCAGAAAAAACATGTATACCTCACAGAAATTACTGCATCTCCCCATCTAATCTCGTAAATATTTTACAACAAATATACTCAAAATTTGTTATTGGTTTTAGTTCTTATCTGTTATGATATTTTGTGAGCTGTAATTATAATTTTACAAAATAAAATAAAATTATTAGAAAAACATGCATAACTTAGTAAAATTAACATTTTTACCAGTGTGTAAAAGAGGCCCTACACAGGATTGTAAATAGTAACTTTCAACTTCACGTGGAAGGTAGAGAAAAATTTTTATAATTTTTTTTCTTACACCATATGCATTTGCATTTCTTCCTCTTTCCATTGATATACTTTTTTCTTAAATTGGCCAACCTTAAAGTTTGCCCGGTCTGGGATGTGTTTAACCCTTAATGGATGGATCCCCTCAATAGAGGCTCTAAAACAGGTTTTGGGTGGTGGACGGATCCCCTCTGAGGAGGATTGATATTACGTGTCATACAATTTGTCTGTATCAAGTGGGAAAGAGTTTCCAATACTTCATTGGCCCATAAATGAATTGTGGCAACTAGAGAATTCTGCTCAGTTCAGTTGTGGGCGTCTTGGGAACTTCAGAATTGTTCTTGACTTGGAGGGGGAATGTCTTGCTTTGACTTGGAGGGGGAATGTCTTGCTCCTCTCTCTGCCATGATGTCTTTTTATTTATTTGCTTATAAATATACCCAGGGATTACTATTGGTTTTAGTTCTTATCTTTTATGACATGATGTCAGTTATAGTTGTAATTTTGCAAAGAAATATTAGAAAAAACATGTATAAATCCAAAAAATGTTAGTGTGTTTCCTGATTTCAGTAAATTTAACCCTTAAACGCCGAGCCTCTATTTACAAAAACGTCTCCCGTATGCCGGCAGCGTTCGGTGAGTTAGCGCCGAAGCGGAAAAAAAGTTTTTTTCAAAAAATCACGGCACGCTTAGTTTTTAAGATTAAGAGTTCATTTTTGGCTCATTTTTTTTTCATTGCCTGAAGTTTAGTATGCAACCATCAGAAATGGAAAAAAAATCATTATCATATATAAATATTGAAATATATGACAGCACAAAAAAAATTTTTCATAAATAATTTTATGCAAATCGCGCTGTGAGCAAAACGGTTAAAGCTAACAGGTTATTTTGTTTTTCTTTGTATTGTACACTAAATTGCGATGATTTTGGTATATAACAAATTGTAAAACGATGAAAGCAACACAGAGAAAATATTATCACAAAATGATGCATGAATTCGTAACGCGCGGACGTAAAAAAAATGTTTTTTTCAAAAATTCACCATAAATCGAAATATTGTGCTAGAGACTTCCCGTTTGTTGAAAAATGAAGCTAATTGATTGAATATTACTAGACTGTAAGTGTTTTAGCTTACAATTGTAGTTTTCGACCATTTCTGTCGAGTTAAAGTTGACCGAAAGTCGAATTTTTTCTATTTATTGTGATTTATATGAAAATATTTCAAAACTGATAAAAGCTACAACCATGAGTTATTTTCTGTTGTATTGTACATGAAATTGCGCTCACTTTCATATATAAAACTTTATGTAACGACTAATATAAAACTGTGCAAATATTACGACAACGTGACGAAAGAATTTCTGAGATGTTCGGCCGAGTTACCGAGCAGAGGTAAGGAAAATGTTTTTTTCAAAAATTCACCATAAATCGAAATATTGTGCTAGAGACTTCCAATTTATTGCAAAATGAAGGTAAACGATTGAATATTACTAGAATGTAAGAGTTTTAGCTTACAATTGCATTTTTTTACCATTTCAGTCGAGTTAAAGTTGACCGAAGGTTGAAATTTTGGCAGTTATCGTGATTTATGTGAAAATATTTCAAAACTGATAAAAGCTACAACCATGAGCTATTTTCTGTTGTATTCTACATGAAATTGTGCACATTTTCATATATAAAAGTTTATGTAACGACTAATGTAAAACGATGCAAACATTACGACAACGTGATGAAAGAATTTCTGAGATGTTCAGCCGAGTTACCGTGTGCAGACGTAATAAAAAAGTTTTTTTTTTTTCAGAAATTCACCATAAATCGAAATATTGTGCTAGAGACTTCCAGTTTGTTGCAAAATGAAGGTACATGATTGAATATTACTAGAATGTAAGAGTTTTAGCTTATAATTGCGTTTTTTTACCATTTCGGTCGAGTTAAAGTTGACCGAAGGTTGAAATTTTGGCAGTTATCGTGATTTATATGAAAATATTTCAAAACTGATAAAAGCTACAACTATGAGTTATTTTCTGTTGTATTCTACATGAAATTGCGCACATTTCCATATATAAAACTTTATGTAATGGCTAATATAGAACAGTGCAAAAATTACGACAAAATGACGAAAGAATTTCTGAAATTTTCGGCCGAGTTACCGCCCGGGCGTAAGAAAAAAGTTTTTTTCAAAAATTCACCATAAATCAAAATATTGTGCTAGAGACTTCCAATTTATTGCAAAATGAAGGTACATGATTGAATATTACTAGAATGTAAGAGTTTTAGCTTACAATTGCGTTTTTCGACCATTTCGGTCGAGTCAAAGTTGACCGAAGGTTGAAATTTTTTGTAGTCGACGTACGGTACGTCCACTTGGCACCCAGCAGACAATTTTAGTCGACGTTTGATATGTCCAGTAGGCGTTTAAGGGTTACAACAGATATGCTCAGAATTTGTTACTGATTTTAGTTCTGATCTGTTATGATATTGTGTGAGTTGTAATTATAATTTTACAAAATAAAATAAAATAAATTATTAGAAAAAACATGTATAACTTGGTAAAATTTACAAGTGTTTTGTAAAAGAGGCCCCACACAGGGTTGTAAATAGTCACTTTTACTTTGGAAGGTAGGGAAAATTTTTTAGAATTTCTTTTTCTTACATCATATGCATTTGCATATCCTTTTCTTTCCATTGGTGTGCTTTTTCTTAAATTGGCCAACCTTAAAGTTTTCCTGCCCTGGGGGTGTGCATTATATATAATTAGCCCGTCCTTTAAGGGTTAAAGTCATTATCAGGCAAATTATTATAAAATTAAAAGCATAGGAATCTGTTGCTGAGGTAAGGGATGTATTGGTGTACAGTGTATTGTCACAGAGGGTAGGATTTTGTGTTTATGTAGTCTTATTTCCCCCCTCCCCACTTTTTTTTTAATGCATCAGTATCATGTTTTTTTGCATTTCTAGGCACGAGGACTAAGACCTGGCTATTCTCATGTATCACAGGCTTTACACAATCTTGTGACATCTGCAATATCAGGGACTGATTCAGTTACCAAGTCGTCAACCCCCTCGGCATCAGGTATGTAGAATTTGTTTTGTATGTAAATGTGTTGGAGGACAGTGGTGTTACAGTAGGATTCTGATTTCTATTTTTCTTTTTTATTTTGATCCGGATACAAGAAGTAGTCTTCCTCTCTATCTCTCTCATTCACCATCTATCTGATGTTCCTCTCACATACTAGACATACAGGCAGTAGACATACTGGCAGTCTTGGTTAATTTGTTATTACAAACTCTTAAATGATTGTTAAACAATGTCCAATAAGTTGTTAAACAATGGTCAAATAAGTAATGAACATGCACCTTAATATTACATGCACTAAAGCAAAAGCTCTCAACTCAAATTTATTGTTGTTGTCATCAACAGATGTAGGTTCATGTGTATATGACACATGGAATGAGGGCCATGGGAACAGGGGTTTTTTTTTTTTTCTCATAAATAGGTTCCTATGTTTGTTAGGAGGAATGTAATTTTAACACTTTTTTGTAGGGTCATCGACATTATCCCGACTTCTAGACCTTCCACCAAGTGCTCCAGGAGGGCCTTTGCCAAGGCTAAGTGATTTACCTACGTCATCGTATGACGTGAAAGATTCTGTAAGTGGAATGTGAGGTTGTTCATATTTAATAAAAATATTTCATACTAATGATATTAATCTTGTTTTGTTGCATCAGAGTTTAGCAAAACTTTGTAATTTGTTTCTTTTGTTTGGTGTTAATACACAAAGCAGTGGAATACATATCACATTGTAAAAATAAATTCATCTGAAGTTGCAGTTTAAGCAACTTAATATTTCACACTGGAAAATAACAATAAAATTTTTTTCAGGAAAAATTGGCATCTCCCATCAAAGAAGATAAAGATACTAAAAGCTGTAGTCAGGATGGTAAAAGTAGTGGCTGTGGGTCCTCTGGAGGAAATAGTACAGAAATCAAAGAGGGTTAGTGTCTGATAAGTTCATTTTATTTTTCGTGTCTCCTGTGTTTCAGTAGCACTTGTTCAGTGTGATGATATATGTTTTACATTTTTTTGTGATGTCCTATGTAACAATTATTACTCAAGGTTATTGTTAATCTTGCTTGGAATCAAATCTGCCATTTTTTGTCAAAGTTATCCCCCTCCTGATTTTGTAGAGAAATCATCTTGTAGACCATCCATGGAAGTGGTTGAGAAGGAGGATGAGAGTGAAGTTGGTGAGAAAGGAGGAGTAGGAGGAGGTGGAGGAGAAGAGAGAAAGGGGAATTGTGAAGTGAAAGAAGAGTCAAAGGAAGGTAGGGATAATATTCCAGAAGTGGTATACGCAGGGTTCTTCTGATCTTAACTTACGAAGGGCTGCCAGAATTCATTGATGATAAGGTTCACATTGCATTATGGTATAGTTAGTTTTAAAAGGTATTTTAACAAGATAACTGGGCTAAAAATCTTGAATCTTGATGGGGCTAGCATTATATTCAGGGAGGTCTTTCAGTTCACATATTTTTATGCCTTTGCAATATAGATATAGCTGTGGAATTATTGTTAATATATTATTAAGCAGTTTTAAAAGGTATGAAATACCATTTCCCTTTATCCTTAAGGGAATAAGCTTTCAGCCAACAAATATAAAGTCTTGAAAAAAAATCTTATGTAAAGAAACTTGTCAGTCTTAAAAATTTTTAATTTATCCACTCATTGAAATGATTTACGAATTGCAGTTTATTAAACAAAATTTAGTGTTTATAAAGAACAAACCGTTTGGGTTAACACTCCAAGTTACAACAGTTAACCCCTATGGTCTGGTTCAGCTATGTAATGAATGATAGTAACACTGAATTTAATCCATTAAGAATTGTCATTTATGATTTTGGCTACCCTTTCTATGGTTGTTTTTAGCCTGAAGCCTAGTTGTGGTATACGTGATTTGGACTCGTAGATGAAATAACAAAGTTGTAGCAGATGGTTCTTTTATTATTTCAGCTAATTTGGTCTCTTAGTAGCCTTGAATTGCTTTTCCAAAATCTTTTGTAGAGGTCTTATATAACCTCTGCCAAGTCTTCATTGTTTTATTTTCACTTTGAGGATAATAGTCAGTGTTTTTCCCATGCAGTTAAGCATTTTTATTATTTGGAAATGGCATTACTCTTTTTGATGACTGGTTTTATTATTTATTGTTTAAATTTTTGCTCTTGGAGCAAGTTTTTACTGTTGAATTTTATATTTTAAATCTTCAGAATAAACTAAATTGCATGTTTTTTATTACAATATTTACATGAATATGTTGAGTATCTAATTGTTTTTGGTTAGCTTTGGTGGTTTGTATGTAGTGTTGCATGATTTTAACTTAATGTAGTGGGAAGTTTTTAATAACTGAATGAATACTTTTGCATTGGTCAGTAAGAAATTGACTAGTTGCTGATAACAAAAAAATTTTTCTAATTTTAGTAGATGGTGTTGGGATTTTGTGGTTCATTGATGTTCAAATGAATACCTAAGTTCAATTTCTGTGCTCATTGCTTGCTGTGAGTTGCTATGTTCTCAAAGCATAACTTTTCATGTGATTGAAAAATTGACAAGTGTGATCAGAACAGAACTATATTAACTGTTACCTAAGTCAGCATAATGTTCTCAAGTTGTAATTTACTAATGTATATTAAGAGCAAAGAGTGAAGTACTAGTGACTTGTTTTGCATAGCATTTTTGGTAGGAATTTGTTGGTAAGGTTAAAGGATTTTCCATGATATATCCTCATTTGCCATGAAGTTGGCTTGAAGTTTTTTGACATAAGTAAAATTTCTTGAAACAACAATTCAGGTACATTAGAATGTATGTTTCCTTATAACAGTCTTTATTAGGAGGATATATATCACTTGAACAGATTTTATGCCCGTGTTGGAGTAAAATAGTACACCTTCTACTGTACATGGCAGTATACAGTACATACAATACACTGTTGTTTTCTATTAAAGGAATAGTGTATGTTGAAGGATGGTGTAAGGATATTGAAATTCAGTTTTAAAAATACATCATTACTAACTCTCAGGTGTAGATGGTAGAGAATTGGAAAAATCCCATTCTACTGACTCTTGAAGGGTATGGCATCTGTTATTCATAAGCAAACTGTCTGCATAAATGTTAGTTTTTCATTTACAAATATCTGCTACTTTCAAAGCAGGTGCCAGGGTCCACAAGTTTTTGAAGAATTGTACTGCCTAGTACCAGAAGTCTATTTTTTTTTTTTTCTATTTTAAATCAATGGGATGATGTCCTTATCAGCATTAATCATGCTGATATCATACTGATGCTCATAAGTGGAAGAGAGGATTCAAAATCAGTAAATTAGTGTGCACCATCATTTTAGTGTTTCTTAGCTGTATTGCTATTTTGAAATGGACATTGGTAGGACAGGGTTTAAGGTTTAAAGGTAACAGCTGAAAGGTATAGAGCATTGTGAGCTTTGGAAGTAATTATTTATGCTGCTTTTATTTGCTCCTGGACAAACCTGATGGTGGTTATCATGGGCTTGACCTAAGTATTATGCAACAAGTATTCTTTGCCTTCTATGTGAAGTCAGACATACTGATCATAACTCATAAACTATTTACTTACTTTGGATGTTGTTGATTTCTAGGTCTTGTTCATTCTTTTATCTTTTTTCCTAGTGAATCAAGCAATTATATTTACTAGTTGGTTCCCATCTATAATTTTGGGTAAAACTTAGGTGACTTGAATGCTGTTAATTGTTTCTTGGTTGTGATTAATATTTATTTTATTTATTTCCATAATTGATAAAGTAGTTCTCTGCTTGTTGTATTGAGGTGGTGTAATCTAGATATTGTCTCGTGTCCAAATGACGTCATTTGAAGGGCACATTGTCAGCAAGTAAGCACTAAGATCAAGGACCAATTTTGCTTCCATCAAAGGCTCAAAAGTGGATCAAAGCAAGGTGTGGTATCTTGTGTTTTCTTGTATCCTGTGGTTTTTCCCCCTAAACCTTTAGAATCTTATAAATATGACTTTTCAGAGAGGAGTCTACATCAACTTCCATCTACAGTGTCCCATGAAAGGCACACTGGAATTAGTAACCCCACCCTTTACACGAGTGGTGATATTCCCATTTTAGTATACAGTGAATATTTCCAAAATTAGAAATACATTATCCACATCATTTTAAGCAAAGGAAAAGACATAATTGTGAAGAACTCAGACTTGAACATAGGAAGGAATTCCAAGTGTTCAAGGGCCACCTATCTATGTGGTCCTACATTAGGGGGAGATCAGAGAGGTAAAATTATTGATGAATATTAGGCTAGAGTGGTGGTATGATTACTTGATGTAGACTGTGATTCTTGGGAAACTAAATTTGTTGATTTATGAGAAATTGGGTCTTTGAACTCCCAGAAGATTGACAGAAGTATGGAAAACTGTTGCTGGGTTTAAGAAGAAGTGATTTTGAGGCTGTTAGTATTTGTTCTCTTCTTGATTATATGTGGTTTTTGAGGTTGTTTAACCAGACAGTTCACACAATTTTGTTTTATGAATTTTGATGGCATTTAGTTTGCTTCTGACTATTTTGTCCGTCAACTGTGTTCATTGAAAGCTTTAATTTTAACAGCTAAACTGTGAATGGCAATTTTTCTTCTAAATTTTTTATCATTTTACTTATGCTTGTAACCATTGTTTATGGATAGATGTGAATGGTTTTAAATTTTTGCATAATTGTTTTTTTTTTTAGAAAATTTTTGTCTCATGCTCTTGTTATATTTTTTATTTTTTTTTATACCTGAGTGCTAAGAAATTTTGTCCAGATTTTTAGTTTTTTATATTCTGATCACCTCACAAAATATATCTTTGTATTTTAATTTTTTTTTTGAGATGTGTAGAATGTGAATGTTTTATCAGAATTGCATGGTAGTTACTGAAACCATGAAAAAATAATTTTGATTTACATGTAAATGTAACAAAAGATTTTACTTTTTTTTGCAGAGGAAGATGAAATTTTAAATGAAGAAAAGCCTTCAAAAAATGGGTCAGAGTCTTTAGGGACAGACTGTAAAGAAGAGAAATTTCATCAGTCGTCGTTTGATGATGGGACCAACACAGAAATAACTAAGAAAGATTGTGAGGTATGTGGAAGTATGATGGTAATCTTAAACATTTTGATGGGAGAAATAACAGTCTTTTGCTTTCGTGTATTGCAAACCTAGATTTAATATTATTAAAAATCCTGTCTGCCTAGTTGTTTGTTTATAAAAGAAGGAAATAGCTGACATTCACATCTCAGTTTCATGTAGAAGTCCTGTAAATTACAGCAGTGCCAGTATTTTGTAACATTTTGTTATGTATATGGGTAGTTTACAACGAGTTTTTGTTGAAATTTTATGTACTTGGATACTTGTAGGTGTCTACACTGGTTTTCACTAGGTGATTAGAACATAGTGGTTGCGATATAATGTAGGTCTTTCATCATCTTTATCGTATCTCACTAGTAAGTTAGCTTGTAACAATCTACTTTGTGTTAGCTAAGCCTAGCTTGGTACAAAAGTACAACCTTATCTTTAATGCCATCCTTTCTTTTCATTAAATTAAAATCAACAATGAATGTGTGTAGTTATCATGGAATTTGGAGGAGCAACTTAATTCTTTCATCAGATAGAAATTATATACCCCAGTTAAGCATCCTTTCTGTGTTTCAGCATCTCAGAAACTAAGCTAAGTATTCACATATACATAAAGTGCCAAATGGAAAAAAATTACGCGGTAAATTCATTTCACCATATTTCACTCAGTTGAGGGCCACTTTTCTTGCTTCTAGTTAGGGTAAATGAATCTCTAGGTACTTTATTAATATGGAACAAGGTTATTTTTCGTTATACGAAGCGTTTGCAAGTCGAAATATAACTTGAATAGGTCTCATTGTGAAATTAATTTAGCTATTTTTTTTCGTCAATAGATGACGTTGGCTATTGGGGGATGTTTTTGTGTAAAAAATCAAGATTCCGTTCACTATTTTGACTTGATTTCATCATAATATGAGCTTTACGTATTTATCTTTGATTGGCGTGAAAACAGCAGTAATATGTTTTCTCTCATGCCCAGTATTCTTGATTAAAATACTTTTCTCTCCAGTTTTATTTACGGTCGGATTCCATCCATGTTTCTGATGCACAATAATTTATAGTCATTAGCAGCTTGAACATTGTTTTCTCATGTTCAGCTACAACTTGCAGCTTAAATTATTAGTATGTATCCTTGCCGACCTTTTCTCCATAGCGAATAAGGGTATAATGTAAAAATATATCAGTCCTATTCTACTTAATGTCATTTGTAACATAACTACGGTAATTGTTTACAACTGTACCATTGTTGAAATACAAGTAAAACAGCTGTTGCTATCCGATTCGTTTGCTATTAACAAAACAGCAGTTCTCGTTCGGTTGTTTATGGCTGTACACATTTACACAAGAGTATAACATTACTAACAATACTTTTATCATTCTCTTTTACTTTTTTAACTGGAAGATGGGTCTGTTGAAATTTGGTCTCTCTCTCTACCTGATTATATGCTGCTGCGTGCGCCCACGCGAAATTTAAAAATATTTTCTAAATATGGTCGTATCAGTATTAATTACTAACCCCATTGCATAATCAAATTATTGTAACTCAAGCACTACCAGTATACTTTTCTACTTGCGCGGCAGTTAAAAATTTGAAGTACACGGTGGCGATTCATTTGTTTTTTTGTGTAGGTAACTACCCCGCCTTCTTATCAGGGAACAATAGGTACAACAAAACAGAAAGAGTCACTTCTTTTCTGCCAGCGTTCAATGCAACATTGAATGTTTTGGTGGTTGAATTGAGGTTTTTTCATTGCTTTTCCCAAGGATTTGGTGAAGTACTGATTGTTTTGGTAGCTTTTCAGCTCAGCTTAGTTTGCGTTAGTGCAATTTCTCTTTCACGATGTCTGATTCTAGTTCATTAAGTATCAGATTTTGTAGGGAGGGTTGCAAGACCCGGATGAGGAAAGTGACGTATGATAGTCATATGACCTGTGCAAAATGTAGAGGACAAGAGTGTTTGAAAGATATTGCAGAGCCGAAGGTAGGGCTCAGAGCGTAGAACCAGTCACCAATATTCAAGTCATGGACCATAATATTCCTTCTTCTGCTTGTGTTTTATCCCCCATCCTTAGTCCTCCAAATGTTTTTCCATCAGCTCCTGTTCCTGGCTCCCATGCTTCCGAACCCGATGCCGTAGCCAGCCTGGAGAGTAAGTTTGACTGCAAATTTGATCTTGTGGTCAATACTGTGTCTGAGTTAGGAGAATCGCTTAAGGTCCTCGTGGACGAAGTGCAGAGTATTAAGCAAGTGCCAGTGCAAATGCCAGTGTGAGTCCCAGTGGAGGAGGTGGCTGTCCAACCTGCTGATGCTCCCAGACGAAGGTCACTGTCACATTCCCCTGAACCTGGGAATAGACATACCAGAGGTCCAAAGGAGGTCAGCGGGGTTTGCCCACAGGCAGTCGCCACCTCATCCGATTCAGTGGTTCGTGGTTCTGATAGCCGTTTGAAAGGTGTCACTGTGAGTATTCACCAGTTATCTTCCGACTCTGACCTCTCCAGTCCAGATAAGAGACGCTTTTGGCGTTTTCCGGGAGAATCTCATCCCTTGAAGATACACCATGGTAGAGAGGCCTCTCCCATTTCTGTGAAGCATGCTAGAGACCCTCCTGTTAGCCTGCAACCAGGTTGCAGTACGTGACGCATCCCAGTTAGTCATTCGCCCAAGCTTTCCTGTGGAGAACACCAGTCTTCGGCGCCTAAGTGCTCTTCTAGGAAACGTTCTTCAGGGTGTCCTCATGAGTGACCAGATTTTTCACCAGAGCACCATCCAGCCTCCGAGTGCCCATCTCATTCTCCTGAGCACCCGCTTCAGACCAGCTCGGCGCCAACCGAGCGCCTGCTTTCTTCTTCTTCGCCTGCTCTTGTGCCAGAAGATCCCTCTTTTGCTCGTATTAAAAAGCAGTTAGAGGATGTACTGAGCTTGTTGCATAAGGCTCCCCCTGCACATAAGCCTTCTTGGGATGTTTCGTTGTCTCCTGTCTCTTCAGCAGAGGAAGAAGTCGTACAAGAGCCCACTCCTACAGTGTATGCTTCTCTGATGAAGTATTTTTGGCAACCTTCCCCTCGCACTCCCAGTCAGCAGCTCCAGTTTCGCCCGCTTCCACTTTTTTGATGAGGAATCAAACAGATTCAAGTACCTGTCTACATAAGAAGGCACTCAAGGAGGTAGAGGACTGGTTGACCTTAAAGTGGGAGCAAGGGAAGGCCACTTTTGCCTTTCCTCTGGCAAGACTGATGGCCAGGAGATATCTCCTACACGACAGGAGAAGCTTCATCCTTGGGAGGTGCTGCCTCCTCCCAAGGTGACTTTTCAGGTCTAACAGACTCAGCTCAATGTTCGGCATTCTCATTGGCAAAGGTTTTCTTTGCTCAGACTCAGCTCAACGTTCGGGATTCTCATTGGCAAAGGTTTTCTTTGCTTCCTAGGAGTTTGACCATCTTGTGAAACAATTGTTCAAAGTCCTGGAAGTGTTCAGCTTTCTGGACTGGATGATCAGAGCGCTTGCTAAGAAAATTGAGAAACACAATGTCTTAGTGACTGACTTTTCAGCGGATTGGTTGGGTGTATTATCCTGCGCGGAGTTTTAAAGAAGAGGGAGTTGTAGTGCTCCTTCACCACGAAAGGGGTGACTTCTGTCCAGAAGTATGCACTTCTGTACTCTCCTTTGGACAGGCAGTATTTGTGTCCGCAATCAGCAGTTAAGAAGATAGCCACTGATTTGCAGAAAAAATCAATGCAAGAGCTTCTAGCCCAGTCATCAAAGTGCCCCAAGGAGCTTTCTTCTTTCTCGGCGAAATCTGTCTCTCTGCAGCAACAGCCCTTGTGGGGGGGACAGACAGAGTTCCAAGGTGCGTTTCTCCGCAAGAGGACCTTAGCCAAACCCTTTACCAGAAAGTGACTCCCCTATCCTTCGTGTGCCTGTAGGGGCCAGACTCTCCCTCTTATGGAAGAGGTGGAGCACCAGAGGCATGGAGCCTTGGACGGTCAAGGTTCTCAAAAAGGGTTGCTCTATCCCATTCATAGAGTACCCTCCTCTCGTAACTTCGCTGATCACATTGACGGCTTACTCAGAGGGCTCCGAGAGCTTCGTAGCTCTCAGGGAAGAAGTGTCATCCCTCCTAAGAAAAAGGGCCATAGAGGTAGTGGAGGACTTGGCTTCATGAGGATTTTACAACTGTGTATGTAGTCCCCAAGTCATGGGGGGGGGGCACTTGTCCTTGATGTAAGTGCTTTGAACTTCTACATACAGAAAACAAAGTTCAAAATGAAGACAAATCAGTAAATACCTGAGATTTGTCTTTGGGGGCAGAGTCTTCCAGTTTTGAGCTCTGTGTTTCAGTCTCTCCACTGCCCCCCAGGTATTCATGTGAGTCCTATCTTCCCTCGTGAGATGGCTACATCTGCTAGGTATCAACATATGCTTGTACCTAGACAACTGGCTCCTCCACTCCCCGTCACAGGAGCAATGCATAAAAGATCTGCAGACAACTCTTCTCCCTGCCAAGGAACTCGGACTTCTGATAAATCGAGAGAAGTCTCAACTAGCCCCAACTCAGAAAATTCTCTATATGGGAAGAGGATCAACTCTGAGTTTTCAGGTTTTTCCCTCCCCTAAGCAGATAGTGTGTCCTGCCTTCAGTTGGTTCAGGACCTCCTTTTGCTCTCAGTTTGCTCAGCGAATCAGTAGATGAGTCTGCTGGGAACCCTCTCATCCATTGAACAGTTTGTGAAGCTAGGAAGACTTAATATGAGGCCCCTTAAGTTCTTCCTAAGAGCAAACTGGAACAGAAGGAAACAGCCAGACACAGTAACGTTCCCTGTTATGAAAGAAATAAAGGAGGATCTCCAGTGGTGGATGTCCAGAGACAGACTAAAATTTTAGAGTCAAAGTCTCCACATCTGCCGAGCCCCAACCTCTCCTTTTATGGGGAGCTCCATTGGGCACTCTGGAAGCTTTCAGCACATGGTCTCCAGAGCAAAGGAAGTTACACATAAATGTCAAAGAGCTGTCATGCCATTCATTTCGGCCTGAAGTACATTGTCGAAGCAGTCACAGACAGAACCTTGGTGGTGCATTCCGACCAACACCACGGCTCTCTCCTACATCAGGAAACAGGGCGGAACTCACTCATTCTCCCTTTGCGAGGCAGCGAAGGAGCTGCTCATTTGGGCGTACCAGAATGAATGTGGGTCACCACCAGGTTCATTCAAGGGAATATCTTGGCAAACGAATTAAGTTGACGAGGACAAGTCCCCCTGACAGAATGGACCCTAATTTTGAGTGTCTGTGACAGCTTTTGGAAGTTGTGGGGCAGGGCGACAGTGGACCTGATCGCCACATCAAGAAATTACCGTCCTCCTCTATTTTGTTCACCAGTCCCAGATCTTCAGGCATGGGCTACGGATGCCATGCTGGTAAACTGGTCGAACTTGGACCTCTACGCCTTCCCCCCCTTCAACATAGTGAGGGGGGGGCGGTTCTCAACAGGTTCCAAGCTCACAGCAGTGTATCGATAACCCTGATAGCTCCATTTTGGCCACTCAAAAAATGGTTCCTGGACCTTCTAAAGCATCTTGTGGACTTTTCAAGGTTACTGCCTTGAAAGTCCACATTTTCTCAAACAGCCTCATCTTTGGAAATTCAATCAAGGACTATCCGCTGTAGCTCTGATAGGCTTCAGACTATCTGGAGACTTGTCAGAGCGAAGGGATTTTCAAAGCAAGCTGCGGAAGCTGTTACAAGATGTAGACTTCAGTCTACCAGGCCAATCTTCTGCAGGTGGTGCAGCAGCAATAACATCTCTTCTGCTAAACCGCTATAGCGCAAATAGTGGATGTCCTTCTTTTTCTAAGAACCTCCAAGGGGCTCTCTTCATCAGCCATTAGAGGCTACAGGTCAATGTTGGGATCGGTTTTTAAGCAAAGAGGAGTGGACGTCGCCTCTAATCAAGACCTGAGTGATCTGATTAAGTCTTTCGAGACTACTAAACAGGTGAGAGATGACTCCATATCATGGAACCTAGATGTGGTACTTAAATGGTTAACAGGTCCTGCCTTTGCACCTCTCATACCAGGTAAGGATACAACAAGCATTTTATCAATGCTAACAGAGTTTTATGTTGCAAATTCAGTTTCGTAACCGGCTGGTTTTGAAACAGAATATGTCCATTTATCCCACCAAATATGAATTTGGGATTTAGCTGTGTAATTACTTGCTAAGTTACACACATGAAAATGGTATTTTCATGATAAAATTCAGTTTCATATATACTTAGCAAGCAATTGCAGATCAGAGCCCTGCCTCATCCCCTCCGATGGACATTAACCCTTAAACGCCGAGCTTCTATTTACAAAAATGTAAAAAAGTTTTTTTCAAAAAATCACAGCACGCTTAGTTTTTACGATTAAGAGTTCATTTTTGGCTCCTTTTTTTTGTCATTGCCTGAAGTTTAGTATGCAACCATCAGAAATGAAAAAAAATATCATTATCATATATAAATATTGAAATATATGACAGCGAAAAAAAAAACTCATATAATTGTATACAAATCGAGCTGTAAGCACAACGGTTAAAGCTAATGAGTTAATTTTTTTTAGTTGTATTTTACACTAAATTGCAATGATTTTGGTATATAACAAATTGTAAAACGATCAAAGCAACACAGAGAAAATATTATCACAAAATGATGCATGAATTCGTAACGCGCGGACGTAAAAAAATGTTTTTTCAAAAATTCACCATAAATTGAAATATTGTGCTAGAGACTTCCCATCTGTTGAAAAATGAAGCTAATTGATTGAATATTACTAGACTGTAAGTGTTTTAGCTTACAATTGCAGTTTTCGACCATTTCGGTCAAGTTAAAGTTGACCGAAAGTCGAATTTTTTCTATTTATCGTGATTTATATGAAAATATTTCAAAACTGATAAAAGCTATAACCATGAGTTATTTTCTGTTGTATTGTACATGAAATTGCGCACATTTTCATATATAAAACTTTATGTAACGACTAATATAAAATGGTGCAAATATTACGACAACGAGACGAAAGAATTTCTGAGATGTTCGGCCGAGTTACCGCGCAGACGTAAGGAAAATGTTTTTTTCAAAAATTCACCATAAATCAAAATATTGTGCTAGACACTTCCAATTTATTGCAAAATGAAGGTAAACGATTGAATATTACTAGAATGTAAGAGTTTTAGCTTACAATTGGGTTTTTTGACCATTTCGTTCGAGTTAAAGTTGACCGAAGGTTGAAATATTGGCAGTTATCGTGATTTATGTGAAAATATTTCAAAACTGATAAAAGCTACAACCATGAGCTATCTTCTGTTGTATTCTACATGAAATTGCACACATTTTCATATATAAAAGTTTATGTAACGACTTATGTAAAACGATGCAAACATTACGACAACGACGAAAGAATTTCTGAGATGTTCGGCTGAGTTACCGCGCGCAGACGTAAGGAAAAAGTTTTTTTTTTTTCAGAAATTCACCATAAGTCGAAATATTGTGCTAGAGACTTCCAGTTTTTTGCAAAATGAAGGTACATGATTGAATATTACTAGAATGTAAGAGTTGTAGCTTATAATTGCGTTTTTTGACCATTTCGGTCGAGTTAAAGTTGACCGAAGCTTGAAATTTTGGCAGTTATCGTGATTTATATGAAAATATTTCAAAACTGATAAAAGCTACAACCATGAGTTATTTTCTGTTGTATTCTACATGAAATTGCGCACATTTCCATATATAAAACTTTATGTAACGACTAATATAAAACAGTGCAAACATTACGACAACGTGACGAAAGAATTTCTGGCGCGGACGTAAGGAAAAAGTGTTTTTCTAAAATTCACCATAAATCGAAATATTGTGCTAGAGACTTCCAATTGGTTGCAAAATGAAGGTAAATGATTGAATATTACTAGAATGTAAGAGTTTTAGCTTACAATTGCATTTTTTGACCATTTCGGTAGAGTCAAAGTTGACCGAAGGTTGAAATTTTGGCAGTTATCGTGATTTATATGAAAATATTTCAAAACTGATAAAAGCTACAACCATGAGTTATTTTCTGTTGTATTCTACATGAAATTGCACACATTTTCATATATAAAACTTTATGTAACGGCTAATATAGAACAGTGCAAAAATTACGACAAAATGACGAAATAATTTCTGAAATTTTCGGCCAAGTTACCGCGCGGGCATAAGAAAAAAGTTTTTTTAAAAAATTCACCATAAATCGAAATATTGTGCTAGAGACTTCAAATTTGTTGCAAAATGAAGGTACATGATTGAATATTACTAGAATGTAAGAGTTTTAGCTTACAATTGCGTTTTTCGACCATTTCGGTCGAGTCAAAGTTGACCGAAGGTTGAAATTTTTTGTAGTTGACGTACGGTACGTCACTTGGCACCCAACAGACAATTTTAGTCGACGTATGATACGTCCAGTAGGCGTTTAAGGGTTAAGCACAAAAGAAGTGACTCTTTCTGTTTTGTTGTACCTATTGTTCCTTGATAGAGGGCAGGGTAGTTACCTACACTAAAACAAATGAATCGCTGCCGCGAACTTCAAATTTTTAACCGCTGCACCAGTAGAAAAGTATAACTGTGTAATTACTTGCCAAGTACATATGAAACTTAATTTTGTCATGAAAATACCATGTTACCAGTTTTTAAGCCCCATGAAATGCCTACAATGAGAATATGGAGAAGCTTTATACTATTAATAGGTTCCTTTATATGGGGTAATTTAAATATCATTCAAATTCATTTACAAATTTCAAGACCAATTAAGTGGTAAATCTATCATTAAGGTCTGTAGATTATCAATAAAAAGCTGATCATTACTGAGATTTCAGCTGCAAATCTTTTTCAAATGATTCAGAAAATCTAGGGGAATGTTGTAATGGATTTTTCACTTTGTGTTGAAGGATTCAGATGCGGGTATTTAACTGGCTAAATACTGAACTACAGTATGTTTTCCTTTTCCAGAATACTGAGAATTTTATGTCATCTAATGTTCAGAGCAGTGGAAGTGATGAGAAGAGTTTAAGAGCCACAAAGGATCGTGATATGAAAAGAAGAGAAGAGAAACGAAAGGATCAGCTGAAAGAGAAGAAGTTGGAATCACTCATTAAAGAAGAAAGTGGAAGTGAGACCATGAACAGAAGAGAAGATAATTCAGAGTCTAGGGATAAAACTGATGATGACGATGATGATAAGAAAGTCAAGGTAGTAAAAGACTCCAAATTATACAAAGAATTAGAAAGCCAAAGCAAGAAGCCTGATAAAAGTGAGAAGAAAGATTTAGATGACTATGAACAAGATAACTCAGAGAGCAAGTAAGTATGAGCACACACACACAGTTATTAATGTTAATAGGAACATTCTGTTTTGAACACAGGATTTAGACACTTTATTTATCCATCTTAATTGTATTATATTTGGTGGATAACGTTAAGATGTGCAGTATTATTGGCTTTTAAAAAATTTAAAACTAGTGCAAATTTTTATTTTTTAGATACATAATTTCATTCTTGTATATGTCAAGACATGTCTTTATTTTGTCAAGAATTTGGTAGTAGTGAGTAATGCATTGCAGTTGTACTATATTAATATTGTTGAAAACGGTACCCAAACTGTTGAGACCTAGCCATTACATTTGAGTGTCTCGGTGCTGCTTATTATTTAAATGTTTTTCATGTTTTAAACTGTTGAGGCCTAGCCATTACATTTGAGTGCCTCGGTGCTGCTTATTATTTAAATGTTTTTCATGTTTTAACTGAGTTATGATGGTGCCTATGGTCTCTTTTCCTTCTTAATGTAGGGATTGGATGAGTGAGGAAGATGGAAATTTTCAAAGAAGTGGGAAGAGGAAAATCTCAGGAGCTGATTACCTTGGATATTCCCCACAGATATGTGAATCTGCTCCAACTTCTCCAGCATCTACACATTATGGGTAAAAGTGTACAGTTGTTGTATAGATAAGACTAGAAAATCATTATATAAGTATGGTGTTTTTTTCTGTGCTAAATACAGATAGCTCACCTTTAAATAGTAATATTTAAAAGACAGTTGCACAGGCACCTCATTTATAGATTTTCTATGGTATGTAGTAGTCAACTCAACTTTTTGCATGACTTAGGATTTGAGAAAAATAGTCTGTTATTGCAAAAGCAATCAGATAGGCTTAGGTACGGAAACTTCAGTCAGATAAATGATCAAACATTTATCGATCAGTTGTAAAGTAATGGTTGCCAGTTTATGAAATCCCATTGACCATGAAACATTTTTAATGCTTTTGTAATGTAAGTTACTGTATAAGTTTCCTGGCATTTTTGGTAAAGATTTCTAATAGTTTACTATAATTTAGTGATGACTTGGAGAGTGAACGATCTTACAAATCCTGGAAGAAGCCCATCATGATTTTGTGGAATGAGATAGCTGCTCACCGCTTTGCATCCATCTTTTTACGTCCTATCACAGATGAGCAGGCACCAGGATATCACTCAGTGGTGTACAGGTAAAAGAAGAGATGCGTTTTGTGCATGATCAGTTCTTTGCTAAGATTGTTCCTATGAGAATACAAATCGGTGTTGTGTTTTCTGAAGGATTATTCCCGATGCCAGGTGGAAACAGTCTTTTTATTTGGTAACAAAGTGTTTAATTATTGGTAGGTAGATAAATAGTGGGGTACTGGTAAGTTGTAAGTTAGTAACCCAGTACTTTTTCTTGACTGCTGTCCTATATAAATTTCATATCTGTTCTCAAAGACTATCACTGTTGAAGCTGTTCATCATATCTGTTCTCAAAGACTATCACTGTTGAAGCTGTTCAGTTATTTTTGTTGTTGACTGATTGATTCTGGTTACAAGTGTGACAGCATTTATTTGCAGGGAGAGTGTGTGGTAGTTGCTTAGCGTCCCCTCTTGACTGTTTCTTTTGCTAGTTGCTTTGTCCCCTCTTGACTGTTTCTTTTACTAGTTGCTTTGTCCCCTCCTGACTGTTTCTTTTACTAGTTGCTTTGTGTCCCCTCTTGACTGTTCCTTTTGCTAGAGTAGAGTCCAAATTCTGGGTTTCCCCTGTAAGAGGAGAGTGCTGGCTTGTTTTCTTTGTAGTTAAAGCATCACAGGAAGGGTTAGGTGAACTGCTGCAGGGATCAGCACATAAAAGCCAAAAATGATTCACTGAGGTTGGGTTGGAGGGACTTATTCCTTCATTGATGCCACTGACTCTGCTTGACTTTCACGCCTAAGTTACTCTGCCATGTCCAGTAAACCTTGCTCAAACAACTATTTATCAGTTATGTTGAATGTGTTGGACTTGACTAACTTTTGCACCCTCTTACCTTAAGGATGTTCTCAAATACCTAAGATAATCTTAGTGAGAATCATATGGGATCCCCTGGAGTAGTTAAATTGCCTTCATATCACCAATCACTTTCTCTGTAAAGTACTTACCAGTGCCCTCACCCTCCTGATGGCTGAAGCTTTTCTTTTTTTTTTTTTTTACTTATTCATTTCATTTGTATTACCTTGAGATCCATCTCCCGGCTCCAGGCAGAGCTATGTCTCCTCAGGAGCAAAGCAAAGATGGAGCATACCTCAACTAATATGGGTCGTCCACACCTGCATTGATTCAAGTGTGTGTTGCTTTTTGGTGTATATTTTGGATGGTCTGCTTCTTGAAATAAAATGCCATGGTCTGAATTCTTAAAAACAAAATATTTGCACATTTCCAAGGTTACAATTTTGCATAAGAAAATCATACTGTTATAAAATTAGTGTGTATTGCATTCATGGAAAAACCTTTGTGATCAGTTCCATTTATTCTGCTACTCTTGTGTGTTGAGAAAAGATCCTTTTTATTGCAGTCTTGCAAGTCATTCCTATGCATAAAATATAATTTTATAATAAAGTAATTCTAGATAAAAATACTTGTCTTCAAATAACTTTTGCACTAACTTCTGGATTGTTTTCTTTCAGGCCAATGGATTTACAAACCATCAAGCGCAATATTGAAAGTGGTATCATTCGAAATACAGCTGAATTTCAGCGGGACATGATGCTCATGTTTCTCAATGCTATTATGTATAACACTAGTGACCACAATGTCCACCAGATGGCTCATCAGATGATGCAAGACACCATTGCAACAATTGAGGTTAGAAGTGTAAATTAAAGAGTAATGATGTAGCATAAATAGGTTAAGTGAATAAAAGATAAGCTTTCATTTACAGTTTTAGAAATTTCTTTCAGCGCTTTGAACCCTTTCAACCTAATCAATTTTAATTAGTTCTTCTTGATGCTGTAAGTAGCTGGAGAGAAGCAATCAATAAATTATTAATTACTCACACTTAAGACATCCAATCAGCTATGAAGGACGCTTGCATTTCCAAGCTCCAGCTTAACCCTGTTACTGAGTTGTATTCATGAGGCATTGTGGGCCAAAAGAATTTTCTTAGATGCAAATTGAATATTGCAGCTAGAAAGAAGTAAAGAGTGGACATGTAGGTGGTAAGAGACCAAAAGGAATGAGTAAAGGGAAAAAAGCAGTGCAGGTGAGGACTTCAGGATTATGCTAACAACTTATAGCACTGCCCACTCAGAGCTGTGCAAGACACTCTTTACAGTATTCCTTTCACATGACCGCAGAAACCATTATCAAAATAACACAGAATGCTGTTGATTGAAACCCATGGAATTATTTGGGAGCTAACACATAAATATTCATGCCTTTCTGGAAAGGCTCAAGTATTTATAAAATTTAATGAGTAATGGGTGTTTAGTGTGACAACAGCTAATCAAGTTACCTTACTCATCTGCATCTTTTTCCTTCAAATTCGTTGCTTACCCAAAATCCCCTCATTGGCCACGTTCCTTCTTCAGTAGGCACTAGACACCCCTTATTCCGCAGTCCATCTTGACACAGCAGTTATTTCCCTTACCTTAGTGAGTACCTCCCAGCCTCATAATCCTAAGTTGACTTTTTGTACTAATAGTCAGAACTACTTGCAGCAGCCAGTCACTAAGCCAAAACATTAGAAGGAAATAAGGCTGGTGCCTGTTTTTAGAGGTTAGTGGACAAGGGAAGACTTCAGGTTTGAGTCCTGGGCCCTCAAGGTTTCCTAGGATGTTTATTGCATTCCCATTCTTAATACAGGTTTTCCACCACTGAACCATCCTGCTGCCTTCTAGCCACCCCTCAATTCTAGAGATGGATACCCTTGACAAGGCAGTGGCTTCCATGTTGAGGAAGGGTGCCATTGAGGAAGCTTTGCTAGAGAAATTAGGGTACTACCTCTGTAGGGGGGTAGTGCTGTCAGTAAGGCATTGCTTCAGGTTCTTTGCGGTGTTCCTTCAGCCCCTAGTTGCCACTTTTTATTACTTTTACTGTACCTCCATTCATATTCTCTTTCTTCCATTTGACTATACACCCTCTATCAATTGTTTCATAGTGCAGCTGCGAGGTTTTCCTCCTGTTGCACCTTTCAAACCTCTCAATTTTCCTTTCAGCGCTGAATGACCTAGTAGGTCCCAGCACTTGGCCTTGGGCCTAAATTCTATATTCTTCTTTTACTAGGATACTAACAGTAGTCTGTTCCTTATCCTGAAGGCATTATGAGGTTAGAGACCAATTATAGACCTTGTGTGATGGGAAAGTTTGTTCCAGTTCTTGGCTGTTTGCTTTTTTCTGTGCATAGCCCTCCACCAAACTTTGATGCCCACTGCCACTTGGGCTCATTGTCTGAGTCTTCATCCCTGGCTGGTCTATTCATTCTCTTGGCAGGGGTAGGATTACATTGCAGGGGCACCTGGATATCCTTTTGGCATTGTCTGATCTTAGGGCTAAAGGTCAATATGAAGCCTTCACGCAAGCAGTGTTCCTCAGGATATTGATGGATACCAGAGTTGGTCTAGCCCTTGGGTGACAGGATTTGTCTTCTCCAGGACACCATGCAGGACTTCTTTTGTCATTGCCAGTCATGGCAGGTGCTAATCGGTCATTTGGTACCTTTGGAGAAGCTGGTTCCTTACAGTCAGTTCCACATCCACTCCCTTCTTTGCCAATTACTATACGGTATTGTTGGAGGGCAGCCACTATGTTGTTGTACACGTCCATTAGATCTTTTGTGGTTGCAGGTTTTGGTCTTCCTTGATTTGATGTCATCAGAGGTGTTGATAGGGCACCACTGTTAGAAGATATACCAGGTCAAAGGAGTGTGGTCTGCTGCATATTTACTTGCGTTGTGGAATTTCATCTTCAGCCTCTAGTTATTTGTGACTACCTTGCATAGCCTGGATCTTGTTAGCATACACTGACCTCACTTATCTGTGGAATTGGGAATGTACAAGGTCAGAGTCCCTTTGTCTGCTGACACTGATCTTCATATGGGTGGAGGAGCACAGTGTTACCATTGTGCTGTTTATCATAGAAGTTTGCACAGTGTTGGTGGAACACTTATGAGCCATCAGATTCTTCCCTCCTCATGATCTCTTCACTGTGATGTCTACAAAGGTCGGCAGATATTGAACCCAGTGGCTTGGGCAGTTGATGCTTTGAACAGTCCCAACTTGAGTCTTCTGCATCAGGGTTGGTGAATTTTGTTACTCTGGCAAAGTGCCAGATGATACCCATAGCTCCCTTTTGTCCTCACCAGTAGTTTCCAGACCTTTGACCTTGTGAAGCTGCCATATTTTCATCCATTACACAACCATCCTGAATCACTTCATCATATATAAAGGTTACCTGTGACTGTTACCATGCCTTGCAGATCCTCAACCAATTACTTCACCACAGAAAATCAGGCAAGTTTTGTTTCTTGGTGTAATAAATAGTTTACACCTCTTCAAAGACTTGGTTCCAGTTATAAAAGTTGCCTCTTTCTACCATGGAATGTCAAGAAGTGTTCTCTCTTGGTCATTTTATGTTTCAGAGTTGATCTCTGCAGGTTCTTCTGTAGTATGGTGTGGATTAGGTATGAACAGAATATCTCAAGACTTATTTTATCGCTTTGCCCAGTTCTAGTGACTGACGTCACTGGACATCCTTGCATGCCTCCATAATAGAACTGATGGTAGTTTAAGGACATTGATATTTTGTTTGCCCCAGACTTTTTTTTGCCAATGTTTGATCTTCAGAGAAACTTGGATTTCAATGCTTTCTTGCTCTTGCCTTCTCCTGTGCTTGGTTTATGCGTCAGCCAATGACAAGTTGTGGAAATATCCTGAGAAGAAATTTTGTCAATACAATATATTTTCAGTTTATCGATTTAGGAAGTTGAGTAAAGTTTTCGTGAAGTTCTACTTATTATCAGAAGAAGGTAAATTCATCTTAAAGTTCCTTTTATTTTGAGAACAAGCCTTTTAAGAGGTAAAATTTTTATTGTAAATGGTGGTCCTGGTAAAATTTTTTATTACTCAGGCTGGCCCAAAGGATTTTCTGTATTTTATGAAAATATATATAAGCAGGTTATTACATTTCAGAAATGCTTAAATCATCTTTTTCTTTTGCAGTCATTTCTTAACACCCAGATGTTAGCAAGAGCAGAAGAAACTCCTCAAAAATCATTAAGAAGAGAAACTCGTGAATCATCAGCAAAAAGAAGTGATGACGACGTTAAAAGAAAGAGGGACCATCAAGATGATAAAAGTGCAAAGAAAAGAAGATAAAAGTATTTATCCTACTTGACCATACTTGGTATATCATAAATTATTGGTAAGTATACTTGATTATTACCCAGACTTTGGTCCACTGCGTAATTGAATAGTTTTTAAAAGCAAACTTGAAAAGCCTCTTGCCAACATTTGGCTGTAGATGGATATTTTCAGGGTACTATTAAATGGTATAATTTTGTTTAATTTGAAAGAAGCATCAAAAGAAATTTTTTTCTCTGGCTACAGCCATAACTATAGCTTTTTTTTGTATTTTTCAGACTTCTCTTCTCTTCTTGAAGCAAGTTCATGCAACTTAAACTGCATGAGCTTGCTACATAATGGATTCTGCTGTGCAACAGGTTTTGCATTAACCATGTTAATATAAATTTAGACTATAGTTTCTTATGAAATATATTAACTTTTGTCATTAATGTCAGTGTTATTTTCCCTTCAATATCAAATTAAGATTTTTCATGCTGTCATGTACCTACATATTTAACACTGGATTAGGTCTTACTTAATATGTAAAATAGTATATTAGCTATCCCTGCTGTCACCAACCCTTATTCTATTTTTAACCAGATCCTACTAGTGCTTAGAGATTTTTCCCCTACATAAAAACCTTCAGGTTTTTCTTTATATGAACAAAGTGTCCTTTCATTCTGTGTGTGCTGATGAATGCCATACACCTAAGATGGTTAAGTTGAATTAATCTGCTACAGAATTGTTAGACATAGTGTTAAAAGTCACTGGCTTCAGCTGAAGAGACTATGTTTGACCTAAAACAAGCTGTCAGCTACTAATTATTTGCAAACATAAATATGCCAAGTTAAATTAAGAAACTAAAATGGCAAGAATACAGGTACAGTAATATTCAGGAGTCTGAAGCAAAGCTTTAAAATTGACCCCAGAAAACCTTGAAAAATAAAAACCCTCCTCTGAGAATTAAGGCACAGAAGGCCAAAAAACATTGGACAATAAAGGAAAAGCAGATGTAAAAACATTAATAAAAACAAAACCTAATTTTTCAGCAAAACATGAAGGCCATCATATAAAAATTAATGCATGGAAAGATGTACTTTACAGCAATAACCTGAATGGTACATGTTGACATAGAATTGTCAGTTATTAAATAGCAATCTAAAATAATGCTTGCTGACTACATTATCCAAATGGAAACATCGTACTTTACCTCTGGTATTTGCACTCTACTACAGCAACTGTACTGGTTATCTAATACTCTGTCCTTGGCATAGTAAAAAAAAAGAAAAAAAAAAAAAAATTATGCCACAGTAACGAATATCAAAATCAAATAGGGCAAATTCTACATTCTGATAAGGCTGACCAATCTTAAAAAATAATCTTTCAATGTACACTCGGCAAGAAAAGTGAAGATACAGTTTTCTTTAGATTTCGTTCATCGAATTTTAATTTTTTTCTTACAGAAAACACATAATCTTGGTAAATTTACTCTAGAATATGAAAATACAATGCAAATTATATCATATATCAGAAAACACATAATCTCGGTAAATTTACTCTAGAATATGAAAATACAATGCAAATTATATCATATATGTTAAATCTGCAAAACAAAAACATTCAGATACTTAAAAACACCATGCATGTACGAAGTAATCAGAATTGCTCAGATGACTTCGTTCATAGAGGTCTAAAAGATTGTGTGTGGATATCTTGGTGTAGTACTGTTCATCAGAATGACAATACTTACTCGTTTTCTGTTATGAACAGGCTTATTATTGCATCATCATAAGAGGTAAAGATAATTTCTTTAATTTTTACACATTTGTATTTCATTGTGTTAAAGGTCAACTGGAATTAATGGCAGTAAATGTTGTGACAGCTGGGGCAGGTTGACCCAATCTATTTAAATTCACAAGAGCGTTCTCTACGATGTGCGGAGTACCGCGATAACTTCGGCGGGAAAACACAAGTAACTGGATGTTTCTTAACGTTGCCTCTCTCTCTCCATATCTAAAACACTGTACAAATATAGTATCGCTCAATCTCTAAAAGAAAAAAAAAATGAAATGAGTACAGTAGCTCTACATGTAGGCCTAGGCTTACACAATAGCAACTCACTCTCTCTCTCTCCATTGCTAAAACATACTATACAAATATAGTATCGCTCAATCTCTATACAAATATAGTATCGCTCAATCTCTAAAAGAAAAAAAAATTAATGAAATGAGTAGCTCTCTCTCTCTCTCTCTCTAACATTGCATTCGTTCCTTTATTGTTCCCCAAGTTTTTCATTGGACATAGCTCAATTTAACTCCTGAATTCATTATGGAAGATCGCGTTTCCGATTTTGCAAGCATTCCATTCATTGTGGTGTCATAAATTCATATGTGCAAGGTTACTTCGTAGGTTATGTGGAAAAATGTTTATTTTGCTCAGAACTGTCGCTGCAAATTACAACTTGAACGAATACTGTAAAGCTTACTACTGCATTTAAGTATCAATGATTTCAGAACCGTAGAATATGATTGAAAGTTATAGGAGGTCAAACAAAACACAAACACTATAAGACTGAAGCTCCTCCCCTTTCTAAAGTTGCCAGATGTCTCATTATTTAGCAATATATGTCCGAAGATTTAAAAAAAACTGTATCCTCACTTTTCTTGCCGAGTGTACATTACTATAGAAGCACTATAAATTCCACCTAATACCCAAATGCTGTTGGCTCACTAGGGAAAGCAAACTGGACAGCATTATTTAGTACATTATGTAAAATGGATTAGGTCAAGTCATTCCTTAAAACTGACAGTTACTGAAAACTTTTGACTTTTCTACCATTCTTTTCTCTATCCAAAGTATAGTACTAATCCCATAATAGAAAATCATATTTTAAAGCTGAAAAACATTAAAATCTATTAACTCTAAAGTTGACTGACACATTTAAAATTTCAATACAATATAATTTCAACTTTTAATTTTATATTAAAAATAAAATCTTAAAAACTCTTGTTGCACTTACCACAGTGAATTGAAAAATGTCCCTGGCTGGCTGTAGAAGTTTTGGTCCGATACAGCTTCTTTCCCCAAAAATTCATGAAAAAATATCATGGAGAAAAGACTCCTTATATGAGTTTTCTCTGCCTTGTCTGCAGTCATAAGGAACACTTTCATCACTTTCATTATCACTATATTCTTGCTAATGTGTGGGATCTTCGGTTTCATCATCCAACAACCCCTAACTCAAAGATGGCCAGAATCAGAGGGAGATGCACATAGCTGGGGAGATCTGGGATTAGCAGCAGTACCTTCCTCCATGAAATCAGAAATACAATCCTCTTAAGCTGCCAATTAATTATTTATGGCCCATTTAGGCCATATAGAATCCCCATGAATTTAATTTAAAAACCAAAGTGCAAAATAAAGAACATTCATATGAGGTCCACTGGACACAAACTTAGTTAATATTTGACCTACTGAGTTATACAAAATTCAGAGGTTTAATCACTCCAGTTTAGGTTTGTAACCCTACTATTTAACAGCCCCTACAGAGACCAAACGAGATCTGAACCCTAGTTGATATAAACTGGAGCTAGCACATGATACTGTAGTATAAACTAAAAATGTCAATTCCAATTTAAGGCAGTTGATGAACAAAAAACCTCAGCTTTAAATGTTTATAATAAAAACTGTACAATATTGAGACAATGAAGGAATGTTAATATCACAGAGACCAAAAGTTGATAACATTCCTTAAAAGGTAAAATGCATACTCAACATACTGCCTTTCATTCTAACTTTACAAAATAGAAATGACTTACATCAGAATCAAAGTCATACAGCTAAATGATATGAAACTTGTTCACAATACCCACTACATCAATCGAAAAATACCTCTCATAATACTTAAAAGGGTATTTTGCTTGTAAAGTAACGGAACAAATTTAGCTAAAAAATTTCAGACAATGCAATTGAAGTTTATCATTAAACAACACACTCAGAACATTGAGCAAATAAAAGTTCTATACTCCATTACAATGAGCAACACATGGATTACTGAAACTGATACCGCATAGTCCAATGTGCACTATGCTTTCCACATCTAATTTCAAAAAATTCTGAATATTCATGCATATTTTTGTAGTGGAAGATATCTGGTACATGAACTAGTCTACAACATCTAAATATGCAAACTGCATTATAAACTGCATTTACACCAGCACATCACATATATGCCTTCACAAGATAATTATATGCAATTTGCCTATAATGAAACAAATTCAAAATTTTAAAAATTATGGCCCAATTCTGACTAGCTGATTTAATATCATGGCACAAACAAATTCAGAAAATGTTTTCCATCATGCCACAAATGTTTCCTTTAAAATGATTTTTTTTTTATTTACTCTGGCCTTCATTTACACACTACTAAGAATGAACTGTACTTGATAGAGATTTGTTTATACCCTACCATAAATCACGGAAATTTATCACAGAATGCATAACAGTTATCACAATGTCTGTGCTGCAAAATGGAATGGCTACATGAGATTTTACAAAATTTATACATGACTGTCCATGAACAGGACCTGTTTGTACATGGTTACAGTTGTCCCTCTAAACAAGTAATGAACTTGAAACCTTCCTCTTTCAAGTACGACAGCACTTCGGGGCCACAGAACTATGCTGATATGCCAGTCCCAGAACAAATTTGCTTAGCAGTACAATGATAACAGAGGAAGGTTACATGTATCTTACTTCCACTTACAGAGTATTCTTGTCTTTTCCTTTATAACACGTCACAGCAATTGCAACAGCAATTGCAAAATGCAGAGGAACTGGAAAAGGTTTGGGTTACAGTTCTTTGGCAACGGTGGTTTTTTAAAAAGTTACTGGTATCTCCCTAGACTAACAATATCTATTGAAAACCATTTAAATATTGATTTTTGTAAAATACTGTAACTTATATGATTCCTGAATAATATTTTAATTAGAACCAATGACACTGCAAAAAATTTCGACTTTCCTGAATGGGCACAAATCTAAATTTCTAATCCTAAATTTCTAAAACCAATTAATTTATTTTAATGAGGTTTGCAGCGACACAAAACACGGGTCCCAATATCTGGCAAACCCAAATTTTTAGCTCATTAAATAAAAATGTGACACCTTCAGACAGTTTTCTGGTACTCCTAAGAATAAAAATATTTGCAGCCTTTTTCATGCACCACTACAGTAAGAAAAATGTGGTTTAATGTCTGAACTTGAAAAAGACAAAATTATCACTGGGATAACATTTTTACTGCCAGTACAAAGATCATGTTAATAGTGGCAAGCAAAGACTGTCTTAAAAGAACTTCATCAGTCTACGACATTACTTACATTTGTATTGATTTATTTTAAATATAAACATCTTGTGTATATATATATAGTTTAAAAAATAGCCAACAAAACCTGTTTATAGAAAATATTTATAATTTCTAAAATGCATTAAAACTGTGGGCAATTAAAAATGGCGGGATTTTGTTGTTAAAATCTAAACTTCAGAAATAAGTTCTGAGTAGACTAACTGGTAACACTGTTACCTAGATACATTTCCCACAGTCAATCAGAACTTACTATTATCTAAACTTTACAATGTTAAATCAAGGCCAGCGTAATTAAAAAATAAATATAAAACTGCTATTTTTCATCTTTTGCCACCTTCAAAATAAAAATGATCCTATGGAACCATATGCACAAAGCTGAAAAATCTGATAAAAAGATAAAATTCAATAAATATAAAATTCTTCCAAAATTTTAAAATACTGCAGGTCAAGGCATCTCAAGTGATTTGTTCATTGGCATCATTGGTTTCTAAAGGATGGTGCTGAGTAGGAGCAGACGTCAAACCATTGGATCCGCCATTTGAGCCAGCTAGTTGCGTTCGCACTCCAGACAACGTTTCTACCACCTGCAAAGAAATCATAGTGGTTCCTTGTTGGGTATCAGCAAAAGAGAGCAAAAATGCACTTAATAATACAAGTACATTCATATTAATGTGTAGGCATCAATATCTGCATTTAGTAAACTGATTACGCTATCCAGTTAAGAATAAAATTAATGCACGGTTCGCATCAAAGATCTGTCCTTTAAAATAAAACTAAACTTATGAAATTCATCTGGCAGACCAAGGATCCATAAGTCTTAATATATTTGTGCTGGATTGAATATTTTACTTTATTTATTCTCTATGTAACCAAGTACAAAATTTTCTGTTCAAGGTTGGTTGACATTACAAAAGCCAAATATCCAGATCTTATATGGTACTCATCAAACATCAAGGTTTAAACCAGTACGGGCAATTAAAAGGCAAGCTAGAATGACTTTTGTTTAACTTTTTTAAAATTAATGAATATCATAGCATTATGTATGATTTGTTCTCTTTTAACTTCTTGTTACCTAGTTCATCATTTCTGGTACCTTGCCATTTAATCAGGAGGAGGATTTTAGAGATGTTATCTAATCTGGTCATAGTTGCTTCAGTTATGTCAGGCTCTATCAGTGACCTCAGTCCCTTCATTTCTAATCTACAAAAGTGATGAAAATGAAATTTTTATGATAAAATAACGTTTCACTTATACTTACCCGGTAGTTACATATAGCTGTCGTCTTTGACGTCACGGCAGTATTCAAATTTCGCGCTAGCGCTATCGTTACAAAAGGTGATCCCTCTACCCCCGCCCTCTATCGGGGTATCGGGAACCGTCCCAAGAACACGTCATAAGTTTTTGCCCAACTGCCCAGGTGAGGGGAGGAGGGAGGGTTATGATTATGTAACTACCGGGTAAGTATAAGTGAAACGTTATTTTATCATAAAAATTTCATTTTCACTTATACAACTTACCCGGTAGTTACATATAGCTGATTGGCACCTTGAGGAGGTGGGGCACTGGCAGCTAATAAAATTCTTGGAATTATCTACTTGCAACAAGTTAGACATAAGTTCCTTACCTTTAAAGGTAGCTGACTCAGTGGTTACTGCCTCTGTAGTCTGCTGGCCTTTATATTGTGCCGAGAGGATATAAGGGATCCGTGTGTCGGACACAATAAAAAACAGTACCTGCCGTAGAGAACATGGCTGCGTACGGACAAGTCTGATGCCCTTGATCAGGGCGCAGTACAACGAACAACAAAACGAGGGATCACCTAACATTACCATAAAACCAATACCAAAGATTAAAAACTGGAAGATACTAACACATCATGTATCTCCAGGCAACCTTCAAAAAACAACAACCCCAACACCAAGGTGAAAATGTTAGTTAAGGAGCGGACTCCTTTTCACCCTCCCCCAACACCGTGTCAGTCGCAATAAAGGGCCCCAGCGTACTGCACTCTTCGAAAACAGTTTGCACGTCCACTAAATAATGCGATGCAAACACTGACTTGCATCTCCAAAAGGTGGACTTAACCAAGTCCTTCACAGATAAGTTTCTGCTAAAGGCTACAGAAGTCGAAACCGCTCTAATCTCGTGTGCTTTTACCTTAAGAATACTCATCTCCGAGTCAGCACACTGCTCACGAGCTTCTTTTATCAGGCTTCTCAAAAAGAAAGAAAGGGCATTCTTAGAGAGAGGCCTAGAAGGATCTCTAACCGAGCACCAGAGGTGGTCATTGGGACCTCTGAGCTTCTTCGTTCTCTGAACGTAGAACTTGAGAGCTCTCACAGGGCAGAGGTACCTTTCGGGTTCTTCGGGACCGACCAATTGGGAAAGGTCCTTAATTTCGAACTCTCTTGGCCAAGGTCTAGACGGGTCTTCGTTCTTGGCTAAGAAACCAAGAGTAGACATACATACTGCCTTCCCCTTAGCAAAGCCTACTCTTTTGTCAATCGCATGTAGCTCACTTACTCTCCTGGCCGTAGCCAGAGCTACCAAAAAAAGAGTCTTTTTCGTGAGATCCTTCAAGGAGATGTTCGCCATCGGTTCAAAGGACTGAGACCGTAACCATCTCAGCACTACGTCAAGATTCCACGCCACTGGTCTCTTCTGGTCTCTCTTTGACGTATTAAATGATCTAATCAGATCTGAAAGGTCTTGACTCAAAGACACTTCAAGACCCCTATGTCGAAAGACCGAAGCTAACATGGCTCTATACCCTTTAATGGTAGGTACAGCAAGCTTTTTCTCTCTGTGGAGGAACAAGAGAAAATCGGCCATCTGGGCTATAGACGTCGAAGAAGAAGACACGCCTTCTCTTCGACACCAGGACCTAAACTGTGTCCACTTCGCCTGGTAAACATTGTCGGAGGATTCTCTTCTTGGCTTCGCGATAGCTTCCGAAGCCTCTCTTGAAAAGCCTCTCTTTCTGATGAGTCTCCTGACAGTCTGCAGGCGACAAGATGAAGAGCGGACAAGTTTTGGTGGAACCTCTGAAAGTGCGGCTGTCTGAGTAAATCTGGTCTCTCTGGCAGAAGTCTCGGAAAGTCTGACAGTAGGTTTAGAAGGTCCGGGAACCACTCCCTGGACGGCCAGAATGGAGACACCAGAGTCATCCTTACGTTTCGATGGCTTGAGAACTTCGAGATTACTTGCCGCAGGATCTTGAACGGGGGAAAGGCATACAGGTCCAGGTCCGACCAGTCCATGAACATTGCATCCACGAAAACCGCTTTGTTGTCTGGAACTGGAGAGCAGTAAAGGGGCAGCCGAGTCGTTTTGTCGGTTGCAAAGAGATCTATGAGCGGACGTCCCCATATCTTCCAAAGCTCCTCGCAAACTAGGGGATGTAAAGTCCACTCGTTGGATAGGACCTGGTTCTTTCTGCTGAGAAGGTCCGCTGCTACATTTTTCTCCCCTTGAATGAATCTCGTTACTAGTCTGGTCCCGATCTCCTCCGTCCAAACTAGAAGCTCCCTCGAGGTCTCGTAGAGGGACCACGAGTGAGTGCCCCCCTGTTTCCGAATGTATGCCAGAGCGGTCGTGTTGTCCGCCTGGACCAAGACGCATTTGCCTTCCACTTCTTTTTGAAAGGCTAACAGGGCTAAGTGAACCGCTTTTAGTTCCTTTCGATTGATATGCCAGTTTCTCTCTTCTCTTTGCCACTGGCCTGAAACTTCTTTTGTCCCCATAGTCGCTCCCCAGCCCTTGTCCGAGGCGTCGGAAAAAAGAGTTAGGTCTGGGTTCGGAAGCTGAAGAGGAAGTCCTTGTGACAGCCTTCCTTCTGACCTCCACCAACGGAGGCACTCCTTTATCTTTTCCGAAATGGCGAATGTGAAGGAGTCCGGGAACTGTTTCCTGGGCCACTTCTCTTGCAGGTAAAACTGCAGTGGTCTCAGGTTTAAGCGCCCCAGTTTTACAAACTTCTCCACTGAAGTTAAGGTTCCCACGAGGCTCATCCATTCGTTCGCGGAACAAATCTTCCTCTGCAGAAAGTCGTCGATCTTCTGCAGGCATGAGGCTATCCGTTGGTTGGACAGAAAAGCCTGAAAAGTCTGAGAGTCCAGACTCACTCCCAAATAGACAATCTGCTGACTGGGAGTAAGGCAAGACTTCTTCTCGTTGATAATGAGGCCTAGAGACTTCGTTAATTGAAGAGTCTTTGATAGGTCCTCCAAACAGCTCTCCCTCGAAGCAGCTTTGAGCAGCCAATCGTCGAGGTACATGGAAACTCGAATTCCTTCCAGGTGAAGATGTCTGGCTACTGACAACAGGATCCTTGTGAAAACTTGCGGGGCTGTCGACAGACCGAAGCAGAGGGAACGGAACTGATAAACCTGTCCCTCGAAGACGAACCTCAGGAACTTCCTTGAAGCTGGGTGTATCGGGACGTGAAAATAAGCGTCTTGGAGGTCTATCGAAACCATCCAATCCCCCTGATGTAAAGACGCCAAGACCGACTGAGTTGTCTCCATGGAGAATTTTGTCTTCTGAACGAAGACGTTCAACGCACTCACGTCCAGGACGGGTCTCCATCCCCCTGATGCTTTCGTAACCAGGAACAGACGATTGTAGAAACCTGGAGATAGAGGGGCATGAAGCTGTTCTATCGCTTCCTTCTCCAGCATGGCTCGGACTTCTGAGCGAAGGGCGTCTAGTTTCGCGGAGTTGTGCGAGTACGCCTGTAAAGAAACTGGAGCCTCCACTAAAGGAGGTTTGGAAAGGAAGGGGATGGCATATCCTTCTTTTAAAACTTGGATCGTCCAAGGGTCTGCCGAGATCTGTTGCCACTCTTGCCAGAACCTTTGCAGTCTGGCTCCTACAGCTGAATGGAGGACAAAAGGTTCATTTCTTCTCTGGGGCCGTCGAGGTTCTAGGCGTGGCTTTGCCTTTTCCTCTGGCCCTGCCAAAAACACGTTTAGAGGGTCTTCCTTTATACTGTCCATACGAGAAAGCGGGGGACGAAACACCGCGCACAGAAGCGGTAGAAAGCACAGGTCTCTTCGCTTTCTTGGCAGACTGCGAAAAAAGATCCTGGGTTGACTTCTGGGCTAACGCCTGGGAAATTGCAGCAACTAACTCTTGCGGAAACAGATGACCCTTGTTTAAAGGAGAAAACAAGAGAGCCGACTTCTGGCTTGAAGAAACACCTTTTGCTAGGAAGGAGCACCAAAGTTGCCTCTTTTTGAGAACCCCTGTCGTAAATAAAGAGGCCAGTTCTACTGCACCGTCGCAGATGCCCCTATCCATGCAATCCACTACTCCTACCACATCATCCAAGAGCTCGGAAGGAAGATTAAAATCCTTAATCTTCCTGGCTAAGGCCGCAATCGCCCAATCCAGGAAGCTCACAATTTCAAGAGTCCGAAATACGCTCTTGAAAACTTGATCCAGTTCGGAGGACGTAAAGAAGACCTTCGCAGAATTAAGTGCAGTCCTCCTACTGGCATCCATGAGACTGGAGAAGTCCCCCTGTGCGGAGGCAGCCACACCCAGGGAAAACATTTCCCCAGTCTCATACCAACTCCGGTTACGGAAGGAACGACGAGGAGGGGGAAGACAGAAGACGTTCTTTCCAATTTCCCTCTTCTCGGCCAGCCAAGCATCCATCTTCTTAAGGCCTTTCTTCGCCGAGACGGACAGGACAAGTTTGGTAAAGTCCGAAGAAGAAACAGAAGCCTTGTCCCTCTTGTACTGGGACCCAGGAGACGGAGGAGCCGCAGGCGAGAACGAATCAGGGAAGTTCTCAATAAAGAACTTCAAGAGCTTCTTGTAGGAAGAGAGTTGCGGAGACTTCTCCTCCTTACACTGCTCCTCTAAGCCCGAGAGGAGTTCGTCAGAAATTGGGGATAAGTCCAGCTGGACAACATCTTCATCCAAGTCTCCTTGAACTGAGACTTGAGTTACACGAGCGGGGGCTGGAAGGCTAGTGACATATTCTTGCTGTGTCACCGAAAGAGTTTGAGCCTGTTGAGGAGCCATCGGAGGCGCCAAAGGAGGCGCAGTTGATACCGCAACCGAAGGTGGCGCCAAAGGCGGAGCCGTCGTTACCACAACGACAGGAGGCGTCAATGAAGGCGCAAGCGGCGGCGCTACCGGAGCGGCAGACATAGTCATCGAGGCGGGCGCCGCTGGTATCACAGGAGGCGCCAAAGGAGGCGCAATCGGCACAGCAGCCAAAGGTGGCGCCAACGGAGGCGCAAGCGGCGGCGCTACCGGGGCGACAGAACGAGGAGTTGAGGTGGGCGCCGCTGGCATCGTAGGAGGAGCCAAAGAAGAGACTTGATTTTTAGACAAAAGTTGTAAAATCGAGTCCAAACGGGCGTTAATTCCGTCAATCACAAGCTGTTGAGGTTCATCGAATGCTGGAGCAGGCGCCACAGGAACAGGAGTCACAGGAGTCGCTGGCGCCAAAGGAGCAGGCCTCTCAGATGTAATCGTCTGATAGGGAGGATCCGCCGATAACGAATGAGACGAGTCCGACGAAGAAAGCCTCTCCGGTTCTGCCCAAAAGCTACAGGAGGGGGAAGGATCCTCCAGAAGAGCCTTCTTCTTAGGAATCTTCAATGGAGAAAGCAGACGAGACCTCTTCAAAGGTCTAGAAGAGTCGCGAAAACGCCAACCTCTAGGCGGGGAGGAACTCCAACTGGATCCACTCGACACTCTCCGCTCCTCACCTTTTCGGTGGTGAGGGCCAGCAGCCTGGGAAGCGGCAACAGGACTGCTTGAGGGGGCAACTACTCGGGAGCAGGTCCCACTCACCTCCTTTCGGCATGCCTTCTCCCTGGAACCTGGGAGCCTGACAGGGGCCTAGACCTGGGAGCGTGAATGGGCCGAGAAGCTACCTCCTCCACAACACTTACACAAGGCACAACACTCGCATTATCACTGCGGTCTACTAACCGCTGCAAATTGTCCCCCATTTTCTGCATGGAAGACATAAACGCATTAAGGACTGACACGGTATCAGGATTGGGAGAAACGGTGTCCGGGGTAGGTAAAACTACAGGAACTACAGGGGGAGCAGGGATAATAGGATTTACAAAAACCTCTTGACTACCTCCTGACCTCGAAGACCTAGAAGAGGCCTTCCTAATCCTATCTTTTTCTAGCTTCTTCATGTACTTCCCCAAAGCACTCCAGTCAGACAAAGTTAGAAGTTCACACTCGTTACAAGTCAAATCAGCAGAACATTTTTGCCCCCTGCATGAAAAGCACGAAGTGTGTGGATCTAGACTAAGCTTAACAAGCCTGGTTTTGCAGCCTTTGCTGCAAAACCGGATACCACTAGAACCAGAATCAGACATAATAGTCTAACTAATAATAACTCTCAAGCAATAACTAGCGCCAGCAAAAAACAACAAACCGAGTACTTCACCAAAAAAGGAATTAGAAGTTCGAATTGTTGAGAAATACTACCAGCAGCAGAACCGTATTACCGGTTCGGCACGGCAAAAACTAATGACGTGTTCTTGGGACGGTTCCCGATACCCCGATAGAGGGCGGGGGTAGAGGGATCACCTTTTGTAACGATAGCGCTAGCGCGAAATTTGAATACTGCCGTGACGTCAAAGACGACAGCTATATGTAACTACCGGGTAAGTTGTATAAGTGAAATTTAATATTTAGCTTGTCCTACTAGACAACTTTTAGCAATAACATAGCTTTATATTTTCATAATTTCTCATGCAGTTATTTCTGAATACTGATAAGTAAAACATGAAATAGCTTGATTTATTTCATGTAACTTCACCCAACACTACTCTCTTTGAAGATTTACAATCATCTGTGTATACACTACTATTTATGTACTGAGTCAACCATTTGCCACTTCTCAGTGCAGTACACAAACATTCACGAATATCACACAAGATTACTCTGTTTTTGAAAGAGGAAAAATTACTACATCACACTATCTAGAAACTAATACTTTTCTCAAGTACAGCTTCTAGTCATGTATATTTAATATTGAGAACTGATTATTAATCTTTAACTTTGCAGTGCAAAAATTTGGCACAAACTTGAAACCAAGACATTCACCATTCATCCCACATGACCCATGTTATCATGCCAATAGGAAACATGGAAGAAACTAAATGTTTAAACATTACCTCTGTAATTCCATCAAGAGCAGTTCTAACTGTGAGATCTGGCTGCACCTGCAACTGGGCGAGTCGAGTCTTCAGAGCAGCTGTGTGGTGTGACAGATTCATGGCACAGCCGATACATATTGCTGCTAAATCTTCAACAGTCATACCGGCCACCTATTACAATTCATATGAAAACTTACATTAACATAGTACTGTTCATAATGAAAATAAAAATACAAAACATTGCTATTATTAATCCTAATTAACTGCAATAATTTACTGTACATGAAATATGTCAAACAACTATTATTTATTATCTATGGATGCTCAAACAAAAGTGATGCAACCTGTCTGGTAATAATTCACTAAATACTACAAAACACCATCAGATTGAAGTGAAAGGTAAGTCAATAAATGGATGAAAATGAATGATATAACACACAGATATCAAAAAGTTGCTAATCATGGAAGAACAGCTTGGAATAAATCTGCACAAAACAGAACTGCACAGATGAATGAGGCCTTGTGGGATGGTCTGGGCATGTGCAGTGGGGTCTTTGTTTCTCAGGATCTCCCAAGTTGGCGTGGCTAGGACACCTTTTTACGGAATGTGGCTATTTAATGGATTTGCAATTTTCTCCCAATAAAACATTTTCCCCCACAAAGTCATGAACAGCCTTATTCTGTGCAGTGGCTTTCTGCTTGCATTAAAATGACAGACCTTGAAACAAAACAGACCTCACTGCACATGGCCAGACATCTATAGTTAGCCCCCAACATTCTAAAACCTTTGGAACAAGGAGACAATCACTGCAGAATCCAAGTCTGTCAGGAAAAATTTACTTAATGGGCCCCTTCAGTACCATGGAGGATACTTCCTTCTCAAGATTTAATCACTGATGCTATTTTACCTTTCATTCCTGAGCCCATGAAAGTCTATAAAAGTGATTCAGTGGTTTAACTGACATACTCGAGAATAACAACTGTTACAAAACAAGAAGGCCTTTCCTCAAAACTTAAACCAATTCTGTGCAGTTCTTGTCCTTATACCCACCTCTAAAATATGACTGCATGAAGTAAAATGCTACTGGTTTACTTCTACTTACTTTTGTCACCGGCATCATTAACTATTTATAATCATTAAAAACTGTCAACATTCACTGTCACTAAAAGGTTACTATAATGTAGTCCTGAGTCTGTTCTCAAAGCGTGATTCAAATAGGTACAAACCTCTGAACCATTGTCAGCAGATTGCTTTCTCTCAGAACTATCTTCCTCACTTTCATCTGAAGAATGACTGACAGTGCACCGACTTGTCAAAGGCTCACTCTTCATAGCCACTGGTGCAGACTTGGTCCTAACTACAGACAGTTCCTTCATTGCTGGAGTTAACTCCGTTACTTCATCGTTTGGCCCCTGAGACATCACAAAAGCGACTGAAAATGACCAAAATGTAAATTAGAATAAAAACAATCACCACATTTTTTGTCAGTATCTCATGTTATCAAAGTATCATGCCTGTAAGATATTATCTCCAAGTCTACAAAGCCATGGAGTGTCATTATGCAAGTTTGTACAAGAAAGCATTGTAATTAAACTATGTGCAAGCCAAACACCACATTTTTTATTCTCAATTATACTGATATACTGTAAATAATTAAAGCACCTGATACATAAACTAATACAGCAACACTTATATTCAATTTGTGATCAGAAACTCAAAATATCCAATTATACATAGTTTAAGAAGATATACTATCAGAGACAAACAACAAAGCATTGATTGTTCCTACCAAATACATAATCAAGTAACAACATTTTTTAAAGATAATAAAATGTCTGTAGTCTGGCAGTACACTGAATATCACAAAATATCAAAACATCTCACTAAAATTGCTTGATAAAAAAAAATTGTGCAAATGAATTTTGAATTTTATTTCATTAACTTCTCTTATACCATACTTATTTATTCTCTAACCTAATTACCAAAATTTTCAATTTCACAATTGCTGCAACTATAGCTTCAATAGTAATGGCCCTTGGTTCTCTACAAGCACGAATATTGATAAAACATGGAATGACAAACTTGTATGCCAATTCTAATAACTAAACCATCAATGGCTTGATTAAATTTTTTTTACATAACCTTAAAATTATATTTACCATATTTACCGAGCGAGTCCATGAAACCTGGAATAAAGCCCTAATAATCTATCTAACCTGTGTTGGGTGAAGGGGATGGAGGTGACTGCAAGGACTGGTGACGCGTTACAGAGAGCTCTCTGGGTCTACCCAGTTTCCCTCCCAGTCTCACCAGACCAGACACAACCTTACTGGCACGAGTTGTTCCCTGGTTATTTTCCAAATTGTCACTGGTTCCAATCTTACTACAGCTGACATTCGAGCTATTGCTGAAGATCACAGCAGCTGGATTTCAAACAACAAGAACATCAACGAATGGTTGTTAGCTCTACAAAGAATGCGAACAACTTTTGAAAAGTCTTACGAGTCTATTGTGGAGAAGGATGTGCGCACATTACGTTGGCAGAAATATAAAATGCATTCTCATGACACAAACTAATTCATGACAAGACACCTTGTCAACATCAATTATGACCTTTTCTCTGGTAGCATGTGCAGTACAAATATCCACTCAAGACTTTTCAAATCATGTTCAAAGCAATTACAAGAGCTCTATGGCACATATGATATAGCAAACTAGCCAAGCTTCCATTACCAGATATCACACTACCTTCCAAATCTCCTGAACTTTAGGAGACAAGCATTACTATACTTCAAAATTAAATTTATATAGTATATACATGTTTTTACAGTACAGTACATAAAAAATGTGGTCTTAAGAACTAACCATTTCCTAGTCCCAGTGAAGAAATTTTATGCATTTATCTAAAAACCCATTACTATACTAATTTACATTGCAAAATATACTTTATCTAGTCAAGTATAGCTATATTAATCTATATCAAGTACAATAAATTTACCAATTAACTCTAGTTTTAAGTAATTTTAAAACTGATACAAAGACTTTGTCAAAAAGATAAGCCTAAATTTGGATAAACAGTACCTGGGAAACAAAATTTGTGTTCATTTTCTATTTGTCCCCTCTTGGTTCTTTGTAGTTTGTCAGCTTAGTGACTTACTTCAATGATCATATTTTATGATTTTAGATTTTATCTATAGCTTTGTTGCAAACAATAAAATCATACTCCAACTTTTTTTCATTTTATCTATCTCCTTTCATAATGATTTCTGATCAAGAAAGAAGTGAAATACTGTGACAGTCATTAAAGCATTTATTTACATTATTTTAGATGAAAACTTTTCTTAAAACTAAGACTCTATGATGACAGCCACTGAATCCCACATAATATGGCACTTATCACTGAAGAAGAAAATAATATTTTTATAATAAAATAAAGTTTGTTCATACTTACCTGGCAGATATATATATAGCTGTATTCTCCGAAGGGACCGACAGAAATTCAAAAACTTACGGCACACACAGTTGGGCCAGGTGGTTAGTACCCATTCCCGCCGCTGGGAGGCGGGTATCAGGAACCATTCCCATTTTCTATTCAGATTTTCTAGAATCTAGAACTACTGTCTCCTGAGGGGAGGAGGGTGGGTACTATGATTATATATCTGCCAGGTAAGTATGAACAAACTTTATTTTATTATAAAAATATCATTTTGTTCATGACACTTACCTGACAGATATATATATAGCTGAATCCCACCATTGGAGGTGGGAAGAGACAGAATAGGATTTAGGAAACAAACATATGTAGGCGATTGACGCCTTGGTTCCTTACCTGTTAGCATTGCTGACTTTGTGATTACTGTCACCCAAGTCTGCTTCTGCTTTACTAGAGACTCCAGCGAGGTAGGGACCTATAAAGCTGGTGAAATCTAGATGATCTGTCAACAGGGGTGAGACCACAATGTGACTAGACCATATGACCTTACTGTGAGGTCAAGCGACAAACGAAACAATCACCTGACTTAGCCTAGTTACGTCATGAATTCATAACATAAACTAAGGACTGGGACGACCACCACCGGTGGAGACCCAACAACCATAAAAACAACACCACTAGAATATTTAAAAAACACACCTAACCAAAATTAAAGGAGAGAATGAGAGTCGCTTTCTGCCCCCAAAAATCGTATTTGCGGAAACGTAAGGCCCTAGCGCACAGCAATTCTCATAGGACGTCTTTACTTCAGTAAGATAATGCGAAGCAAAGACAGAATTGCTTCGCCAAAAAGTGGCACCCAGAATGTCATTGAGACAGGTTTTTCTGGAAAGCCACTGAGGTAGCAATGGCTCTCACTTCGTGAGCCTTGACTTTCAAAGGTTTCAAATCCTCGTCTTGAACACTGGAATGGGCATCTATGATGGTGCTTCTTAAAAAGAACGCCAGAGCATTCTTAGAGAGAGGTATATCAGGCCTCTTAACCGAGCACCATAGATTGTTAGAAGGACCTCTACAATTCTGGGTCCTCTGTAAGTAAAATTTCAGAGCCCTGACAGGGTACAGGGTTCTCTCCGGTTCTTGTCCAGTGATGTCCGTCAAGCCCTTAATTTCGAAGGGCCTGGGCCAAGGGGAAGACGGGTTTTCATTCTTTGCAAGAAACATAGGGCTCAGAGAGCAGACCGCATCAAGGCCTCTAAAACCTATAATCTTGCTGATCGCCTGAAGTTCACTAACTCTCTTCGCCGTCGCCAGAGCAGTTAGGAAAATAATTTTCTTGGTTACGTCCTTGAAGGAAGCAGAATGTAAAGGCTCAAATCTTTTAGACATAAGGAATTTTAGAACAACATCTAAATTCCACGAAGGTAACTTAGGGAGAGCTACCTTAGAAGTCTCAAAAGACCTTAGGAGATCATGAAGGTCTTTGTTGTCTGATAAGTCAAGGCCTTTATGCCTAAAGACTGCTGACAGCATGCTTCTGTAGCCTTTGATGGTAGGTACTGCCAGCTTTAATTCCTTCCTCAAATAAAAAAGAAAGTCTGCTATCTGGGACACAGAGGTTGTGGTAGAGGAAATTCCCTTAAGTTTACACCACTTCCTAAAATTGACCCACCTCGACTGGTACACTGCACTGGAGGAGGCTCTCCTGGCGTTGGCGATCGCCTTAGCCACTGGTCTAGAAAAACCCCTCGCTCTGAGCAACTTTTCGATAGTCTGAATGCAGTCAGACTCAGAGCGGGAAGGTTTTTGTGGTACCTCTCGAAGTGGGGTTGTTTGAGAAGATCTATTCTCATGGGAAGCGTTCTTGGAAAATCCACTAAGAATGTCATGATCTCTGTGAACCACTCCGCTGAAGGCCAAAAGGGGGCGATTAATGTCATTCTCGCCCCTTCTGAGGCTACAAACTTCCTGATAACTTCCCCCAGAATCTTGAATGGGGGAAAGGCATACAGGTCCAGACCCGTCCAGTCCCAAAGAAAGGCATCTACTGCTATTGCCCCCGGGTCGAGCACGGGAGAGCAGTAGAGGCAGCCTTGTGGTCCTTGACGTTGCAAAGAGGTCCACCAGGGGACGCCCCCAAAGCTTCCAAAGCTCCAGACACACTTCTGTGTGCAGAGTCCACTCTGTCGGAAGAAGTTGACGCTGCCGACTGAGAAGGTCCGCGCGTACATTCTCGACTCCTGCTACGAAGCGAGTGAGAATTGTAACTTGACGAGAATATGCCCACAGCAGGATCTCTTTTGCAATCAGGAACAGGGACCGAGAATGAGTACCTCCTTGTTTCTTGAGGTACGCCAGGGCCGTGGTGTTGTCTGAGTTGATTTGAACCACTCGGCCTGCAACTTGATTTTCGAAGAACTGAAGAGCTAAGAGAATCGCTCCCAGTTCTTTTAGATTGATGTGCCAGGACACCTGTTCCCCCTTCCAGGTGCCTGACACTTCCTCCCCCGCCAGTGTTGCTCCCCATCCCGACGTGGACGCGTCGGAAAACAACACTAGGTCGGGGTTCTGAAGAGAGAGAGAGACCCCTTCTGCCAATTTTACGGGATCGAGCCACCACCGTAGATGGTCCTTGACAGAGAGAGAGATCTTGAGAGACTCCTCTAGATCCTCCTTGTTCGTCCATTTGTCCGCAAGGAAAAACTGGAGGGGTCTGAGATGCAACCTCCCCAGGGAAACAAACTTCTCTAGCGATGAAATGGTCCCCAGCAGACTCATCCATTCCCTCACCGAGCATGTTTCTTTCCCCAGGAAGGCCGAAACTTTTTCGAAGCAGTGCTGCTGACGTTCCTGGGATGGAAAAGCTCGAAAAGCCACTGAATCCATCTGAATCCCCAGGTAAAGAATGGACTGAGAAGGGATCAGATGTGACTTCTCTAAATTCACAAGAAGTCCCAGGGACTTCGTCAGGTCCAATGTTGAATGTAAGTCCTCCAGACACCTTTCTTTTGATGAAGCTCGTATGAGCCAGTCGTCCAGATAGAGCGAGGGCATAAGCCACCGGGCAACGTTCCTCATCAGGACTGTGAAAACCATAGGAGCCGTACTCAGTCCGAAACAGAGAGCTCTGAACTGGTACACTCGTCTCCCCAGGACAAACCTCAAAAACTTTCTCGACCGAGGATGAATAGGGACATGAAAATAGGCGTCCTGGAGATCCAGAGAGACCATCCAATCGCCTGGTCTTAACGCATTTATAACAGACTGAGACGTCTCCATTTTGAACTTCTCCTTGATGACAAAATGGTTCAGTCTGCTGACGTCCAGGACTGGTCTCCACCCCCGACTGTTTTGGAACCAAGAAGAGACGATTGTAGAAACCTGGAGACTCCAAATCCAGGACTCGCTCTATGGCTTTCTTCTCGAGCATTTGTTCCAGCAGATCGAAAAGAATCTGTTGCTTCTCTGGGCGGTAAGAGGGCGACAGATCCCTGGGAGTTGAGGACGGGGTGTGTGTGTGTGTGTGTGTGTGTGTGTGTGTGTGTGTGTGTGTGTGTGTGTGTGTGTGTGTGTGTGTGTGTGTGTGTGTGTGTGTGTGTTTCGAGGAACGGGATCCTGTAACCTTTGTCGATTACACTGAGGGACCAGGAGTCCGCCCCTCTTACTCTCCAGGCTTCCGGAAACAAGAGAAGCCTGGCTCCTACTGGTGTCTGGAGGTTTGGTGAGTCATTTCTTGCCCCTTGGGTTAGAAGGGGCTCCGCCTCTGGAGAGGCCTCTTCCTCGAGAAAAGGATCTTGAGGAGGAAGATTTGCCACGAAAGGGCTTCTGCCTCTTGGAGGCTAGTCCCTGCGACGACGTAGACGGGACATTAGGACGTCTGGAAGACTGCACAAGGAGGTCCTGAGTAGCCTTCTCTTTAAGGCTGGAGGCGAGATCCTTGACTAGCGGCTGGGGGAAGAGATGGCTAGACAGAGGGGCAAAAAGCAATTCCGCCCTCTGAACAGGAGAAACCGACTTCGCTGCAAAATTGCAGTATAAAGCCCTCTTCTTCAAGAGGGTCGTACCAAAATGAGAAGCCAGTTCATCCGCACCATCTCTGACGGCCTTGTCCATGCAAGACAGCACACTGGACAGCTCCCCCAGAGAGATAGAGTCTGGACTCCGAGTCCTCAAGTCCAAGGCCCCCAAGCACCAATCTAAAAAGTTGAAGACCTCCATAGTCCTGAAAAGGCCTTTTAGATGGTGGTCAGTCTCAGAAAGCGTCCAGGTCGCCTTAGCTGAAGAAAGGAGAGCCCTCCTCGAAGCGTCGACGAGACTCGCGAAGTCACCTTGGGAAGAAGAAGGGACCCTGGAGCCAATTTCTTCTCCCGTCTCGTACCAAATCCCAGCTTTCCCGCACAATCTAGACGGGGGTAGAGCAAAGGAAGATTTGCCTTGAGATTTCCTAACTTCCATCCAAGAGTTAACTTTCTTCAAGGCTTTTCTAGTAGCGAGCGAAGTCTTCATCTGCAGGAAGCCGGGCAATTTCCTCACCTTCGAAGAAGCTAACTGCGAAGGGGGGGATAGAGGAGCAGAAGGCTGAAATTTATCAGGAAATAATTCCTTCAGCATACTGGCCAAAACCTGATAGTCGGAAAAAGACAAAGGGGGCTGTTCCTGCTCTGCAGAGTCCGACTCCTGAGACAAACCTCCCTCTTCGACGGGAGCGACAGGAGAGCCTTCCGGGATTTGAGGAAGACTAAGACCTTTAGATCCGATTCGGCAAAGAGACCTCTTCTTGTGCGAAGAAGCAGAAGAACACTCCGGAGCGTCCCGCACAGAAGGGTACTGCCGAGCCTCCTGACGAGCGTCCTGCCTCGCAAGCTGCCGAGCATCCTGACGAGCGTCCTGCAGAGTCTAGACGGGATGGGAGAGAAGCGTCCTGGTGAGCATCCTGCCGAACGTCCTGAAGAGCGTGATGAGAAGCAAGACGAGCGTCATGTCGAACGTCTTGCCACGAATCCCTACGAGCGGCTAGCTGAGCTGCAAGACGGGCGTCCTGAGCAGCCAGAGAAAAGTCAGGAACAGCAGCCTGAGGAGCGTCACGACGAGGTAAGGAAAGCCGACGAACCGACGAACGATGAGGACGCCTAGGAGAACTCACAGGAGAGAGAGGCGAACGAAGAGCAGGAGAGGGAGACCTCTAAGACCTCTTAACTGGCAGCGTCCAATCTTTGCAGTGCCTACGAGGCTCAGACTCCTTTGCAGCGAGAAGGGAAGCCAACTGCCGCTGCATGCCCTGGAGAAGACGCTTCAAAGGAGAAGAATCCCTCTCAGGAGAAGGGCTGCTCTTATGAGAAGAAGAGGGGGAAGGAGATGTCCTCCTCCTTCTACCATGGGCGACGACAGCTCTCTTCTTGGGGCGGCTGGGACGCTCAAAAACGTCCTCCTCAAAGAAGTCCTGGTCCTCTTTTGTGGCGGCAACTCGTGCAACCAGTCAGGTGAAGAAACTAGCACACGAGAAAGAGGAGGAGAAGCGTCCTCCTCTGCGAAGCTCCTCTTGAAAGAACGAGAGTCCACCCGAGAACACGACCCCTTGCGTGGAGAGGGCGCCTCGGTGGACGAGAAGCAATCCTTAAGGACTTGTGCGCGAGCACGATCCTTGGCAGCCTGGGAAACATCAACATGGCCTGCCAAAGGGACGCCAGATCGGTGGGGGGTCCCCGTAACCCTCTTGCGGCTTTCGACATGCCCACTCCCTAAGTCCTGGGAGTTCGGCAGAGGTCCAGGCCTAGAGGCATTATAGGGCCGATCTGACGCCCCCTCCACAACACTAGGGGGATCACTGCACTTCACTACACTCTCAATAGCCAGCACTTTCGACTCCAAGGCACGAATGGAGTTCAAAATCTGCGCAAGGGCATTACCTTCCGCAGACGCAATCACAGGGTTCGAAGGCGACTCTACAGGGAAAGGTGAAGCATTAGTAGGATTAACAGGTGACAAATTAATACCCTGACTCCCACCAGCAGACACACTCCTGGAGGAAGACCTCCTGATACGGTCACGCTCTAACTTGCGTATGTAAGGGTCGTAAGCCTTCCAATCAGAATCAGGCAAAGACTCACACTCCTTGCAGCGATCATCCAACAAACAGACATGCCCCCTACATCTAATGCATACTGAGTGAGGGTCTACCGAAGCTTTCGGTAGCCTCACCTTACACTCCTTCACAACACACAACCTGAAACTAGCAGAACTACAACCAGACATCTTGTTCAAGAAAAGCCAAAACCAAAATCAAAACAGTCCACAGAAGCGTATGCCTATCCACAAATCCAAAGTCAAAAAACCAAAAGACAATCAGAATACTCAGTGGAAAAGTTTTCGAAATCCAACGGCGGAGGTATTGACAACAGGTGTTGACAATACCGGCGACAGAGAAAATCTGAATAGAAAATGGGAATGGTTCCTGATACCCGCCTCCCAGCGGCGGGAGTGGGTACTAACCACCTGGCCCAACCGCGTGTGCCGTAAGTTTTTGAATTTCTGTCGGTCCCTTCAGAGAATACAGCTATATATATATCTGTCAGGTAAGTGTCATGAACAAAATGTAATTTATAATCTCATAGCAATGTAACAAGAAACTTTTTATGGTATAAGACAGATGATCAAGCATTTGCCAAGGCCTTGGCCAATGCTCAGGAGATAACTGTCTATATTCAAATTATTACTTGAGTGAAGAAAATCTTCTCCTATTTAAAACAAAAAACTCTATAGAGAAAATACATCACGCGAAGTACAGCCTTTACCAAGGCACCAAAATCTAAATTTATAGAGTGCTGTCCATCCCTCAACTACAATAATTGTGCTACAATCACTCTACAACTACATGAACCCTTAAAATTCACCCACTCAATCACTTTCCAACAACTAAATACAGCATATTCTAACCATCAAGATACTGAGAACTGCTAAAGCTTCAATATTTACCATTTAGAGGATCAGTAAATGCATTGGGGGAGGATAATCTTCTGCCCGAGGATGCTTCCTCAACACTGGGAGCTTGATCGCCTGAGGTGGATCTCTTCTTACCTATGTGTTGGGGCTGTGTTCTCGGGACACTGGATGACCTCGTTTGACTAGTTACAGATGCTGCCACTGTCTGAGGGCCGCGATGTACATCTGGTCTCCCTCCAACAGTAGGAATGTGCCTGGAGGCAGCACCAGAGTAACCTGCTGGCTTTGGATATTGCTGCAAACAAAATAATCCTGGGTAACTCACACTAGCTCACTAAACTTCAACAATGTTCTCATAAACTCTTGATGTGTTATCATCACCCTAATTACTATTTGTAAGGTAATTTGAATAAACACATACTTCTTGCTATTACAAATCAAAAGGGTACTTTAAATATATACTAAAAAACTACATAACGCTGAATTCCATAACTAATAAATGAAAATTTTCCTAGCCTAACCCGTCCAAAAATGCTTCAATTATGCAATCCACCCACCTGCTCGCGTTGTTCTTCTTTTATTATACAATCCAGCTTATGACAACAAAAATCACAAACCAGACTTACAACCCAAAATTACCGACCTAACCTTCAGAGAGCTCGCTTTACCACACTACATTCTGTTCCAAGTTCAACACTCCTGCCCGCATTTGTTTACATTTTCTTTCCCTCCTGCCATTTCCAACCTATGACATCACTTCCTATGATGTCACAACAAGAACAGATACTTTTTAAACATAAAGAACGCTTTGCTATAAAAACATCTTATAAAATTAAACGTGCTTTTTATACATTTTGTAACGCCCATACCTTTTTACTAACGCAGAAAATAAAAAGAAAATAATGACAACTAACTTATAAAACTAACATTTAATCAATAAAAACCATTATGTGCTCTTGATCCTTTTAAGATTCTGATGACGAATATTGTCATCGTCCATTTTTCAACCTCTAAGATTCTGTGATGATTCTGACGATAACTACAGTCATCACGAAAAGATATTTTTTTAATAATCAAGTAGTATTGCCAAAAACTGGAAAAAAAAAGTGTCATAAAAAAATTAGAATATGGCATGTATGGATGCTTGTTGTTGCCATGGAGACTGATATATACAGTATCATGATCTATGGCAAACTTTTAAAAGAATGACAAACCGTTATTCTGTTTGCACAAGTATGTTTTACATTTTTTGGAATGAGCTTTTTGGTATCATACGTGGCTCAAACAGTAATTAATTTCACATCAATGGAAAGGCAATTTATCGTACTTTTACACTGTGTAACAGAAATTGGATATCTCTTCTCTAATTTCTTTTGAATTTTTTCAATAAAGCAACAAAAATTAGATGGAAATTCACAGAAAATAAACTGTATATAAGAGCAGGGTGGAGAAAACTTGAAACTTTAATTACAATGATGATGACTAGTGTCTTCACAAAAAATATTTTCAAGAAATAAAATCACCAAATCTGGAAAATGAAACAGTAATAGAGCTTGTGCCAAACCAAAAGACAGCAAGAATTCCTCTGAGTGGGCATACAGAGTGAAAGAATGACTCGAATGCAAAAAATTTTGTTAATGTTATTGCCTCTACTTCACTTACTTTTATGGCAAAAAATAAAACTCTTACTTTTGGATTACGTAGATGTAAGGCCAGCATTATGATGTATTGCACATCTGCAGATGCAGGATACCGCATCAAGAAATTTAAGCAGGTAGTGTAATCTCCCCCAAGTACTGGAAATTGAGATAAAGCATTGTTATCAATCACTGACACTTACATTGAACATATCTTTTTAAACAAAGCTAGGCATTTTAAATTTAAATTTCAGATTAAATATATCACAGGGGGTGACTACTGGCCAAGAAGAATATTTTGCAGTCATACCCAAATATAGAGAATTTTCTGCAAAGGAGCAAGGAATATAAAAATACTAAACAATTTATGAGTACTTCATTTAACCAAGATGGCTAATCCTTCAAAAGGCATTTAGGTACATACTGCTGTGAAACATTTTGTCCCTAGTTTGAAGAACTGGTGTAAACAATTCTTTCCCCATTCTGAGAAATTGGTTTCAAAGATTTTGATATTACTCAAAGCCTCTAACTAGCTCATCTTTTGAGGACATTTGGTTCCAAAATGTGACAACGCAGACAGCTGAAGTTTTGATATATTATAGAGCATCACAAACAGTCCTTTGACTGGAAAATTCAAAAATTAAAAAAAATCGGTTAGGGTTATGACAGTTTGTCAAAACAAGGATGAATTAACGCAAGAGTATTGACTATGACTGTAAAATTGGAATTATGCAGTCTACTCACAAGGTTCACGGATGAAAGACAACATAGCCACCGTGAGAAAATCTACAAGAGGGAATGCTGCCTGACAGTCAGCAAAAATAGCATCCCATACATTCAATAAGTCATGTAAAGGAAATTCCCTTCCAAATAATAAGCGTACCCATCGGCTGTGAAATAAAGGCGGAAGAATTAATTATTTTCTACAGGAAAATTATAACGAGAGCATGATATTTTCATGACACTGGCACAAATTTCAAGCAGAATTGCAGAATTGTTAAGTAAAAAATTTCAGTAAAAATAACATTTTTATAATAAAATAAAGTTTCATATATACTTACGCAGTAATTACTTAGCTAAGAGTTTCTCTTGCCTACGCAGCTCAAATTAAAAAATTCGTGGGTTAGCCCTTCAGTTTAGTGCAGGTGACTGGTCTCGCCCACTAACTAGAGTATCAGGAAATACTCAGAAAATACTTGTCATTATGTTTATGCTTTGTCCATGCGAGGGGAAGAGGGAGGGCTCCATCCGTAATTACTGGCTAAGTATATATAAAGCTTTATTTTATTATAAAAGTGTCATTTTTATATAAGTAACTTACCCAGTAATTACTTAGCTTAATCCATATTGATAGGCGGTGGGGATTCATGGACTTATTCTGTTCCCAATCATTAATTCATGTAATAATTTGAGATACTAGATAAGTTGCCAGCATTGGATACAATGCTTGTAGTTCCTTGTTAGTTAAGAGAGCCTGCAGTAGAGAACTGGCTCTGGTTGTTGCTCAACTTAACCTGTAGCAGTATGGCAGTAAAGCCAGGAGAGCCTCTACTAAGTGGGAGCTTTGTAGCCAAGGAGCACTGCGATGGCTAGCAAAGCAACAGTGGAAGTTATGCAGCTCAAAGAGTTATCCGATGGCTAGCAAAACTTTAAAAAGTGCCCTTGCCCTGGGCGCAGCACCAATATAAACACAACCAGATACGATTGTCACTTGCATTGAAATAAAGACTGTGACCCATTCACTGACAGTGATGGGTCCTCCAGGTATATTGTAACCCCCGGCTCTCACAAGTCTCGGCACCTTACTACAAGGTGAATAGATAGTAGGAGAAAATCCTATGTTCCTTCTGCAATGCCATGCTGGTTACTAATAATGATCACATGGTACTGCAAGAATCTAACACTGTTGTAAATTTCTTCAAAAAGCGAGGAGTGAAGATCGATTACACTTCCCGAAGGTAGAAGCTGTTCTGACATCCTTAGCTTCCCTTAAAAGGAGGAAAATACTCTCCTACCTCTGAGAGTGTCTCAGAAAAGGTCGATTGTAAACTGGACATCAGGGGCACACAGTGCCTGAAAGCTAATGAGGTAGAGGTTGTACTGACGTGTCTAGCTTTCACTAAAAGTAGGCTAATAGCTCTCCAGAAACTAAGAGTGGCCTCAGAAAACAAGTCCAATCACAAGAGAGGACCATACGTTTTTAGACGGAGGGTGCTAGAACACTAAAGGTGATGAAAAACTCCCTGTGCTTCTAATCCTGCTCAGGTCATACCGTAAAACTCCTACAGAAAGAGAGCTTCTAACTCTTCCCCAGAGCCAAGGATGCAGGAGAGTTGGCGCCAGACAACCGGAAGCTGGTGCCGGGCGCTGGGTGTACTGAACTGGTGCCAGGCTGTTGATGGGACCAGCAGAGCTGGTCATCAACTAACTAATTGGTTGGGAGCTGGTGGGTCCTCCTAGAAGCTTGGGGTAGAGCTGGCACCCAGCTGTAGCTGGCGCCAGGCGAGGTGGAAGTCAGGCAAGGAAAAAAAAAGCTTGGGTTGATGTGTGCTTCTGGGAGCCCGGAGCACAATCCCCAGCTGCCAAAACTGTCCTCTCTTCCATTAAGTTCTTGAGAGACAGAGAACGGATCCAGGTCATGGAAGGGTCCTCGTTCTCGGTAAAAAATTCCCAAGGTAAACAAGCAACCCGCATTACTGAGTCAGACATAGCTCGATACCCCCATCTGCATCTCTCAAATGTCTTAGTAGCACCTCTGAAAAAACATCTCCTTCCTGATAAACACCTGGACAGTCCAAAGCCTGTCCATGCAAGAGTGTACCACCCTTGATGGTCTCTTAAAGTGAGATGGTTCGAGAATTTCCAAAGGTGGAAGGATTCTGGGAGAGTACACCAATCAATTGCAGCAAGCCAGGAACCATAAATTACAATTCAGAACAGGGCTACGAGGGATGTCGTAACGTTCTGATGAGTCTGAAAGGCCCGCTTTTCCTTGACCATGTCAAACAGTGGAAGAGTGTAGAGTCCAAGTTAGCATGAACTTGCAGAATGGTGTCAGTTAAGGACTGTTGTCTAGTCTAAAGGAATATTGTAGTCTAGGAAAGAGCGAGGGTCAAGAAGGACTGAAGCATTATGCGAAAAGCTTTCAGCTGTATGGCATAGTGTTAAGGTTCTGTTCTTTCGGGGACACATCCCGGAAATTTCCAGATCCCTGAGCAGGCTCCCTCGACTGCAACAAGGAGTGAGAGGCAGTCCAAGACTAGTATCATGAGAAAGGACTTCCTTCGAAAGATTAAATTCGGACAGATACCACCATAGGTCCAACTGAAAATTCCAGTCTTAAGGAAAATCAGCGGAGTCTCGCTTTGATTCCTTGTCCCTGTGCGGGGTGAAGACTCAAAAGAAGGCTTGCCAAAGCCTAACAACTCCCGAACTGGTAGACTCTGACTCGTAAGATGGGTCTGTGATGTATTTGGAGTCTGTATGTGGACAAGAAAAAACAAAGTATCCTATATAACCAGGAACTTCATACAAACGGCCTGGAGAATGGACAATAGGACTGATCGGTTAGTCTCTGCAGCCAAGCATCGAAGAACATAGTGCAGACTTGCAGACAACTAAGTGGACTAGTTGTCGACCCTGCCGATACTTGACAGCCACGGAGACATGGTCACCAGGGCGGGATCGACTTCTTATGCAATGCCCATCGTGGACTTGATGACACATCATACAGACTGACAACATATGCCGAACTGCACTTGGCCAAAACTAACATCTGGCACGCTCACAGGAATTTGGAAAGTCCACAAAAGACACCGAAGTTCTGCCATGGGATAAAAAACGGTCATGAACAAAACCAGAGGTGACAACTTCTGCTGCAGTGAAGAAACAAGAGGTGACAACTTCTGCTGCAGTGAAGAAACAAACTGTTAAAAGGAACTAGGCATTCAGAGATGGGAGCCTAGTATGGCTAGAAAATGTTGAGTACTCTGGAATAGGTGTCGGGAGCTCGGGATTTGGCGCCAAAAATCTGGTGCCAAGAGCTCTGAAGTTGATCAGGTGCTTGGAATGGGCGCTGCTAAAGAGAAGGAAAATGGACCGAGGATATATGCCATCCGAAAGTAGCAGTGATTCTCTTGGTAGATGGCTGAAGGCGAAGAAAAGAGCGCTGATAATGACTGGGTTTCTCCCAGTAGAAGAAAGAGAAGCAAGGCTCCCTTCTTGTGATCCCAACAAAGGAGTGGAAATCTCAAAAAACTAACTTAAAAATGTCCTTACCGCATAGGACAGGATTAAGGGACCAGACGAAGTGATGTCTCTTGGTAACACTTTAGAGGCTCCTATCTTCTTAACCCCTGCTCCTGAGGTCAGTCAAGAAAGACCTTACTTCCAATCTTGACAAGTTTCAGCCACGAGAACTAATTTTACCTAAGGATCAGAGGTAGTAAAGGACAAAGAAGACTTGTCTTGCTCCCTTACAAACCAAAGTTAGGCTCCCACCTCCCTGTAGAGGTGATAGCTTTCTTCAACAAGCTCAAAATCTGTACACCAAAGTCCCTGTCTGCAAAGGACAGTGCTTTGAGACACCAACTGATGTCACATAAAGGAGCAATTCGGGTCATCTGGAACTCTAGACGAAGGTCAAAACATTAAGTCATGTAATGATTTTGGAACAGGCTGAAAAAGATACAAAACAGCCTGAGAGCATTTGTATGGTACTCAAAGGAGGGAGTCCAGCGTCCGCCACTTGAAGACCAGAGCCTGACTTTCAATTGGAAATTGTGCTGAAAAAAGAACAACAGTATGTACCCAGAAGTGACAGGCGCCGAGCTAAAGAGAGACTGGTGTCAGCCACTGGTAGGATGGCACCAGACGCATGAGAGCTGGTGCTGTGAGCTCTATATGAAAGGAGCTCCGGTGCTTTAAGGTGCTTGGGCACTACTGGAAGCTTGGGAGCTATGGAAGTGGACAAAAAGAACGCTCGTACATTGATGGTCCGCTTGGCTCCAAAACTGGCAATCCACAACCAGAAGTTCAGGAGACAAAAGCACAAAGCTGTCCTTTTAGAAATAAGGTGTGGGCTATACTCCTGCTCCCTGAGACACAGGAGAGCAGGGAAGAAGATCATCAGCAAAAATGCCTCTTTAACGGCTGCTTTTCATTATCAGCGTTTTTCTACACTGGACTATCACTAGAAAAAGGTACATCTCTATGGACGCCTTTCCCATGATTGTCCGTCGACACCTGAGGACAGCAGGTTCGACTGAGGGGCAGCTATCCGGGGGCAAAACCCCTTCGAACTCCCATGGACCAACAGTATACCACCTCCCTGGGTTAGGGGAGTCTGACAGGGACTGGGTTTAGGAGAGCCGATAGGGCCAGATAGCCACCACCTCCACTACACATCCAGTAAGACACCTTTCCAGTGGCTGTCTGTCGATACCTGGGACCGGCAACAAGCTCAAGTGAGGGGGCGAATACCCGCGTGTAAACCCCACAACCTCCCTTGGACTTCCAGCATGTCTCCTCCCAGGTTTGGGGGAGTATGACAGGGACCTTTGTCTACGAGAATCGAAGGACGAGTAGACACCTCCTTCACTGCACATTTCATTATCACAAGGTTAACATCTGTTAACCTAAAACAACACTGGCAATGGCATGAGAAGGAAGCGAGGGAGCCAGGCATGGGAGCAAGTGGATAAAAAGGGCAGGGAGGTTAGCAGTACGTGAGAGATGGCGTCAGGATCTCAGTAACTGGGGCTGAGTGCCCGAGAACGGATGCCGAGGCGGCAAAGAGTGAGCACCGAGTGCCCGATAGCTGGTGCCAAGCGCCCGAAAGTTGGTGCCAAGCGTTCTGCAGCTGGAGCCAGTTGAGCCAGTAGCTCGAGCAGCCGAGCGCTACTGGGCGCTTGTAGAATGGGCTAAAACTGATGAACTCTTCATGATTCCCGTCATCCTCTGAAAGCTCATCGTAACCAAAACACGGAGCACAATTCTCTCCTATTGCATTCCTGCCCTTACACTTTTAAGATCTTACACTTTTAAGATCTCTGCAAAGGAAAGTTTAATAATAAGATGTTCAATTAATTCTTTAAGGACAAATGATATGAAGTACAGAGAGTACCATTATACAGATATCTCAATTCCTTTCAAATGCTAATTGAGACTTAGAGATATGCATTTCAATACTGAAAATATCGGTCCAGTGGCAAACATAATATTTGCGTTTATTACGCTACTCGTAAAGGAAAGTTAACTTTACCAACCAAAGTTGAAGTACACAGAGTACTATCATACATACATATCTCAATGAGACTTACAGTATGCATTTCATTCCCAAAATATTGGGCCGGTAGCGAATACAAGGTTACGTTTATTACACTCCTCAGTAAAGGAAAGTTAACCTTTACAGACCAAGATGAAGTACACAGAGTACCATCATACATACATATCTCAATTCCTATCACACATTGAGATTTACAGTTATGCGTTTCATTAATGAAAATACTGGTTGGATAGATAACACAATATTAAAATTTTTTAATGCTAAGTGAAAAAAAAAAATAAGGTGGCCAATGCAAAACTTTAAGCTTCTTACACTACTCAGAAAGGAAAGTCAGCTCGGTAACGAACACAATATTATTACGCTACTCAGAAAAGGAAATTAACCTTTAAAGACCAAGATCAGTATCATCATACATACACGTCTCAAATTCTAATTAAGACTGAGACTTGCAGATAAATATACAAAATCATGATTACTGGTTTGGCAACGAACCCACTGTTTACATTCGCCAATAAATGTGATATCGTCGGTTAAACTATGCTACCGGTAGTTAAACAATTGATTATGAATTCACTACTGTTGTGAAACATGACAGTTCCTCGTTGAATGAGTCGGTACAGTTGTCGGCTAGCACTCTGCTAGGCCTGAGTTCGAGTCTCTGGCCAACCAATGAAGAATTAGGGGAATTTATTTCTGGTGACAGAAATTCATTTCTCGGTATAATGTGGTTCAGATTCCACAATAATCTGTAGGTCCCGTTGCTAGGTAAAACGTAAAATACGTCTAATCCTTCGGGCCAGCCCTAGGAGAGCTGTTGATCAGCTCAGTGGTCTGGTTAAACTAAGGTATACTTTTTGTGAAACATGACAACTTAAACGAAACAATCAAAAACTGTCCTGAATGCTGTAACCTTGAAGGCTACCCGAAATCAGCGATAAAACATAACCAAAATCCAGTCTCTGACTGGCAAACTTAACAACAAAGCTGACAAAGACACTCTGTGTTGACTCGAGCGTCGGCAGAAACACAATGATGGGCATTTGCTGTTGACTCGAGCATCGGCAGAAACACAACGATAAGTATTTGCTGAGCAGTTCCTGATACTCTCGTTAGTGGGTGAGACAAGTCACCTGCACTAAACTGAAGCACTAACCCGCAAATTTTTTAATTTGAGCTGTCGAGGCATGAGAAACTCTTAGCTAAGTAATTACTGGGTAAGTTACTTACATAAAAACTTATAAAAGTTCAACCTTGCAAAATGCAGTGCTAAAGACAAAAACAATCAAGTAACTCACATTCCATATATTTGTGGAGGAATCTCCAAACGTGCAAGATGGTTATACAATGCCACGTCATGGCGTTGCAGCAAGTTGTCATGGATACTTGTTAATTTTTGAACTAATAAATTGGTTGGTCCTATATCCTATAATGAGAAAACATCCATCGTTAACAGCATACAAAAAACTGAAAAGATTCTATTACAGTACTAGCCCTTGTAATTAACTGTATTTTAGCTTCCACTGAAAAATTTCATAAGTTTTGAAGTTTAACAGAACGTAAGGAAGTGTCAAACCTGTGGTCGTGCAAATGGCTGAGCATTTATAATGTTTGAGCGAGGATCTGGTTGCTGCATATGTTCACTAACTATGTACCATGGCTCCAGACCTTTCATCACCCCCTCAAACAAACAGCTGCAACAAAATAGATAACGTAGGGTATGTTATAAATTAACATACGACTGTAGAGCAATTGGACTGTGGTGAAAAGTTATGAATAAAAAGCTTTTCAACAAATATTGAATGTGATTTCCTTTTAATTACTATTTTATTTTTTATTAGTGAAATAATATATAACACATGTCAGATAGCAATGCGCGACTGTAGAGCAATTGCAATATGGTGGAAAACAGTTATGAACTGAAACCTTTCCAACAAACACAGTACTATATAATTTCCTTTTGCTTAACATTTTCTTTTTCATTAGTGAAATTGTAAAGTACCAACAACAAACAGTAATTAATTTTACTCACTAAGCATCATGCTCTAAATATGCTTCATCCATCAGTTCCTGAAGTGTAGTTCTGCAACAGAAATCATAAAATTCAAGGACAACTTGGCAATTTTTATTTCAATTAGCAATATTTCTAACTCAAAGACTGTGTGTATAAAGTTTCCTGTATATGGACGCCAGCCCTGTGAGAGCTATGTCAATTAGCTCAAAGGTCTGGTTAAACTACTTAACAATAATAACCCGTATATAATAACTTGTACAATTTTATTTGGACAAGACAAAAAAAATGTATCTTTAATACATAATCATCATGGAAAATACATGGTTAAAATCTAAATATAAATTTAATAGACTTACCACTTATTTTAGTAGCAATCTTAACTAGAATGATTTGAACTATTCAATTCATAATAAAAATCCTAAAAACAAACAGTTTAGTATTTACAGATTCAATTCAGTAAAAATCAGTAACCCGCAAAAATCTTTCACACTCACTATGCAAAATTTATCATTAAAATTAGAAACAAAAAATGTCAGGCAATTTCTTTTAACCCTCATGTAATTACAAATGTTTACCACTGATTTTGAGAAGTAAATGGACATTTGGTGATGCAAAACCTATAGTAATTAAGGGATAAAACTTCTGAAATTAGCCCTATACCATTCAAATTTTCAGTACTTGAACTTGAGCAAATTCCTCATACAGTTAGTTAGATTACTACATAAAATTTAAAAAATAAAAAAAATAAAAAAAACAGTACAACTGCTCCAAGAGCGTTAAGGTAAATGATAAAACTTATGACATGCATTCAAACTTTTGCCGCAAGTGATGTGATTCCAGAGCCACAGTTAGCATTTTTTTTTTTTTTTTTTTTTTTTTAGCTTGCTTCAAGTGAAAGGCTGTGTCACTCAATGACCAGAGTATTGGGTAGTACATCTTTTCACAGCATTTTGGTTAGTAAGGAATACATAATTTAGCCTTAATTTAGTCTTCATAAAAATAACGTTCTTGAACATAAGGTGCAGACCAAGAAAGCACTTCTTTCTCTTTCTGAAAAGAACCATTACCTAGTTTTCAACATATCAAACAATTTTCCAAGTTAATCATATAAACCTTTCCCACAGCTTAAGAATTTATAAATAAAGGTGGCATATTAGTTTAGAGGCTATAAGTAACTACTCAGTACATAAAATTAACAAAATTTATCCTTGTAATGTGTTAAGTATATAAGCCTGTATGCCAATGGTGAAGATACAAGTATGTATTCAATTTACTTTATAGCATTACTTAGCATATTCTTCTTAAAATTACCATATAAATATCCACAGATTTTGGAGTACAATTATTTCTGCCTCTCCTCAAGGAAAAATCCTTGGCTCTTCATGAGCCCTTTTTTTATATTTTTCCATATTGTATATTAAAATGATGCTACTCCTTCGTACCAATCCAGTTTTGGAATGAATGGTCTATGATATCTGAAGCAACAGTAAGAAAGTTCAAGCTGTGATTCTTGATGGAACCATGCCAGACCCACAAATTTTGTACTAGAACATTATGCAGCACATTTATCAATTGGCACAGATGCATATCACCATTATCTACTCAATTTTTTCCTTTGAGGGAAGACTTTATCGTTAACAAGTTATGTCACTCCTTCACAAAAGTACTCTGCAAATTCTAATATCTAGCAATGGAATACAAATACTTAATAAGAAAGATGTGCTAGAAAATCTCTATCTCCAAATATGGAGCTTGTTAAGGATAACCAGGTGCTAATGTATCAGCTCTCAAATACTGTAAAACACATTACTGTAGTCATCCTTGGATGAAAATACTCAAAAAATAAACATATTTAATCTAGTGTGCACTACATGGAGGTACTGTACTTACAACTGGTACCCCGTCATACTGCAGTACGGTAGGCAGGGAAGATGGAAAGGTATACTCAGGACAAAGAACTAACACAGGACACTATTATGCACAAATTGAAAACTGTAACTCTAAACTCAATATTCTATCAAAACTGTAGCTCTTAACTAATACTGTATTATAAACTCTGGAATAAATCTAAATCTGGAATATCAAAAAACATCTTTCTCTTCCTTTTCAGTTCTGGGGAAATCAGCTTTCAAATCTTAAATGTACAATACCTAATGCAGATTAATTTAGTTCAAATGTACTAACTTTAGGCCATTTTACATTTCTTTTATCAAAAGCTTAAAGGGTATACTATATTTAACATAGCTACAATATTGCACCTTGGTTACAAGCAAATCTGCATATGGTTTCCACACCTAGCAAGACAGACTGAAAAATCTTCCTTCTAAAATCAATGAATTTCAGTGAGTTGAGTAACATCAACCACTTAGCCAGCAAAAAATATATTTTGGGATGGCATATTTTCATATACAAATAATTACTCTTCATTCCTACATGACTTGCACACAAAAATTTCAACAAACTATAGCATCAACTTCTATCTAACTGGCCGTGTGTGAATATGTTAGCAGTATTTTGCTGAAAACAAAGTGAAGCTAATTTTCATTTCGAATAAATAAGGTATGACTTGACGAGGATAACTAATGCTTACCTTCACAGTAAATCGCCCCCCATATTCGCAGGGGATGCGCACCACACACCCCCACGAATAGCTAAAACCAGCGAATACTTAGAACCCTTCTAAAAACACTTAGAACTGCCTATTTTGATAGCTCAAACACACACAAAACAAACTAAAAATGCTTATACAGGTATTATCCTACTTACAATGGGGTTAGGTTAAAAAAAAAACCATCGTCTGTTGGAAAAAACATAAGAAATACCAAAGCGTATCTTAAACATAGCCTAGCCTACAACAGGGTATTCGGAACCATGTATACATATATGGTAGCCTAGCCTACACTATAAAATATACTCTTTACATACACGGTATAGTAATTATTAATATCAGCTAATTCTGGAGGTTCATGCAGAGTGACTTATGACAATTCAATACGAAGAGAAATTGAATAACAAACAAGAATTAGCTTAGCCTACACTATGGTATATTGTACTGTATACATACACAGTAGCACAGCCTACATTATACTCTATATTCACATGTCGTATTATATAAACGTCAACATAACGAATATGCATCTTTTCCATGGATCTTTTAAAATGTTATGCCTTAATTCACTGCATCCAATAATATTGTATATATTCTTATATTGCTTATGTATTATAAACTGCGATCATAGCAATCAGTGTTTTGGTTTGGAAATGTTTATGCGGTGTTTATTTTGCCGCATTCAACTCAGTTCAGAACGCTTTTCTTGCTTCTACTGTACTTAGCGTAAATGAATCTCTAGAGTCTAGATACTTTATTTATAAGGGGCAAGGTTATTTTTCGTTATTCGAATTGCTTTTAAGTCGAAATATAACTAAAATATGTCTCGTTGTGAAATTAATTTATCTATTATTTTCATTAATAGATGACGATGGCCCTTTGGGGGCGTTTGTTTTGTGTAAAAAAAATTCAAGATTCCGTTCGCTATTTTCACTTGATTTCATCATAATACGGGCTTTACATATTTATCGTTTATCGACGTAAAAATAGCAGTAATGTGTTCTTTCATGCCCAGTAGTTTTGATTAATATACTTTCTCTCTCAATTTAATTATGATCGAGTTTCAACCATGTTGCAGATGCACGATAATTTACAATATCGTCATTAGCAGCTTTAACATTGGTTTCTCAGCTTCAGCTACAACTTGCAGCTTAAATTTAACAGTATATTTCCTTGACGTTCTTGTATCCATACCGAAAAGGGGTATAATGTAAAAATATATCAGTCCTACTCTACTTAACATCATTTGTGCCATAACCTACGGTAATTGCTTATTACCGTATGATGGTTGAAATACCAGGTAACCGGCTGTTGTTATCCGACTCGATTATATTATGGCTGTACGCATTTACATAAGAGTATAACGTTACTAACAATACTTTTATCATTCTCTTTTAATTTTTTTACTAGAAGATGGGATAAAGAGATGGAGGAAAAGTTGTCTATTGTAATTTGGTCTCTCTCACTGCCTGATTACACTGCTGCCTGCGCCCACACGAAATTTAAAAATATTTTATAGATAATATTGTCGTATCGGTATTAATTGCTTACCCCATTGCAAAATCGAACTATCGTAAGGTGAATTATCGTAACTCGAGCATTACCTGAGTATTGAATTATCGTAACTCGAGCATTACATGAGTATTTTAATAGTTTTATCACAAAAAGTGCAATTAGTCATGGAAATGGGATGAAAATACAGTATTTAGTTAATATTTCTCAGTGAAAAATACTGCAAATGGGCGAATTTTCCGCAAATAATGGGTAGATACGTTCCAAAGAGAAATCCGTGAATACGTGAGTCCACGAATCATGAGGCCGCGAATACAGGGGGTTTACTGTATATATAAACATGATACCAGCCTGCTGAAACAATAACAGGCTAGCCACTTCTATATTTCTGAGAGAGAGAGAGAGAGCTGTGTAGCTTTCTGACTTACTATACAACATTTTCTCTTAAAAGCTAGCTGTCTCTTCAGACAAACCTTTCAACAAATATGCAAATTTAACTCAGGTGATCTGATTCAATTGTTTTTTGATAATTCACCATACTTTGCCAATTTGATCTCCAATTTTGTTCACCAAAGTATTTCTCAAAATTTAGACTATGACCATATAGTTCTTCTGCATGAAAATTCCAGAACTCTACTTAAAGTATTAATATAATTTGGTCTACACTTTTTGTGGAAACATCTCATGGCCTGATAATCTAGCAACCAATAAACTGTGTCATCTACAGGATTTACAACAGAACTAATACCAGCAAAACGTATTGTATTCTATACAAACATGTAATCGCATTCTTCATCTGACAAAACAGAAGGGTACTCTTTCTTGCAAGGCAGTTCCTTCTCTGTTGTTCCAACTTCTTCTTCCTTATCAATTAACTGAAATTTCTTGTCAACTCTGGAAAACGTTTGCTCTTCACTATTTGAGTATCTACACATCCAAGCTTATAGTAATCTTGAAATAGTGTTTGACACCCCTTAGTTAAAAATATTATTTGATTAGTGATGCTTAACCTATACAAATAACAATGAAAAACATACACAAAATAACTAGCACCAAAGCTGTGAGACTGGAGATCTTAACATGCACATGAAAAATAAAATAGCAGAAATATTTTAACCCCATTCCTTATCCTACAGTACTTACGATGTTGGATCCATTTCATTTGCATGCTGATGTGTTTGGTGATCACAGTGAAGTACAAATATGAAGGGTGCTAATACTTCGTGCATTCCCTGTCGAAGAAGAGTTTTTTAATTATCCTCAATATTACTCACATTCTTTAAGAATTATCTTCATTACTAACATTGTTTAGAAATAACCTTCAATATTACTGATATGTTTAGAAATAACCTTCAATATTACTGACATTCTTTTTTTTTGTCTTTAGTCATTATCAAACTAGACACCTTGTTCTACAGATCACCACTTCAAATAAAAAATAATAGTTAGGAAACCATCTTACCTGTCTATAAGACACTTTTGGATTTTGGCGAGCATAACAGAACAAAATGGTCACCATCATGTCTCTAATTCGTGTCGACTGAAAAAACTCAACCTCTGGAAATGTTCGAATGACATCCTGTCTTATCAATTTTTTCAATTCAGAATCTTCAAAATACTGATTCCATGGACTCTGCAAATAAGGAAAAGAAAAATTTCACACTTAATACTTCTGTGAAACCAACTGCTGTTTCCAAAAAACTCACGACAAAATGTTACATAATTGCTCTAACTTTTTACATTACACCAAAACTTGAACATTGACACTATAACAAAGCTACAAATAAAATTACAAAGGGAGACAAATACAAAACCCTTAATACTGGTATACAGTATAATATTATTATGGGCCTTGGTCACAGACAAAACCCTTAATACTGGTATACAGTATAATAATATTATGGGCCTTGGTCACAGTCATTATCCTATACGTATACAGTATTCATCATTATCAAAAATTTTAACCAGGCAACTGAATTAAGAGTAGTCTCCCTTATATGGCCACTCATAAAATAAGAAAAACTAAAACTTACAGTTTTACCTTAGCTAATCCCCACATTTTTAACTCTCTTAACCCTTTGATCATGGCTGGATTGTTTACGATACATTTCTTAAAACAACCCTCAATCCAGGTGTATCGTACAATATCATTGCGTTGACCACCGGCAGATCAAGAGAAGAGCTAGTGGGAATGGGTTGCCAGTAATTTCCAACCCAGAGATTTCATATTTGACAGCAGTGGTAGCGGTATGATGCCAAAATGTAATATGAATGAAAATTCAAAGGAAGTAGATTTTGTGAATTTTTCAATAACGAATTTATGGGACTGATCGTTCATGAGATGAAATGTTATCAAAGATTCACTGTTGATACACTTGGGGACGCAGTAACAAAATATCTGCAAAGTTTGCTCAGATTACTGTTGAGAAAATGATACGGTTCCAGTGTAATTATGATTATGTCACATATAAATTATTGAAATTCTGTCATAAAAGTTTTGTTCAGATTACTGTCATAAAAGTTTTGTTCAGATTACTGTCATAAAAGTTTTGTTCGGATTACTATGTTGATCTTGTGAAAAT